>VZTG01010439.1:340463-559687 GCA_013397845.1 Melanocharis versteri
GAGCGGCGCCGGCCGCGGGGTGGGCCTACCCGGCGGCGGCCACACGGCTCCCGGGATGCGAGGCGGCCGCCGCCCCAAGAGCTGCGGCCCCGCTGTGGGCGGTGCGCGTCGGTGCTGTGGTCGTGTCTCGCGGTTCGCGCTGAAGGGCTGCGGCACCTGGGGATGGCGGGGTCGGGCCCCTCGGGCTAGGGGCTGTCAACGCTGCGAGGGCACTACATCCTGGTTCGACAGACATCTGTTTGCAGTGGGGATAAAAAAATAAGATGAAATTAACTGCTCTTTGGGAATGTTGTTTTAAAGATAGAAACCTGTCAAAAAGTTTCAGGACATATATGTAGGAAAAAGGCCGATGGAAGTGGATGTCAGTTCACTGTTCTGCAGGTTAATTAGTTGACACAACAGAGAGAAAAGCATGCTTAAAATAGGACTAAACTTTTACGATACTTAAGGAAATGCGAACTGTGGCTAGTCCGATCAATGCCAGTTTTTAAAAGAACAGTTTAGACGCACGTACATATCTACAATTGTCTAGACTGTCCGGAGTGTTTGTGAGAGAGGAAGAAACACTCTGGACATCTGCAACAATGGGCTTATAAAACCAAGGTGAAGTCTTGTTGCAAAGTGCTTGAATAATACGTTCCTGGAGGAATTAGTGAATAGAAAGCTTCATGACTTCCTTGATAATTTGCAGTGTCTTACTTTTTTTCAGAGGACTTGTATGTCGAATTTGACTAATAAAATTGACACTTATATTTAGGGTCAGCTAAGGTCATAAGTTAATCAACCTCTGGTTATTTGTCCCACCACAATTGTCTCAAAATTACTCTAGAGGACTTCTTTGGTTAATATGTGCAAAAAGTTGTGTGATTTGTTCCACTCACCTTTACTCAAACCTTCTCCTTTCTACAATGTGTGATGTTTATATGTATTCTTTCTTGTTTTCCACTGTAGTTAGATTAAGAAGTATATGCCCTTTTAGTAAGACAACATTTTTGATAGGGGTTGCTTAAATTTACATGTTAGAGAGGGAAAACTGACATTTAAACATTTAACAATTTTTTATCATTTCATGTTTTCAGAATATATATTACTTCTATATACTGCTCTTTGTTTGGTTGATTACTTCATCTTCAATGTTACCTAAGTGTACCAAATGCTAAATATTAAATATTTCTTATTCTCCAATAGTCAGGACAAAGAATCTTTGTTTCTGTCACATGGACACCATTAGAAGAAGGAAAAATCAGAGAACTGGTGACTTTTGTTGTTAATGACGTTGTAAAACATCAGGCTGTACTCCTTGGTGCTGCTGAGCAGCCCCCGAAGAAAAAGGTGAGTGTGTGTTTATTGTATCTTAATTCTGTTACTCTGGTATTGCTGATGCAAATATTGGTTTTATTACTAGAACACTCAGTGAAGCAATCATTTTATAGTCATAAAGTGATAAATGATGCTGTGGAAATGCCCATTGTTCTCAACTTTTTTTAGCTGGGTTGGAAAGTAGGTACTGATACACTACAGCGTAAAGAGTAAAACTGAAACATGACCAAATAAATGGTTTTTAAGTCTGTAAATAACGTATTGTGAATTTTTGATTAGGTATTCTTTTTATGGTCTTTTTAAACTTTGAATGAATATGCTAGTAATGTTCACTTTTACGTGTAGAAGAATTTAGAAAGCCAGCACACTAACTTTTACTTACGGTTCTTTTTCAGAGGAGTCTTTGGGATACATTGAAAAAGAAAAACTCTTCAGGAACATCTGCAATAAAAGTTAAGAAGAGTACTTTAGAAATTAAAAATGTTAATAAAACATTTCGAGTTTCTCAGAAGCTGGAGAGACTTAGAAGTCCACTTCAGTCATGTGAGAATCAGAACATGGTGCAGAATACATCCCAAGGAAATGACCCTCTTGCTGGCACAGAAAATCAGCTCCCTCCATCTCCTATTGCACCAGTGCCAGAGGAACATGGCAATACTGTTCACACACCACTTGCCCTGAGAAGGTCTACTACCTTTGGGGATGTTGCTGCCTCTGGAAATGAGAAGTTACTGCCTGAGATAGACAGCTGTAACATCAATAAATGTGTTACTGAGCACAATCAATTGCAACCTGACAGTGCCTCCAGTTCTGCTGGATTAGCACAACTGCCCATTTCCAACGATGGAGGAGTTCTTAATTTTACGCTCTCACCTGTTTCCACTCTGGAACACTCAGCCTCTGCGCCTGTTTTGAGTACAAGGAGAATTTTAAGTCCAGATGCTTTTGTAAATGACAATTATCAAGTGGATATAGATGTAATAGAACAGCCTTTTCCAATTCTGTCACCTGATCAATTTGTGAGGGACAGTTTGTCAGATAAACCATCAAAGACTCCTAAACCTGAAGCAGCATTAATATCATCCACCACAGAGACTTATGTTGTTAAGAGATTTCTACCCTCAAAATGGAAAAAAGATGGAGGCGTAGAGACAGAAACACATGTTCACATAGAACACAGCTTAAATGAAGTCTTTGAGCTGCATAATGTAAAATCACAGGCACTTCATTATGATAAACCCAAGGAAGATCATTGCAGTTTTCCTTCCACAGAGGAACTTCAGACTGACAATCCTTCTCAGAGAGAGCAAACAAAAAAGCGTCCAATTCTTTCTGCCACTGTAATAAAAAGTAAGCCTGGTGCTACTGAAGAAACCAGAATGGAAACTCGCCAGCCAAAATCTAAAAAATGCCTTAATAAAGCAATAATAGGCTGTGTTAATGTGGTGTCTGTACATACGGAAGCAGAAACATCTAAACACTTGCCAGTTACAGGTCCCGTTTCACCTGAAAATAAGTGTCACAATGTCAAAATAAATTCATCTCCTACTGGATCAACTTCATTGTGTCGTAAGAGGAAAAGTGAAACATATGTAGGAAATAGTAGAGTTACAGCTCCAGTGCATGTGGAAGAAGTGGAAAGAAAAAGAGCTCTGACCTCTAGCACAGACAATCAAACACGTACGACCAGACGACAATCGGCCTTCAAACCCACGAATGGAGAGAGAGTAGGGCAGAGAAAGAAAGCTGGTGAGCAGTGTTTCCTTCATTTACCTTTTTCTGAAAGATGCCTTTGATTAGGAAATGTGTGTGGCAAACTGAACTGTCTAGCAACAGTCAGCATTATTTCATATCTCTGAAATGTAGGCTTTTGCAATTTGTTAGGTATCTATGTTTTAAAAAACTGAAAACTAGGTTAGAGTTTTGGTTATGTAATTGGCTTCAAATTTACTTTATTCCTGTGTACATTTGTTAATGACAATAATAGGAAAAGTATCTAAAAGCTATTGAGCAGAGACCTTGTTACGTAATTCAAATTTTCTGGAAACTTACTGCACAAGATTTGTCACACGTACATTTACTGTTTTGAATGTTTGACTCCATTGCTGTTGTCACATATTTTCAAAAGTAGAATCGTGAAAGTTGGAAAAAACCTCTTGGAACAATGAGTCCAACCATTAACTTGGCACCACCATGTTCACCACTAAACCATAAGCCCAGGTGCCACATCCATGCACCTTTTCAACACTTTCAAGGATGGTAATTCCACCACTTTCCTGGGCAGCCTGTAATAATTCCTAACCATCCTTCCGGTGAAGAAGTTCCCAAGTCAATTTTATTATGCTTGCTTTTTACTGTCTGTGATTAACTTGTTGTCAGCCTTATGTAGATCTCTCTGCCTTATTGTTTAACGATACTTTGTTACTTGAAGTTTAGAAAATGCTGATGGCTTGCATCTCAGTTTATTTTGGGTTTTCTAACTGTTCCAATCCCAAATATGCTCTGGAACGTGAAAAGAATGAGGGTCTGTAACTTTCATTTAATTTGCAAAATTTAACTACCAGGAAAAATTCATCATGGCTTTCAGGTCAAAATAACACTTGCTGCTTTCTTCAGTTAAATGATCTGTACTGTGATCTGGATTTGATTTGGGGCTTTCAGTAATGCACTTCAATGTCAGGCTTTTTAAGATAGTCTGCATAAAAATAATGTGCTGAAAGTGTTGATATACAGCAGGAGAATGTGTGTTATCTACCAGGTTATTTCTATTAATCCATTAGGATAAAGCTAGATGGGCTGGACAAGGGCAGAATAGAGGGGAACAATCCCCTCCCTTGACCTCTGGCCATCCCTCTTTTGACACAGCCCAGGATTCAGTTTGCCTTCTGGGCTGTGAGTGCACACTGTTGGCTCATGTCCAGCTTTTCATCCACCAGAACCCCTAAGTCCTCCTCTGTGGGGCTGCTCTCTCTGAGTTCTTTTACTAGTCTGTCGTGTCACCTGCACAGCTCAGCTTCGTGTCACCTGCGGATGTGCCAGGGGTGTGCTCGATCTCTGTGTCATTGATAAAGTATTAAAGAGCACCAATCCCAAGACAGATCCCTGAGGGACACTGCTTGTCACCAGCCTCCACCTGGTCATACAGCCATGGACCACACCTCTCTGGCTGTAAGTCCTTATCCACCCAATGGTGGTACACCCTCCAAATCCATATCTCTCCAATGTGGAGATAAGGATACTGTGTGGGTCCATGTGGAAGGCTCTACAGAACTCTAGGTAGATTACATCAGTCTGTTTCCCTTGTTGACTGTGTCAGCTGCTCCACCACAGAAGGCCACCAGACTGGTCAGGGACAATTTGCCCTTAGTAAAGCCATGCTCACTGTCTTGAATCACCGCCTTGTCTTATATGTGCTTTAACATCACTTCCGTGAGGATCTGTTCCATGATATTCCCAGGCACAGAAGCGGGGTTCACCAGTCTGTAGCTCCCTGCATTCACACATCTTCCTTCCTCTGCTTTTTAAATCATCAATATCTTTTATTTCTGAAGTACCATCTCGTCAGGCAGCAACTGTAGTTCTTCTGCAACAGAATACTTTTTTATCCTTCATTTGGCATCAATGTGAAAAAACAATGGTGCTAAAAGGCTTTGTTTTACCATATTGAGAAAGCCTGGATCTACATTTTTTCTTGTGTTTTATTTAAGTCTTATAGCTATGTGTTGGATAATACTTATTAACTAGTGCTGTGATGCATAAACTAATACAAGTCAGGCTGCTCTGAATTAAGTATCAATGTAGTAAGCTGTCGAACTATTGGAAGGGGTGAATAAAGGCCTAAAATTCATATCTCTTACCCCAAATGTTTATAGAATACACCCTGTTAACATGTTCTAATGAAAGTTTGTACAAATTAGCTTAGTGTTTCTAGCTGTATAATGAAATTCAAATACTGCATTTCCTTAGTGTTGTGGAAGAGTTGTGACATATGAGAGCAGTTATTTACTCTTGAACATTTTTCCCCTTTAATCGTTGCCAAAATCATTTGTGTAACTTACCATCAACAGGAGGTTATTGTATTTTGAATTGTTCATGGGGAATTATTCTAGTTCTATGCTTCAGAAGTGATATGAACTTTTATACATTAACTTTCACTGACATATTTGCTGTTGATATTTGTGTGTTAATGCTGGTAGGTTCTTCACTTCAGAAGGCATCTAGAGCTACCAAAAGAATTAGTAAACCTGTCCCTGGACTGGCCCAGTCGCACCTGACATTTGTGAAACCACTGAAAACAGGTAGGCAGACTGCTGGTGTTTGGTAAAACACTGAACAGAATGTCACAATTGTACTGCTGGTGTCAGGTAAGACCTAACTGGTTAGAGCTGAGAGGAAAAAGAAGATGGTACCTAAAATGAATCAATACCTAGTAGAACAACATGTGTAACCTTTTGTGATCTGTTTTGACTACTTACAAGAAAATAGGTTGCAACACATGGTCAGCTGAGGGTAAATGTTACTTTCTTCCAGATTGGCCTGTAAGTGTAAAAGCTACATTATGATTATGCTCCCAGCTTACTGATGGTTATCAGTTATATACCTCTTCCATATCTGATAACATTTAAAGGCAACAACAGAATACGTCAGAAAATTTCTTCCCAACAAGATAAAAATTTTGCAGAGTTAAAGATACTAAATTGATCTGATCAGAAAAATGCATTTATGAAATGATTCTTCCTGAATTTAATCCAGTTCAATTTGGGTTTGCTCCACTGCAAATGGCCTGGGTTCTAGATATCTTGTCTTAGTTCTAGTGCTGTAACAACTCAAGCCATGTTTTGTGTCTGAAGTTTGTTTAATAATCCCTGATCCGCAAGTCACTGAAGATTTTAACAATCTGCTTTTCTCGGCTATAGTGCTAAATGGAGTGTCAAACATTAATCCTTTCCACAATGAAATGTCTATTGGTTATCAAACATTTCAAGAACTGCAAAGACTTAAGTTTTTGTTGTTTTGTTTTTTTTTAAAGTCATCCCTAGGCACCCAATGCCTTTTGCTGCTAAAAACATGTTTTATGATGAACGTTGGAAGGAGAAGCAGCAACGAGGTTTCACCTGGTGGTTAAATTTTGTACTTACCCCAGATGACTTCAATGTAAAAACAAATACCTCACAAGGTAAGAGTACAATAATTTTGTCTTCTCGTTTTCTTAAGCATTATAAAATATACTTTAGTAACACTAACGAGTTGTACTACTCACCTAAAACTAAACCTTTTCAGAGTCATGTTTTGTCATATTTTCCCCCTTCTGATAAGTGTGTATGGCTCGCTTGCTCATGGCAAGCACAGCACACCACACCCCTGCGTGGGGAGGATGCTCTGCAACAAGAATGCTCTGGAATGTGTGTCTGTGGCACTCCTCAGTGGGTGGTGAGTGGGGAATCCCAACCTGCTGGAAAACATTATAGCTGGCACTTTACTAAAAGGATAACCTACTTTTTCCTCTATCTTTAGCTTCATTTGAAAAAAATGAAGATGGAACCATTAATCTTAAAACTGAATTCCTAGCACTACTCACTTATGAAATAAGTGTTCTTGTATTTAATAGTTGACTAGTATTCTTGTACTTGACAACATATGTTTAGTGCAACAGCTGACAAGCTTCCTGAAGGATAAGTCATTAGTGAGAATAAAAATAACAAAATGTCAGCTTAAAGAGGGGAAAAAATAAATGAGGTGTGCAAAGCTACCTTTATTTGAGATGTAAATGCATGCTTTTTTGTGTGTTTAAACAGTAAATGCAGCTGCTCTTATCTTGGGAGAAGAGAACCATCACAAAATGAGCCTTCCTAAGGCACCCACGAAAGATGAGGCGTCTCTAAAAGCGTACACAGCTCGCCGCAAGCTGAACAAGCTGCGGCGTGAGGCCTGCCGCCTGTTCACCTCGGAAACCATGGTCAAAGCCATCCAGAAGCTCGAGGTGGAGATCGAGACCAGGCGCCTGCTGGTCCGCAGGGACAGGCACCTCTGGAAAGACGTAGGTAAGAGGACGGAAACCTGGTGTTCTCTCCTCTTGTAAGTCGGAAAAGGGTTCTTCACACACTGAGTTTGTTTAATCTAAAATTAGTTAATAGAAATTTTTGCATTAATATGAAATATTTGCTGGATCTAATATTAAAAGATGCTCTCTTGCAGGAGAAAGGCAGAAAGTCCTTAATTGGCTTTTATCTTACAACCCTTTATGGCTCCGTATAGGTCTGGAGGTAAGTGCACACTGTCTATAGTCTATAATCTAAGTTTAAAGGACATTTAGCAACTTTTTTAGTAGAGGTTGTTTTGGGTTTCTTTATATTTTCTGTCACACAAATTCAGGGAGGTTCAATTCAGTTATAGCATGATGCATATCTTTTAAATTGTTACAACATACTTGCTTTACAAAAGTGATTACTTTATTAAGAAGGAAAATATTTAATCCAGGAAAGCAGAAATTAATTCCCTGACCAATAACACAAATCATTTCCCTATCAGTTTCACTTTACTAAACTGGAGAAGAATGTGGTTGTCTTAAAGAGGTTCCTGATTGATTTCTCAGACGTAGATGGTCATACATGTTTGGAAATGAGATTAGATCTTCTGAAATTTCCTTTGGCTTTACCTTTCAGGGACTTACTTGAAAACGGTTTGATTTTTAGAGACCAATTGCCATTTATTTAGAAATTAAATAATGTATGTTGTTTAAAAAATCACATAGTATTTAAGGTAACTTTTAACCCTTCCACTTTTTTCCCCTTCTTTCATTTTAGACTATTTATGGAGAACTGATAGCTTTGGAGAGCAATAGTGATGTTATGGGTTTAGCAATATTTATCCTTAGTCGCTTGCTGTGGAACCCTGACATTGCAGCTGAATACAGACATCCTGTTGTGCCCCACCTTTACCGGGAAGGTAACAACTACTTCCAAAATAATTTATTTGTAGGACTTAATTTTTAAACTATCACTTATTGAGGTCTATTGTTTTAGGTCATGAAGAAGCTTTGTCGAAGTTCACACTGAAAAAATTACTGCTGTTGGTTTGCTTTCTGGATTGTGCCAAACGGTCCAGAATGATTGACCATGACCCCTGCCTGTTTTGTAAGGATGCAAAGTTCAAGGTGAGAGCTGTAATTTGATGTCTCTCTCCAGTATTGTCTTAAGACTCAGGGTAAAATTTTTTTATTGTTTTTAATCTGACAAAAGTTAAAGCTGTGTGACATGCTAAAAATAATTTTTTAAAAAATATGTAATTTTAAGAATTAGACAAGGAAATATGAAATGTAATTTGGGAGGTACAAGGGATGAAAATTGTATTCTGCTTGACAAATATTGTAGTGTTAATTTTTTTTTTTTTTTTAACTTTAGGCTAGCAAAGATCTTTTGCTTGCGTTTTCCCGGGACTTCCTAAGTGGTGAAGGTGACCTTTCTCGCCATCTGGGTTTCTTAGGACTATCTGTCAGTCATATTCAAACACCACTTGATGAATTCGATTTTGCTGTAACAAACCTGGCTGTGGACTTACAATGTGGCATTCGTCTTGTGTGCGTTGATACAGAATTCTATTGATATATTTATTTTCTTTTATATAATACTGAATGTGAGGTCATCAGAAGCATTAAACCATGCAATTATCTTTGTTAGGAGAACAGTGGAGCTTCTGACCAAAAACTGGAGTCTTTCAAAACAATTGAGAGTTCCTGCAATAAGCCGGCTACAGAAGATGCATAATGTTGATATTGTTCTCAATGTCCTCAAGGAGCGAGGAGTGCACTTGAAAGACGAAACTGGTAAGGCCTAGAAATCAGGGTTATTAATTCTAAGTGCATCAGATAACTAGTGCACACTTAAATCCCTTGTTTTATGTGATAGGTGCTTCAATTGACTCCAGGGATATTGTGGACAGACACAGGGAACGAACGTTAGCACTGCTGTGGAAAATTGTCTTTGCCTTCCAGGTATTATTCAATTGCTTATTTTGTTTGTTTTTTGCTAGTTACAAAGGAGTAACAATGAAAACACCACTAATTTAGGAATATTTGATGTCTGTGAAAGCCTCTATTAATCAAATTTTAGACTGAAATTATTTGCTTTGTACATTCAAAGCTCCATGTAAACGTCACTAAACTGCTAATTGTTCCCTAACTACAGCTTGGATAATGTTTTAACTGTGCTTTTTCTTGCACATTTGTTCAAGTTTTTGGAAAGAAGTGAACTTCTGAGTTTATGTTGCATAGTAGCAGAATTGATACTTAAAAGTAAAATAATGTTGGTCTCAAACTGCAAGTAGACTCTTAGTAACTGAAAAGGACATTTTGAGCTTACACTGATAGACAATTACAGAGTAATCTCTGAAGCTATAGCTCTTCTACTTTCTTCCTTTTATCTGAAACAGTCAATTTGATGAAACATTCTTGAAATAAGAATGAAGATTTCTTAGGCATTACTGCAATGACATTTCAAAAGTTAGTAGAGAAAGTAAAAATAATTTTCTTAAGGCTGTTTGAAGAGTTAACTTGAGTCAGAGAGTATTTTAAAAATAAGTGTCCAACTGACAAATCCAGTTGGAAGGAACATAATGTATGAAAGGCAAAATAAGATAAAAGTTGAGGTGGAATTTCACTACTAAGTAGTCAGGAATGTAAGTGCAATTAAGTATACGTAAAGCAAGAATATTAAAGACTTCAGCCACAGAACTATCACTAAGATAGGACAATAGAATAAAAATCAAATGTAATTATTTTCTTTCTTAAATACTGTTACACTATTAAGTAGTTAACTTCCTTCAGTTAGTTCTTCTGATGCATGTGTCACAGTTGCATTGCTTTTGGTTAGAGAAATAACTTAAATGAGTAGTGGCTTATCCAAGTCTTGTGGATATGCTGCTTGTTCTCCAGATCTTCTTCCATCACAATACCAGCTCAAGTCCTTTTGGAATCCCTTAAAAGAGGAAGATTGGTACATTGGCTCAGTAGAACTGCAGGCAGGACTCTGAAATTGTTGTTTCGTCTGAGAGCAGATTGAAATTACATGGGGAATTTCCCTGTTTCTCTCAACTATCAACTAATGCAGTAACTGTTTTACACAGAACAGTGGGAATGGTAGATTTGGGGTTTTTTATCTGCCATCTGTGCTGGTAAGTCCAGATTATCTACTACTGATTGTGTGGCAGGTACTGCTATGAAGTGAGTGTAGATTCTCTTTAAAATGCCATGTCTAGAGCTCTGCATCCAGCAGCTGTAATGCAGGACATGTCAGACTGTTGACATGTCCATTTTTTGTTTTTCTTCCTAACAGGTGGATGTTTTTCTGAATGTAGAACAGTTAAAAGAAGAAATTGAGTTTTTGAAGAACACGCACAAGAGAAAAGCACTATTGCGTGCTGTCAAGACTTTTCCAAATTGTTTTAGAGTACAGGAAGACAGTAGTAACTTCTCAACTCAGACTTACAGTGAAAATGTGAAGCTGCTGATGGCATGGGTTAATGCTGTTTGTAGATTTTACAATATCAAGGTAAATAGTTTTGTGTACACTTCCACAAGTACACCCTCTACTGTTGTAATTCTTTACAGAGCAGAGGTCTTCAAACAATCAAATATGTAGTAGAAGTCAATGGTAATTATTTGTAAATATTCTTCTGGACATTGTTTAATCTGATTTGAAATAACCATTGTTCTTTGAGTTTAGCTGCACCTCTCTTTTTAAACAAATCTGACCAAAAAATTTCCCCTTCCAGTTAGTCTTGTGCATAAAAATGCTTTTTAAAAATTGAACATTTTTTGCTGGAATGGGAATTGTTTGTGGACTTTTAATGAGCCTTAATTTTAAAAGTATTTGTGCATAGAATTTCCAGTGTTTATAAAAACTATGAGAATTAAACTAATGTTTGTGATAAGGTCAGTTCATCTCCTCAGAGATGTTTGTTTAGAAGGGATATATTTGCTTACTGCAAGAAGGGAAGCCCTGGTCAGAGACCTGACTGTGGTCAGAATACAGTAGCAGCTGCTAGTCTTTCTAAAGGGTAAAACAGAGCACTTAGGACTGATGCAAATTCAGAATTTAATTCTGCATTGAAAACCTAGTGTAAAGGTATCTATAAAAGTTTATTTGGGATCCTGCCGTAGAAAGATTGGTTTCATAAATATTTCCCTTGTAGGTTCACTGTATAATGACTCTTTTATTTCTGGGCTCTCACAGCTGTTTGTCACTGTACAGTAAATGTCCAAAGGAAGCACTAGCTACCTAATTTTTTTGTTAAAAAATAACTTGCGCTTGGTCACATTTAAAGTTGAGAAGGAAGAGAGGAAATTCTATATCCAGTTTATACCAATTAACTAGTTACAAAAATTCAAGGAATTTGTATTCTGTTTTATTTAACAGGTGGAAAACTTCACAGTGTGTTTCTCAGATGGCAGAGTATTATGTCATTTGATTCATCACTATCACCCCTGTTACATGCCTTTGGAAGCTGTGTGCCAACGAACAACTCAAACTGTAGAGTGCTCAAGAACTGTTGCAGTGGGACTAAACTCTTCCTCCTCATCTGAGTCTGACACTTCTCTAAACGTTGTGGAAGAAATGTTTGATCAAAGTGAGTTATTTGATGCACAGAAGTTCATATTAAATCTATTTCTTTGCACAATTTGATTTGACTAATGTTTTGTCTTTACAAAGCTGTAGCTCCCTCAGTCCTATACAAGGAACTCTTGGACAATGAAAAACAAAACTTCCAGTTGATCAATGCTGCAGTTTCTGACCTAGGCGGGATACCAGCAATGATTCATCACGCAGACATGTCAAATACAATTCCTGATGAGAAGGTAAAATGCCTTTAGAGTTGATATAAACATGTTCTGCCCTCCCATGAACGTGTCCTGCTCTTTTGTACAGCCCTTACCCTGCTGTGTTCTGTGTTTCTGTAGGTTGTTATCACCTACCTGTCATTTCTGTGTTCACGGCTTCTTGATCTTCGCCAAGAAACTCGAGCTGCGCGATTAATTCAGGCTGCTTGGAGGAACTACAGGCTGAAAAGGGAACTGAAACTCTCTCAGGTACTCTTTGCTTGTGCAATATTCATAGCTTCTATGTTAAGAAAAAAAAGAGAATGTAAATTCAATGGAAAATACGGGTTTGTTGGACTAATATTGGCATTTAAACTAATGAGTGCCATTTCTATCATCAAAATATGTGGCCTTCCTGGTGGTGTAATCTACTAAACTCCACTTTTCTTCTAGACTTCTGAAGTAATTGCAGGTGTTTAAAGGCTACTGTTCTTTTTTGTGTGTCACCCCTTAAACTCTTTTCCCAATATTTCAAATATAAAATAGTTGCACTGCTTCCTTAAAACTAAAGGAGTAGTTAATTCCTATTAATGTCTATAAGATGAGAGGAGTAATTAAACTTCTGCGTGGATTTACTATTTTTATTAAGGAGCTAAGCCTCACTAATCTTTTGAATTGAATTTCATGAATTCTGATATTTTGTATCTTGTTTTTCTGGTAGTTATACCAGATTTTGTGAAGATTTTAAAACTGTGACACGTTAAGGTTGATAAATGCCACCACTGTGTCTTGCTGAGTTACATATTGATGTTGGAACAGTGTTCAAGTGAAATATTCTGAGAATCTGTGGTGCAGAAGGGGACAGAGGTTCTGTTTAGGCTTTTTCATCTCCAGTTTCTTTACTGTATAAAGTCTACACAACCTTGATGATGATGAGAAAACATTCCCTTTATAACTCTTTTGAAATAACTAATAGTAAAGATGCTGGTGGGGGAGAAGGAATCAAAACCAAAACCCTTTAACCATTACAGGCATTATTTTTATTAATTAATCTTACAATGTGTATGCACATGTACTATATTTTTATGAAATTGATCTAGATAGTTATTCAAATCAAAAATTTGAGTGAAAATTCCATAGCTAATGTTCAGTGGAAATTTACTCTTTGTAGGAAAGAGACAGAGCTGCTCGGATGATTCAAAAATCTGCAATGAACTTCTTGGCTCGCCGACGCATCCTGAGGAAAGAGAATGCAGCCATTTTCATCCAGAAGCACTGGAGAGGATACTTGGCCAAGATGACTCTTTTCAATCTGAAAAAGGCAAAACTGGAGGAAGCAAGAAATAAATCTGCCACAGTCATTCAGGTAATGCAATCTAAAGTGAGACTATACAGCAAGAAAACCCCCTGAAACTTCTAAGAAAGAGCCTTGCTGAGGACCATTTCTGCTGCTTGCAGCATTAATGCTTTCATGAAATGTAATACTTTTTTTTATTATTTTTCCCCCCCTCTCTGCTTTTGAGAGGTTTAGTAAGTTTTTCTCTCCAGGGAAAGATGGTAATGTGCTATTAAATTAACAATTATTCCTTCTTGGTGAATATTTTGGAATACCATTAGCATTAAAACACGAGGCCTTAAGCAGTCAATGTAAGGACTGATGAGATTGTGTTGGTTTTCTTCTTTGTAGCTGCTGAACATTACTTAAAGTAGATTTAAAAAAAATTCAAATTACTTTCCTAGAGTTATGTCACCTGCAGTGGGCATATTCAGAGTGGCAGACATGGAAATGGTATTTTGGGCAGTCAATTCAGTTTCTCAAGATACTTTCTCCACCATTACCCAAAGATAAATATTACACTCCTAAGACTTTTTAGAATGGATATTAAAGAATTGCTGATTTATCAATACTGTAAAAGGGAATCTGCTGTTGCCAGGGCAAATTGAGGCTTTTCCCAGAATTTAAAATACTTAAAAAACCATTTGGCTTTTGCTTTTTTTGTTTTTTAAATAGATTTCTCGGTTTTCCTTCCTAGGGATTAAGACCCTGAGATGAGCTCGGTTGGTTAGAACATGATGCTAGAACACCTAAGTCATGGGTTTGATCCTGTTATGGGCCATTCACTCAAGTGTAGGACTCGATCTTTGTGGGTCTCTTCCAACTCAGAATGCTCTGTGGTTCTGATAAGTAGGAATAAGAAATCTTACAAAGTCTGAAGATGACAGTCCTCATTCATGCTTAACTCAACATACCATGAAGAAAATACTAATTTTTTTCTTTTTTCACCTGCAGGCTTATTGGAGGAGATACTCTGCAAGGAAAAGATACTTACAGCTAAGATACTATGTTATTTTTGTACAAGCAAGGATAAGGATGGTGAAGTCTGTTACTGCATATAAACGAATTGTTTGGGCTACTGTTACAATTCAGAGACATCTGCGTGCGACTAAGTTGGCAAAAATAGATAGGCAAAGATACCAAATCTTGAAGTCTTCAGCACTTACTATTCAGTCTGCATTCAGAAGATGGAGAAAATACAAAATTCAACAGAAAATTAAAGCAGCTTTGGTGATTCAGAGTTATTTCCGAAAATGGCAATCTACAAAACCGGCTAAGAGAAGGAGGGCTGCCCTTGTCATACAGTCTTGGTACAGGATGCACAGAGACCTGAAGCAGTATCTACATATTAAGCAAAATGTTATCAAGATTCAGGCTTGGTACAGGTGTCAGCTGGCCAGATGTGTTTACCACGATCACAGGGCAAAAATAGTGACAATTCAGCAGTATTACAGAGCTTATAAACTGGGGAAAGCTGAGAGAGAGTCTTATTTGCAAAAGCGTGCAGCAGTGATAGTTCTCCAAGCTGCTTTTAGAGGCATGAAGGCACGAGAGCTGTACAGACAAGTAAAAGCAGCGTGTGTTATTCAATCTCTGTGGAGAATGAAACAAGAGAAACAAAGATTCCTGCAATTAAAAAAATCTGTCACTACATTGCAGTCACACGTGAGAAAATACCAACAAGTAAAAAGATACAAAGAGATTAAAAATGCTGTTTCTGTAATTCAAACTCAGTGTAGGGCACACGTGGCCGCTAAAAAAGCAGCTGCTGCTTTCCAGAGGGTGCACCTGGCTGCCATTGTTCTCCAGTCTGCCTACAGAGGGATGCAAGCCAGGAGACAGGCTCGTATCCTGAGATCCGTGATCAAAATTCAGTCAAGTTTCCGTGCTTATGTTGCCCGGAAGAGATTTAAAAACTTGAGATATGCCACAGTGAAGATTCAAGCTCTTGCAAAGATGAGGCAAGTCCATAAGCATTACTGTGCACTGAGGGAAGCAACGCTTTATGTCCAGCGACAGTATCGCTCTCAGAGACGTGCTCTTCAATTTAAAGAAGATTATAGGAAATTGAAGAGAGGTTGCATAAGAATTCAGGCTCTAGTTCGAGGCTATCTTGTCAGGAAACAAATACAAAGGTGGAGAGAGGCTGCAATATTAGTTCAAGCTTGCTACAGAATGAAAAGGGACCGGCAACAGTACTTAAGCATCTATAGTGCTGCCATTGTCATTCAACAGCGTTATCATGCCTGCAAAAAGACCCAGTATCACAGGCAGGAGTTCTTGCAAGTTAGAAAAGCAGCTGTGTGCTTACAGGCAGCCTACAGGGGTTATAAAACACGCAAAAAGCTCGAACTTCAATGCAGAGCTGCTATTAAAATTCAGACTGCTTTTAGAGCTCATGCTGCACGAGTGAAGCACAAGGCAATGGTTCAGGCCTCCATTGTGATCCAGAGGTGGTACAGAAATTGTAAGGGTAGTAAGAGGCAAAGACTGAACTTCTTAATGACAAGAGCAGCAGTGCTTTCTTTACAAGCAGCTTTTCATGGCTGGAAGGTACGGAAGCAGATTCAAAGACAGCATGTTTCTGCTACTAGGATACAGTCTACCTTCAGAAAATTCATGGCTGTGAAGAAATTCAGGCTTGTGAAGCACGCTGTGCTAACCATCCAAAGGCATTACAGAGCCAGGGTTCTAGGCCAGAGACAACGGCAAGAATATGTTCAGCTGTGTAACGCTGCAGTGCATCTTCAGGCACTATGGAGGGGGAAAGCTGTGAGAAAAACTATTCAGAAGAAATGTCATCTTGCAACAATTATTCAGTCCTTTTACAGAATGCACGTTAATCAACTAAAATACAAGAAACTAAGACAAGCCACTTTGGTGATTCAGAAATACTACAGAGCCTACTGTATGAAAAAAACCCAACGTGCAATTTATCTAAAAACCGTGACAGCTGTGTTAGTCTTGCAGTCTGCTTACCGTGGGATGACTGTGAGGAAACAACTGAACAAACTAAACAAAGCTGCTACAACTATACAAGCTGCCTTCAAGTCTTACCTGGTCAAGAAGGAATATGAAAGACTTAGATCTGCAGCTATAGCCATTCAAAGGTGTTACCGTGCAGTTATTTGTGCTATATGTCAAAGACAGAGGTATTTGTCTTTAAAACGAGCCACAGTCAAAGTGCAGGCGATTTACAGAGGTGTAAGAGTGAGGCGACAAGTTCAGTGTATGCACCAAGCAGCTGTTTGCATCCAAGCCGTGTTTAAGATGTATTGCATAAGCAGGAAATATCGATCAATGAGAATGGCAGCAATAAGAATTCAAAGGCAATACAGAGCATTTTGTTTAGGCAATGTACAACGCAAAAAGTACTTAGAACTAAAGAAGTCTGTTACTATCCTCCAGGCTGCTTGCAGAGGCATGAAAGTCCGACAAGACTTAAAAACTATGCACCGGTCAGCAGCAATAATCCAGTCCTATTATCAGATGCACAAACGACGGAGGGATTTCAGAAAGTTGTTGCTTGCAACAAGGCAGATTCAGCAGTGGTTCCGTGCTTGTAAGGAGAGAGATGCACAAGTTCACAACTACATGATTATGAAAAATGCTGTACTATGCATCCAGGCTGCGTTCTGTGGTATGAAAACAAGAAGACTCATCAGAACCATGAATGAATCGGCTGTGATTATTCAAAGAAGGTTTAGAACTTTTCTTGAAAGAAAACGTTTTCTTTCCATCAAGTCAGCTGCTGTTGTAATTCAGAGAAAATACAGAGCAACAAAACTAGCAAATATTCAGCGTCAAAAATATCTCTCTCTCCTTGATGCTGCTGTTATCATACAGTCTGCTTATAGAGGATTTGTGGTAAGGAAAAAAATGCAGCAAATGCATCAAGCTGCTACAGTTATTCAAGCAATGTTAAGAATGCGTAAAATTTACACTTCTTATCAAGCACTCAGGCTTGCTTCAGTAATCATACAGCAGCGTTATCGAGCTTACAGGGAAGGGAAGCATGAGAGAGAAAACTACTTAAAACTGTACAATTCTGTTTTAGTTCTTCAAGCTGCCTACAGAGGAATGAAAACAAGATGCTTCCTGAAGAGACAACGTGAGGCAGCACTTACAATACAGAGAAACTACCGAATGTATAGGCAGTACTGTCATTACAGAAGAGTTCAGTGGGCAGCCCAGCTAATACAGAGGAGGTACAGAGCCCACAGGCTCGGGAAAATTGCTGTACAGCATTACACTTCGTTAAAGAAAGCAGCAACTTCTATCCAGAGGGCTTTTCGAGACATGCAAGCGAGAAAACAACAGCGAGAAATGCACCGTGCTGCAACTGTGGTTCAGAAAAACTTTATGGCCTTCAGAGAACGTCAGAGATATCTCTCTTTTAAAGCAGCTACTCTTGTCATTCAGAGAAGGTACCGAGCTTTGGCTCTGGCAAGGCAGCATGCTTTGGAATATCACTCTCTCCGCAGAGCAACTATTCACATCCAGGCCGTGTACAGAGGTGTTAGGGTGAGGAGGAGTCTCAAGTGCATGCATTCAGCTGCCAGTACAATACAGGCAGCCTACAGAATGCTTAGGGATAGAAGGGCCTATCAGAATATGAGAATTGCAGCTATGGTTATACAGAACTACTATCGATCCTATTTGAAAGGAAAGAATCAACGCAAGAAGTATCTGACAATGAAGAATTCTGTTCTTGTTATTCAAGCAGCATACAGAGGCATGAAGGCACGGCAGGAACTGAAACTCCTGCATGTTTCAGCAGTTGTAATACAGTCCAACTATCGCATGTATGTACAACGTAGGGGTTACAAACAGCTGTGCTGGGCTGCCACAGTCACACAGCAGAGGTTCAGAGCCAAAATGGCAAGAGATGCTGCCATGAGAAACTATGCAGAAATAAGAAAGTCTGTCATTTGCCTTCAAGCTGCTTTTCGTGCTAGGAAAGCCAGGCAGTTGTACAAAGCCAATGTTGCTGCACAGCGCATTCAGTCATTCCTACGAATGTGCGTGGAGAGGAGATGCTTTCTTGCACAGAAATCAGCAGCAGTAATGATCCAGTCGATGGTCCGATGCCAAAGAGCAAGGGCTCGCTACGTGCTGATCCGGAGCTCAGCAGTTGCTATTCAGAGGTGGTACAGATCATGTCTCAGGGCTCGTTCACAGAGGGCAGAGTACTTGGCTCAGAGAAAAGCAATAGTAGTTATTCAGTCTGCCTTCCAAGCTATGAAAGCAAGAAAAACAGCAAGGCAACTACAAGCCGCAAGAAAGATTCAGTCTTTTCTTCAGATGGCTCTGCAGCGTAGAAAATACATCCAACTCAGAGCAGCAGCTGTTACATTGCAATCCTATTACTTGATGCGTAAATGTAAATCAGGGTATATGAGCTATAAAAGAGCAGCAGTTGTCCTGCAGCGGCACTACCGATCCCACCTGGCTGTGAAGCATCAGAGAATGACTTACTTACAAACCCGCAGGAACATTATCCTTGTGCAGGCCACAGTCAGAGGATACATCGAAAGGAAGAGGTTTCACAAAATGAAAGAAAGCGCAATAAAAATTCAGGTACTTCTGAATGAATAGTACTGGGATTTGGGTGTTTTGGTTTTTTTTTCATTTGTTGGTGTTTTAAAGATTTACTGTTCTTGCAAACCACAGTTTAAAGCTAAAGTAGAAACAATTTCTGAAGTGTACTATAGGGCAGATGTATAAAGCTTACTACCACAGTACACAGAAATAAGATTCTTTAAGACAACTGAATTTTACCTCTAAATATTAGTGGCTTAATGAATGTTTTCTTTGATGGAAAATATACATCAAGACAGCTTTCATTCATGAGAGGGCACTGGTAGTGGTTATAAAGTGACATAATTGGAAAAAACCACATGATTGCTACATTCTTAAGGACTCAGGTTTAGGAAGGTGTGAGTAAATCACTCATGTTAGTCCTCCTAGGTTTACTAATTGGCCCTAGACTAATCTAAGTGCCTAACTAACATTTTGAAGAGGAATTTGAGGGAAAATCCCCCAAGGAAGAAAGGGAAATAAATAATCTCCTGTAATAATTTGTGGCCCTGAGAAGCCTGATCTATCAAGTATCCCTGCCCATTCTAGATGGGTTGGAACTAGACCATCTTTACAGGTCCCCTCCAACCCATACCATTGTAGGATTCCATGAGAATTTCTTAGGTTGGTTTTACTCTCTTGTTGGAGACCACATGAGAAATCAGATGTGCTTTCCTCACCTCCTGTTTTGGGGGGAATGGGCAGCTGCTTAGTTATTTTCTGGATGTTTAACTTACTCATCCTAAACAATATACATATGGTTACTTTTCTTGAAAGGTACAAAAAAAGAATTAATTTTGACATTGGAAATATATTTATTTATATTGTTGTTTTTATAACAAGCCAGTGAGTACAGCTGTACATAGAAATATGCAAACATTCCCAGCTGATATGATGCAAGTGGTGAAATATTCCAAGTTTGTCTTTTTCTTCGAAGGCCTCTTTCCGTGGATTTATTCAGAGACAGAAATACCTTCAGTGCAAGTTTTCTGCTGTGTTAATACAGCAGCACTACAGAGCCCATCGGATGCAAAATATTGATCAACAAAGATTGCATCAAATGAAAGGAGCTGCCATTACAATTCAGGTAATCATAAAAGTGGTTTTTATTGAGTGTTTGCTTGGGTTTTTTAATCTCTTGTATTTGTTTCTTCACAATATAGTTTTTTTTCCAGACTAATATTAACCAGTGGCATTTGTGCTATTTCCCTGAATATGTCTCACTCGCTTTTGAAAACATCTTCTAGTCGTGAGCAATTAAATATTTGTAGTACTTTAGAGATAGAAATCCTAAAAGTTGTTCCTGTTAATGTGATATCTTTATTTCTAATTTTGTTCATTCCATTAAAAGTTCTGATTTTTTTTATTTCTCTAATAGGCAGCATACAGAGGATATAAAGCCAGGCAGTGGGTTAGCGAAATGAGGGCAGCACAAGTCATTCAAGCCTGGTTCCGAGGTCACAAGGCACGAAAGGAATACATGGCTGTGCTCAGAGCTACCCTTGTTATTCAGAGTCGCTTCAGAGCCAAACAGCTGCGGACTTGGTAATACCGAATCTGAGAGACATCATTCTACTTTTCAAAGCTTTTATTATATAATTAGTGCTGCACTGCACTCTTTAGAACTCTAGGCTCTCAGGCTCTGCCCCTGCAGCATCCTTGTAATGTGCATGACTATAACCCTACTGGTTCAGGTGGGGTTATTCTTTCGCACAAGATTTTCATTACATTTTATTGTTTTTCTGGAATGTAAGCTCCTTCACAAATTTAAATTTTGTTTATTGGGGCTCTAGAAAGAGTAGGCCTTGATCTTTTTTTCACTTCTCTGTTTTCTGCAAGAAAAATGTTCTGGATATTGTTAAAATTCCAGCATACAACTTGTAGGTTGAAAAGCTATTTCCTTTTAATCCACAATGGAATAGTTAAACTGGTTTGTGTTTATTTTGCTATGAGATCAGCCTGGTAGCTCATCTCATTCTGAACTGTCCCACGCCAGTAGCAGTAGGGGATGCTGTTCAGGGATACAAGGTCCTCCCTCAGCATCCCTGCTTTCTAAACATCCTTGCCTATTCCTGTTGTTATCCTTTTTTGGACCTGTTGTATGTCGGTCTGTCCAATGCCTTTCAAACTGCTGTGTCCTTCCCCAGCCTCCTTTGGCAGCAGGCTAGGGAAATACCTCCTATGGGAAACCAGAAAGTATCTTCTGTTTAAAATCAGTCTTTCTGCCATTGTTGCTGGCTATTCCCATTTTCTGGTGTTCCAAGAGCTGGTTGAGAACAGCTCTGCTTCCCCAGCGTTTATCATAATGATTTCCTAAACTATCACTGTTTTCTTACTTAAAAATCCATTTCCATGTTAGGTTTTTGAAAATGAAGTCCTGTGCCCTTACCATTCAAAGAGTCTGGAGAGCAACCCGCACTGCACGAATGGTTCGGCAGCAGCTTTTGGCAACCAAGAGTGCTGCAGTTAAGATTCAGTTGGCATACAGGCAGTATAGGGCCAGGAGACTTCTAAGAGAGGTATGTTTTCACTTGCACTCTAATATGTCATGGTTATTTAAAAAGTTTTCAATATATTTGAGTGATTTTTGTCATCAATGTGCAGTAGCATAGAAAAGGTGGAACCAGAGTGAAGATTGTTCGAATCAAAGCTGTTCAATCTTCAAAGTATTAAACATCCTTTTTTTTTGCTTTAAGTAACAGGGTTGATTCTTGGTTTTGAGCAGTGCCAATTGTTGAATTACCCCTCTATATACTGATACCAAAATAAAATGCCAAATTTTCTGCTGACTTTATTGCTTGCGAAAGATTAAACCCATATTTTGACCCCATTTAGGTAAGTGAAAAGACCTTCCAAGATGTTAAAGTGCATTTTATACTAACTGGTACTATATGAGTTTACTTGTATTTCTCATTCCATTTTTGTTCTTATGATAGAAAAAACCACCTAGAACTAAAAATAAATGTATATTGATCCTAACATGAGTGAACAAAAGTTTAATTATCAATGCATTCTTTAAAATCTTTTTCAGAAGCACCAGGCTGCATGTCTGATCCAAAATGCATATAGAGGTTTTAAGGCAAGAAGGAAATTTGTTCAACAAAAAGCTGCTGCTGTAATTATCCAAAAACATCTGTGGGCTTGGCAGGAAGGCAGGCTTCAATTTATGAAATACAATAAGACTAGAAGAGCTGTCATTAAACTGCAAGCATTTATCCGGGGTTATTTAGTAAGGAAAAAGGTTGGTATAATTCAAATTAAAACTGTACTTTGGATGTAAAGTATCTCTAGAGCTGTTTTACCATTAATTCTGACTGGCAAGGAAAGAAAAACTTGATTTCTTGCTGTTGAAATCAAGTTCTTGGCTGCTTTGAGTATTGGGCAGGTCAGAATAGATTAAACACAGTCTGAGCCTTTTCTTACAATCCTTTAGAACTAAGTAGATTTTCACTGTTGGATGTTCTTTTAGCTTCTGAGATCTTTGTGGCTTACCTCTGAGATCTTTGTGGCTTACCTATAAGTGATACTTCTGCACACACAGGCTTACAATGAAATTGTTCTCTGCTATGGGTTGCTGTTATGGCCTACAGTCACTTAGATTAGAGACCTAGTACTGCAGAGAGGTAGCTTACTTTAGTTCTGAGGTAATGGCCTCCAAGGTGATTTTCAGTATCTAATAATATATTGCTGTGGACTATATTCTTTGAATGGACATCCAGCTACCTCAGAGTATGAAAATTAATGATGTTCCTTGTTTTGTTTTCCTTCTACAGATTTCAGAACAGAAACAAAAGAAGAGACTGCTTTATTTTACAGCAGCTGCATATCATCATATCTCTGCAATTAAAATTCAAAGAGCCTACAGGATTCACCTCACCTTAAAACTTGCACAAACCCAGATCTCATCCGTTCTTATAATACAGGTTGGTCTGATTAAGGCTGAATGATTTGTGTAACAGTCTGATTTGTTTTCTATGAGCTAAGCTGTAGCACTAAGACAATGTAGTTCCTTCACATGTGAAAATAAAGGTAAATTATGGAGACTGTTCCAGTAATGGGAGGCCATCACTGGATAAATGGAGAGGCTGAAATGGGAGCTCTGAAATAGCTGTTCTCCGGTCAAGGATGTTATGGCAAACTTTGCCCTACTACTTCTCCATATGTACAAATCTATTATTTCTTCCCATAAGTTAGACTTTTCCCTTCAAGGCAAGAGAGAATGGATGGAAAAAGGTTTATTGCTCTGATTTGGCACACAATACTCAGTGTCCCTTCTTGGTTTATAGAGGGGAAGAAACAGAGCTGGGAAATGAGAAAAGTGGAGTGGTGGTTCTCCTTAAAAGCCAGCCAAGAGAAAGAGAATTCCTAGGACATAGTAATTCTGGACACAAGTATAAATTGGGAGAGTTACATATTTTATCTTTTGGTCAGCCCTGAAGTGGTCAGACAGTTGGTCTGGATGATCATTGTAGGTCCCTTCCAACTGAAAACTATTCTATCTATCCGCTTCTCTACCCTTCTCTCCTCAGAATGCTTCCCCAGTTGCTCCTAGTTAAGATTTCATTCTACAGTCTTGCATTTCAGCTACCCAGGGCCAATAAGAGTCATGGAGGTTATATGTGACTGGTGATGTTTATAGTGCCTGTATCTGTCAAAGCTCATGTTAAAACACTCAGGTTTTATCAGTGCTCACTTAGGATGGGAAAAGGGAATTTAGGGGAAGAGTTTTAAATAAAGACAGACACTTCCATTTTAAATAGAGATGGTTCCGAGCAAAAATGCAACGAAAGAGATTTTTGAGAGATTATCAAAGACTCATTCGATTACAACGTGCAGTTCGAGGCTGGCTGAATCACAGGAATGAGGCAGCAACCATAATCCAGAGAAACGTGCGGAGATTCCTCGCCTGCAGACACAGGAGGAAATTTGCAGTGGGAATAATTAAATTTCAGGTAAACATCTCTTGTAAGAAAATAACATGTTTGGGTTGGTTTGTTTGTTTATTTTTATTATCTATTTTTTTTCTCATGAGTTTTTGGGAAGAGGAAAGATCTTTGCTTTGGTTGATGAATTTATCAGTGAAATTGCAATCCAAGTCAGCTTTAGTTTAGCCATTTAAGCTGAAGGCAGATCATGAAGGAATATTAAGCAGATAATAATACCTTTAGTTTTAACTTTCATATTTCTTAGATTTTGCGCTGCGTTAGTGTGTCTGTAACTCTAGGCTTCATGTATAGTGCTAACAGCTCTTCTTGTAGCCTGGCTAGAAAAAACACACCGTTTTCCAGCCCAAAGAACCAAGGACATTTGCAGCTTCAGACCCCAAGAATGTAAAGAGCCATGAATTGAGAGGGGACAGTCTGAAAGGATGGAACTATGTGGACTGAAGCTGTGGTTGGACAGTTGGCCTGAATATGTAAATGGACTAAAACTTATAAAAAGGGCGAGAACGCGTGACCTGGGGTCCATCTTGGGTGTAGCCTTGGCCAGAATTTTGTACTCCCAGGGTGTGTCCTGTAAAGGCCTTTCAATAAATATCTATTTTATTCTTTAACTGTCCAGCCTCTGTTCCAGGTAGCCTTGCTTTAGGCATCAATAATGGTTGCGATGACTTAGGTGGGAGTGTGTGTGGACTGTATAGGCATGAATTTTTTTTGCCTTCTGTCTTGAAAGTCCAGTATTTGAAAGATAAACACTGAGTATTAATGACTTAAAATTGAATACCCAAGGTCATTCAATACTTTGTCAGACTTGTATAAAACTGATTTGGAATAGTGATGGAAGTTCTGTTGTCTTGTCTCTCCTTTACAACTTTTTTTTCTTTGTGGAATTCTTTTTCTGTAGGCATTGTGGAGGGGATATTCTTGGAGAAAGAAGACTGACACAGCAAAAACCAGAGCTTTAAGACACAGTTTAGAAAAGGCCAATGAAAACAGCAGAGAAGAAAACAAACTGGGCAACAGAACTGCAATTGCAATTGACCACCTTCTGAAGTACAAACATCTCTCCTATATTCTTGAAGCACTAAAGCATCTTGGTCAGTATTTTGTTTTATTATAAAGAGTGGATTTTCAGAACGATAAAAACTGGATTTTTTCAGCTGAGGAGAGTTCATAATGATATTTAGGCTTTCTTCATGACTGTAAAATGTGAACATTAGAAGAATGGAGGGTTTTCCAGATTAAAATTAGATTATCGATTTAAGAACAATATTTAAATGGTTATATAGATGAAGGAAATCCTGTATGATTGCTCTAATTTCCTGTCAGTCCTAGTAGTGCTATACCTTACATAAATTTATTATCATTTTTACTATCAAGATATATTCTCTGTGAATTGTTTTGTCTGCTTAATTTTTAGTCTGGAATATTAAATCTATTGCTTTAGAAATACTTGCTTAAATCAATAGTTGCAGTTTTTACTTTGCACTTCTATTTAAAAGTAGAGAAAATCCTGGTTTGCAATTATTTTGCTTGAACTTCAGAGTTTTCTCTATTTATTTTTCTTTAATTGTTTTAGAGGTGGCTACCAGGCTGTCCCCACTGTGTTGTGAAAATATGGCCCAGAGCAGAGCAATCCTCAGTATTTTCGTTCTGATTCGAAGCTGCAACCGGAGTGTTCCATGCATGGATGTGATCAGATACTCAGTTCAGGTTCTACTCAATGTTTCAAAGGTAACTTGAATTTTTTTGCAGGTTTATAAGCAGTAGGCTACTTTATTGTAGTTTATCCACAAAATTTCTGAATAAATCTAGAACAACAGAAGTAGTAGCTTTGAACGAAAACAGCTTCTGATTTTTCACTGTTATTTTGAAACCAGTTATTTATTTATCTTGTAATATTTATGTGGAAGTTTTGGGCAGAAAAAAATTATTTCATGGCCTTAAGGCATTGCAAGGTATCACAAGTATTTTTAAATTTCTCTGAACTTATTCTAATTTATTATTTTTTTAATATAAAATCAGATTCTATGGGTTTCTAAACAAGGGGGGAAGCACAAAAGGGCACCTTTTTATAATCTATTACAATTGTGTAAATACAGAAGTGATTTGCATTGTTTGGATACCAGTTCAGCTACAAATTTATGCTAGGGGAGAATATGGGCTTTGCTTTTTCCTCTAACCTCTAAATATTAACCTGTAAAATAAAGATATTTTGAAGATATATCTATAGAAGCTCTCTTGTCTGTTTCTTTATTAACAGTATGAAAGAACTACTCAAGCAGTTTATGAAGCAGAAAATTCTATAGATACTTTACTAGACCTACTGCAAATGTACAGAGGCAAAGCTGGGGACAAAGTTTCAGAGAAAGGAGGAAGCATTTTCACAAAAACTTGTTGTTTGCTGGCCATTCTTTCAAAGGATTCAAAAAGAGCTTTGGTAAGACTTCAAAGTTTTGGGTTTAGTGGTTTAATTTAACATACTTTACTTGCATGTTGTGGTGGTGTTTGTAAATTTTTTTCCCTCCCTCTGTCCCATACATGTTATGGCTGTAATATTAATTACGACTAAACTCTGGTTTAAAAAAAATGGATTTCCAAGATGGTGAACACACTCATATTTTCTTGATTTAAGCTGCTTTTGAACTTGCAGTATTGACTGTGTGCTGTTTTCGCCTTTGCTCAGGAAATCCGAGGCATGCCAAGAACTGTTTCTTGCATCCAGAGCCTCTATAAACTCACAGCTCGGAAACACAGGATGGATGCAGAGAGAACACTCGTGAAGCAGAAAACAAACACTGTCTTAGGTGGGAGTTCCTCTGTCCCAGTAACTCCTCTAAGAATAAAAACAGTTTCAAGGTAAGTGCTTAAAAATTAGTCTTCTATTTCTGCTGTGACATTGAAATATTTTAATGCAAGCCACTAATCTTTTCACAGAATTAAACCAGACTGGGTCTTGAGGAAAGATAACATGCAAGAAGTCATGGATCCTCTACAAGCAATTATGATGGTGATGGACACACTTGGTATTGCCTGCTTCTGAAATGTAAATGATGTATAGGAAGATGTATTTGTATAGTATGTATGTAGTAGATGGATAAATGATTTTGAAAAAAAGCAAATAAGTGTTAAACTACCATTGGAAATGTTTTTTCAGATTTCAGTTAACATTTTGGTAACTTTTTGTATTGCATACAGTTTTGAAACCCTATTTTGTACTACTACCAAAAGCAATTGTACAATAAAATCAATTCTCTGAATTTCACTGGAAATGTCACTGATGCAGTCATGTATTGTTGTCACACAACTGTGAATATTACAAGTATCATAGGATTCTTCACTCTGATTAGATATTGTTGAATTCTATTAAAAGCAGTTGTTTGTGGGGGACAGTAATGTTGTCTGACCTAGAGAGGTGTAGAAAGGGAGGCTTGGGCTTTGGATTTCAAAACTGGCTGGTTTTGGGGAGCTTAAGTCTTCATTCTAGTAATGTCTTGAGGGATCATGTATGGCAGCAAGAAAAGAAAATGTAATTCCTCTGTTTTTTAAACATTGCAAGATAGTGATGGAACAACAGCATGTTGTAAGGGTGAATTTAGAAATGCTGACCTGACATTCTAAGGGAGGTGATCTGAGTTTTTCTTCCTATCAAGTGAGCAATACATACGAGCATGCATCTCCTCTGGCTGAATAGATTGTGTTCATCACAGCATCTCTGTTCATTCTATTCTCTTCTGCATTCTCAGAGCTGCATTTTCTTAGCGAAAGGCCAAGAAAATGCAAACTGTAAAATTATACCCTCCCACTCCCAAGTTTAAGCATTATACCTCTAATGATGCTAAATCAACTGGTAGCTATTAGTCAGTCAGGTGACTGTAAATTAGGTTAATTTTTTTGGTTTTGTTTAAAAAATACTTGGAAGAGGCTTGCTGTATTCAACACAACTCAGACAGCTAATAATAGTGGCTATGTTGTTCGTGTAAGAAAGTCCAAAATCATTCATATCTATAGCATGCAACTGCCTGGTTTACTCTGGGGTAGGCTGGAGGATGGGGGAATTTTCTCTGATTTCAGCCAAGGTAAATAATCTGATAACAGAATGCCCTTTAAACTTGGGACTCAGGAGGTTGTGAGGGGAACAGTGATCAGCAAGTCTAAATTGTTCCATAAGCTCATTGCCTGATTGCACTGTAAAATGATAAATTACAGATGGCAAGGTGTGTCAAATGGAAGTACAATCCTCCTGGTCTAGTGCTAAGGTATTTGGAGAACTAAAATAAATGAAAATCGTTTTTCCAGTGAATTAACTTGCTACAAAATACCACAGACATTAAGACATTTGTTGAATACCTTTGAAAATTCAGTTAATTATTTACGAAAGTAATACTTATGGAGTTTTCACGGGTGGTGGAAACTGTAAATGGAAATAGTAATGAAGATGAGATTTAAAAGCTGGTTTTTCTTCCTAATTACGGTGTGTTCAGGCAAACTCTTTGCAACAGGTAAATACACTGAATTCTATTGTACATTGAACCTAGAATATGCAGTCTTAGTAACTTAAGTGCAATGTCTTTCATCTCTTTACTGAGTAAACACTGTTTTTTAAATTTAAATAGAATTCTCTTGTGACATGGCTGATGATCACAATTCAGTTGTTGCTGATTCCTGTCTAAGCCTCAAAGCTGTAATATTGAAACATTCAGACTTTAGTTCAGAAGAAATTTCTTTTGAAATGTCTTTGAGCTGTTTCGAGGCACTTACACAAATTGAATTTTTTACTATTAAAACATTTTATATGTTGAAGTGTCTTGGAGATTGAAATGTTTTCTCTTTGTTACAAAGCAAAATAGTGGAAGTTAAATGGAACATGCAGGAATTAATCTGGGGTGGTCATGCATTTTCTATCCCTATTTTCAGCATTGATTTCTTCTTTTGGTTGTTTTTTTTGGGTTTTTTTGTTCATTTGTTTGTTTTGGTTTTGTTATTTTGTTGGGTTTTTTTAAAGTAACTTGATGTCATATTCAGCACTACTCTTTAAAATGGTTTTCTCCTATTACTGGGGGTTGTTGGTTTTTTTTTTAATTGTCATTCTGCTTGTTTTTTCCTTAATCTCCATTTCTTGTTTCTTTTCTGTTGACTGTTCTTAAATTCCCTTTCTTAAGCAAGCCTAGCTCCTATATTGCCTCCTGGCAGTTTGTCCTACTATTTTGGTAACATTTTCTGAATTGAGGAGCTGAGGCACTGCTAATCCTGACACTTGTCATTGAATTTTACAGTAGGCATTGGTGTGTTTATGCAGCAAAGGGTGCTCATGTTTTGGGCAAAATGGAGTAAAATAAAGGTGTTTTGTATCAGTTTTGCCCAGTTCACATTAGGAGGTTTTATTCTACAGCTGATATTCTTGTGAACCCTAAGAGCAAAAGCTGATAAAATTGTGGTAAGTCTTCATTTCAGCAGGTCTTAAAAGGTGCTTCATGCTTGTAAGTATTCAGAATTTTGTTCTATAAATCAATGTAATTAATAAATTAATGTAAAAAAATTCTGGGCTGAAATTTTTTGTGGGAAATATATTTATCTTTTTGCAGATACACCTTGCAATTTGCCACAGATAGAAAATGGAAACCTTGCCCAGTACTATTACAGTTTCAAAAGTTACTATTTCCCTATGCATAAAGGAAGAAAGCTCTCCTATACCTGTATGGTTGGTTACACAACTGAAAGTGGGACTCAGGATGGAAGAATAACCTGTACAGCAAAAGGATGGTCTCCAGTGCCACGATGCTACAGTGAGTTAGCTTTATTCATCTCCTCATTGCTTCCAGTAAGAACATTTCCTAGCTGGTTTTCCTGGGACATATAGGAAAAGAAGCTGCAAAACAAAAGGGATTAAATGTACAAGGTGCAATCAGTTATTTATGTTGAGACTACATAGGTTTATATATGGTATATTTTTACAATAATACACATTTTAAGGGCTTTTACCCATTTATATTTTTTTTAGAAGAACATAAAGTTTTCAAGTTTTCTTAGTCTGGGAAAACTATTCGTTTTCCCTTAGATGTATAATGTCTTGAGTCTCCCTAGCTCTAGATTCCTTGGCTGTATTCCATATGGTTACACATGGTTTGATGTATTGTTTGATGATTGGAGCAGAGTTTCTTCAATAGGTCAAGAAAATAGGATTAGATCCGTATAGATACAAACCCTTCCTTTGATTCCTGGAGAACAAAAATATTCCATTCTTTCTTTCTAACCAAGCTGTCTTCTTTCATTCAGGAAAATGCACCAAGCCTCTTTTGGAAAATGGTTCTTTTTACAGTACAGAAATGGACTTCAAAATCCATGAGAAATTGCAATATAAATGTAATCCAGGCTACCACACCCCAAGTGGTGCTACTGAAGATACAGTGCAGTGTCAGCCACAAGGATGGTCCTTCCAGCCAAGCTGTACTAAAAAACTTGGTAGTATCTTGCATCTTTCTCCTTTTTAATGTATTGCAGATGTATATAATTCCACTGTCCTTGCTGTACCCGTAGGGCCAAACTGCCTATGACAGGCTGTCATTTCAGTACTCCTAAAGCAGGTTCTCAGCTGTACCTCTGGGGAAGAGCTTGTCAGGTTTTGCGTGCTGCTGGTTTTGTGCATTTGTGTAGACACAATTACATCTAGAATGAATCAGTAGAGATGAAATGACACTGTTTCAAATAAATCCATTGCCATACAAACTTTCTGTTCCAAAGGATGAGTGGAAAACTTGTGCAAACAACTGCATTTGTAATTACTCATTATTTACCAAGGTTTTGCCTGGGATATGACCACTTTTAAGGTGTATCTAAGGAAAACTTTGGAATACTCGCAGCAGAAGAGCAATTACCATCCTGCCTGTGCTTTATTTCTTTGAGAGTCATGCCAAGTGCCCAAGTTACGTCACGGCAGCTACTCTGGAGCCCTGCAGGAGGTGCAGCTGAATGGGACGCTGCGGTACTCGTGTGAGCAGGGCTATCGCACCGCGGCGGGGAACGCCTCTGAGGAAGCACTGTGCCTCGCACACGGCTGGGCCCTCACCCCCAGCTGCACCAGTACGTCGTTCTCTCTGAAAACTGATTTATTCCACACATAAAAATCAGCAAAGAGGCTTCTTTCATCAGCTGGTGGAGGGAGACTTCCTCAGTTGGTTTTCACTGCTGTGTTTTCTTCCCAGGAATAACTTGCTCTTCTTTGAGTGAAGTAGCTCATGGAGGTTTCTATCCCATGAAGAAAATCTATGAAGAAGGAGATGTAGTTCACTTTTTCTGTGACAAACATTATTCTGTAACTGGATTTGACTTAATTCAATGCTATAATTTTGGGTGGTATCCAAACCCTCCAGTGTGTGAAGGTACCCTGTTTTTACAGCTTTACTATGTCAAATTCCTAGAGAAAAGCTAGCACCTTCTTTCAAGAAATGCTTTATGAATACAAAATAAAAACACAGGTTTTGTACCAGTTTGTAGCCTAAATGTAAATCAAGTGTTAGTCAAAGGGCAGGCAGCCAAGGTAGCAGGGAGGGAGGCAATAGTAATTGGAACTACATTTCAGTGAACTCCCAACAGCAGAGCAGATACTGTCTCTTACTGTTGCTTCTCCAAGTTGCATCCTGGAGAAGCAGGAATCAACAGTTACAGGGAATTTTTTAGACCCTGAAGCTCAGTAGACTGTGTTCAGCATATATGTAAGTTTAACCAGGCCTGCTTAATCCTGCCTTGTGGGGTGGGGATGAACCTCTTGAGAGGCATTAAAAATAAAATTTGTAACAAGGTCCTCCTTTTAGCTTATGGTACTTTTCAGAGTTGTACAGCCTCTCCAGATTTTACTTCTTTGGAACAGAATTAAAATGTTGTCCTAAGGACAGAAACACACCTTTAGCAATTGCTATCACTTCCCCAGTCATTGGGGATAATGGAGAGTCTCAGTAAAGAAAGTTCCGAAAGAATGAATGGTGAACCAGTTGAGATATAGAACAGAGTAGAAAGCAGCACAAATCGACCTTTACTACAGCTTAGACTCCAGCTCTGTGTTTATTCTCATGACACAGCAGGAACTTTTCTTGAGTGAGTGCAGAGAAAGTGGAGATGTTCAGGAGGATGAAAACAAGGCCTAAATCTACTTTTGAGGATACAGTAATCACAAACTTAATTTGGAGATAGGAAATGGGCTATGATTATTGCTTCTTCTGTAGCATTAGAATTAATACATAATCTGCTTTAAATATTATATGAATGGAGGGTATGGGAAATCTCTATTTCCTGGAGTCTTTTAAATAACATTTTATTAAGTCTCTGTGGAGAAATTACAAATTTGTTTATAGCAGTACAATGACATAGTAGTTCTATTTTATATTTGCGGAATGCAAAATCACTTGTTTTTTCAGGTATCCCATTGTATTAAGAAAATTTTATTAAGAAATTACTCTGGATTAGCCAAAAAAGCCTTTTGAGTGATAGGCTTGCATTGTGTATGGTGAGCTTAATTGTGTACATGGTTTTGGTAAGAGAGGAAGCAATATACAATTTTTTATTTTCAGCTGTAAAAAATAAATGTCCTGCACCACCACTCCCTCATGGCCATATCAGCACAGCCAGAAGAACATATCATAATGGAGACACAGTTCATGTACAGTGTACCTTGGGAAGAAGAGGATCTGAGGAAATCCAGTGCGAAGGAGGAAAATGGACATCACCCTCTATCTGTATTGGTGAGTACTTCTGTGAAGGCTGACAACTGAACTGAAATGATTCTTCAACCCATGCCTTAATTTTCTGGAGAGCCTCAGTTTCTATATCTGCAAAACTGTTTGCCTTCCTCTGTTATCTGTGAAAAGGCTTGAGAGGCAAAATGCTGTGTATTTTGCAGGCAATCCGTGGTTCCCAGATTAAAAAGAATGATGAGCTAGGTTGTTGCGGTGGCTGCCACTTGTGACATCTTCCCTGGAAAACCGGGATTATTTCATTTTATAGTGCATCATGTCTGTCTGTTTTAGTACTTTAAAATGAGCTGTCTCTGTGAAAACTGGTTCTGTGTCTCTGTTATGGTTACAGGAACTGTGGATAAACAGGAATCTGGGGTACCACCACCACTCGAGGCAGATGCAGAAATAAGGGCAAGCCAAACACATCACAATGAAGAGATAAGTAGGTGAACATTGCTCTTCTATTTAAAAGGGACACCCCAATCCAATTATAGGCATTTTATGACTACTTTTATTCTTTTGCTATAGGACAGTTCCTTATTCTTGAAAATGCTTGCATGTGCTACAGATGTCAATGTAGCTAATTATGAAAGGCCATTGTTGCTAATTTCTAAATTACACCAATAAGCCTGCTCTGTATTTGTAATTTTATTTCATGCAGAGCATTTACTTTCAGTCATTTTGTACCTTTTAGTATTATTTGGACATGCAAATTCATGAGTATTTTGTTGTTCCTTCGATTAATATTTCCAATGAGGGTTCTTTTGTTTATTTTGAACCACACATAGGTGAAACATTTCAAGTAACAAATAAGATGGTCTAGTCACATAAAAAGAACTAATCTGTATTGAGTGTAAACCAGCAAGAGGCAAAAGTAGGCATAGATGTAAAGTGTAGAGGGAAATAAAATGCATGTCTGCAATTCAACACGGCAAGTGTAGAGTTTCTGAAAATGGAATTTGGAAAAGGAATTATATTGGTTTAGATTCTATTTGTACACAAATTTTTTTGCTCAGTCTGGTATTGGTCTAATACTTTCACTAGTGTTAAAATTGCAGTAATCTAATCAAGATCTAATTGCCTCTCTCTCTATCTCATAACAGAAATGCAGCAAGACTGTGCCTCTCCACCTGTAATTAAAAATGGTGGTGTCCTGGGCCCATTACTGGCAAGTTACAAAAATGGTTCCTTGGTAGAATATGTTTGTCAGCATTACCACGTTTTGGATGGGCCCAATACTGTTTACTGTGACCACGGAAACTGGACAGAACAACCAACCTGCTTAGGTGAGTCTCGGAAGGAAAAGCGAGTTTTATCATATGTAATATAAAAAGGGAAAATTGGCAAGAACCTCTAAATAATCTTTCTGTTACCATCTTTTCTCTTTTATTGGAGTTAATTAAGATTCCAGAAATACAAGGATGAACCAAAATTAAATTTTTAGCAGGCCTCTCCTGCTGGGTGTCCTCTGGCCTGTTCTTAAAACCACCCAATTAAACAGATTCCTCTGTTTCCTGAGTGAGCTATTCGAGGATATAGCTATCCCTGCTTCCCAGGAGGATTCTCCAATTTCTTTCCTCCATATTATCCATTCAGGTAATTTCTTCCTGTCTTTCAATAGATGATTAGAAGGAATGGTGTGGCCATTCCCAAAATGGCTTTTAAATACAATTAACAAAGAATTAGCAATGACTTCTTGGACTTTTGTTTTTAAACTTTCAGGCTTTTTTTTTAAATTATGTGTCTTTATATCTGTTGTTTCATCCTGGCCTGGACATTTTAATTCTTCTGTGGTGCTCTTATGTATGCTGCTCAAAACAATGTATAGAACTCCCACTAGAAAATTACCAATGCTAGCAGGAATACAAACAAGGGTTGTTTGTTTATCTTTCCTTCCTCTAATGAAATAATTCAATTTTACTAACATCCTTTGTTAAATTGGCTCACCTTTAAGTTTGTAATCTACCATGAAAATGAAAATAAACAACCAGTTCGGTTTTAATTCCTTATTTCTCAGTGAACAGAAGTTACCTCATCTAGACTGAAAGGTCCACGTCAGCATTTTTGGATCTGAATACTCAGAGTTAACAAATCCTGTGAAATAATGAAATCTCATTTCTTGTGAGCATTATTTGTCTCCTAAGCATCCTAATAAGCCCATCATCCTTTGCGTGTTTTCTGAGATTTCTTTTCAATGCTCAGCTAATCAGACCAGAAAGAGCGCATGCTGATATTAGCTTCAGGAAAATTCCGCGTGAATTTGGTGTTACACTGCTGTCACCAGACTACCAATAACTGAGTTCTCCTTGCCTTTCCCTCAGCCAAGCATCAATAAGGGCCTTTATCAGCCAATGATTCTGGTGGAACTGGTAGAAATTCATTTTTGTAGGTGACTCTCTGGCAGGTTTTATTGGCATGGAACAGTGGTTTTAGAAATTAACGAGGTTAATCATCTAATGGAAAGCTACACTCCCTGACGTGATCCTGGCACTGGGTTTTAAGAACCCTGTCAGAAAGCATCCATTCCTTTTGCATGTGTTTGGTTTTTGTTGTTACTTCAGACCATTTCTCTACATTTGCATTTTTTTATGCATCTGTAGTTCTTTGTCTTGCAAGATTCAGAAGCATTTTAGAACTATTGACTTGGGGTTCTCTTTCTTCACTCCTACAAAAGGGAGCTGAGAAGTCAGTTAAGGTGGCTTTTATTAAAATATGCTTTTATTTCCTAGAGCCATGTACTCTTAATGTAACTGATATGGACAGCAACAACATAACATTGAAATGGAGACGGGAAGAATTAATTTTCCTACATGGAGATCTCATAGAGTTTGAATGTAAACAGGGATATGGTTTTCTCCAGACTGCCATTCCATCTCCTGGGAGGACACAGTGTGACCATGGCAGACTGAAATATCCAAAATGTGTTATTCAAGGTAAAACAATTTTTTTTTATTGCCTTTTTAATTGATCAATCTTAGATCTATTTAGAAATTATTTGCTTTGCTTTTAGTGTGGGCCTGGAGCCTGTTGTAAATAATCAGTGCTTAGTCTTCAACAATACAGATGCACAAGGCAACTATCTTGTTTAATATATCCAAGCATGGAAAAGCGATACACCTTCCTTTGATGAGCAAGGCTGTAGAAAGGAGGGGGAAGCTCTTCTCTGAGCCTAGGAAACCAAAAGCTCTGTAGAAAGAGAGCTGCAAAAAGAAAACCTTCATGTTCATTTAATTTATGGTAGAGCTGTCAATTTGTTAGTTGCTTATGCTGAATGTTTCTGAAATGTTTTTATTGTTATTGCAGCTGCTACAGAAAAATGTGGCTCTCCACCCTCTATTGCAAATGGAGCTCTTACTCTCCCAGCGCTGCCCCAGTATGACAGTGGTTCTTCAGTTCAGTATATTTGCTCTGACTATCATTTTTTGCAAGGCTCTGAGAGAATCTACTGCTCTGAAGGACAATGGACTCCGCCACCAGTTTGTATAGGTAGGTGTGATAAAAAAGGTAAATAAGCACTTATTTCTCTATATAATTCATAGCCTCAAGGAACAGCCTGGTAGTGACATGTAAGGGCCATCTAGTCCAACCCCTCCCTGCAATGAGCCGGGTTGCTCAGAGCCCTGTCCAGCCTGAGCTTGGATATTCCCAGGAATGGGGCAACCATTGCCTTTCTGGGAAAACTGTTCCAGTGTTTTATCACTCTGTCATGGCTTGACACTGGCCTAATGCCAGGCACCCACAAGTCGCTTGCTCACCCTCCCCTGCCACAGCTGGCCAAAGGAGGGAAGAAAAGGTTAACAAAGGCTTTGTGAGTGAGATAAGGACCGGGAGAAATATTTCAAGGGCGAAACAGGCTCAACTTTAGTTGCAAAATGAAATTTATTACTAACAGAATGAGAGGAGGATAATGAGAAGTAAAATAGGCCCCTGAAACACCTTCTCCCCTCCAGGCCCTCCCTCCTTCCCACTGACAGCACAGGGACACAGGCCCTGGGGATTCTGGTCAGTTCATCACTGAGGTTTTCTTCCGCTGCTCCGGGAGAGGAGTCCTTCCCCTGTGAGGCTGTAGGGTCCCTCCCATGGGAGACAGTTCTCCAAGAACTTCTCCAGCATGGGTCCACTCTCATGAGCAGCAGCCAGACCGCACCTGATGCAATGTGAACTCCCCCCACGGGCACACAGTCCTCCCAAAACTGCTGCAGTGTGGCTCACTCTTCCACGGGGTGCAGTCCTCCAAGGACAGGCTGCTCCAGGCTGGAAGCAGGGCCCTCTCTCTCCAGCAGGTCTGCCACTGGATCACAGCCTCCTCCAGGCATCCACCTGCTCTGGTGTGGGCACCTCCCCCACAGGCTGTGGGTGGATCTGTGCATCCCCCGTGGACCCTCCTGGCTGCAAGGGCACAGCTGCTTCACCATGGTCTTTACCCGGGCCTGCAGAGGAATCTTGGCTCTGGCGCCTGGAGCACTTCCTCCCTCGACCTTGGTGCCTCCATGTTGTTTCCCTCACATATTCTCACATCCTCTTCTTCTCTGACTAGAAGCAAAACCCTGTGACTTTGTTTTGATTTTCTTCTTAAATATGTCATCACAGAGGCATTACCAGCCTCTCTCACTGGCCCAGTTTTGGCCAGCACCATGTCCATCTTCAGAGCCAACAGCCATGGACTTTGCCAGATATAGTGGGAAGCTTCCAGCAGCTTCACACAGGAGCCATCTCTGTGGCCCCCCTGCTACCTAAAACCAGGTCATGCCAAACACACTCTCGCAGGTGGTAATGTCTTCCTTAAGTCTAGGCTGAATCTGCCCTCTCTTAGTTTAAAACCATAACCCCCTGTCCTATTGCTCCAAGCCCTACTAAAAAGTCTGTCTTCATCTTTCTTATAAGCCCCATTTAGGTTCTGGAAGGGTGCAATGAAGTCTCCCTGGATCCTTCTTTTCTCCAGGCTGAACAACCCCAATTCTCTCTAAAATCAGATACTGAAAATTTATAAATTGAGTATTATCAGCTAGAACTTTTAGATCTCAATTTCAGTGTCTTCAGTGACAGATGAAAGTTTTAATAGAAGCAAGTTAAGCTCACTTGGCTTTTTAAAAATTTCCTTAACTATGATATGCCTGCAGTATAACAAGACAATGGGACATAATTTACAGTTTTAGTGTAGCCTGGTCAAAATATTCTGTTCCAAAAAGAATCAATTTATTAGCACTGATCAAGTCTCTCTTTTTTAGAGCCATGTACTTTGTCAAAAACTGAAATGGAGAAAAATAATGTGTTGCTGCAAGCATTCTATGCAGATCAATTTTACTTTTACCATGGGGATTATGTTGGATTTTACTGTAAACAGAACCATTTTGGAGCAGAATCTGGCACAACTTTATTTCAAGTACAGTGTAAGAGAGGACAGCTGGCATATCCAAGGTGTGTTGAAAGAGGAAAACAAGTATGGACTTGAGGAAAGCCTATAGGAAAGGTATGTACGCATTCTTTATCTCCTATTAACGGGTGAATTAGGGTGGCCTCGTGTTCTCCAGGTCACTCCACTCAGCTTTGGGAAATGAATGCTGGGTCTGAGCTGGAGGGGGATGGAGGGGAAAGGCCTTTGTGGGATGAGGATGAGTAGTGCAGCACAGGGATCAACAGTGGCATACACGTGGAAAAAGCTGGAGGAAGGAGTTGTACATCTTAATAGCACTCATGTCTCCCTTCACAGGTAAGGAGCCTCTAAAGGACAAAGCTTTGAGGAACAATGTAAAGCAGCAAGTATAAAAAGAAGTTTTTAGGGGATCTATAAAACTACTTAAAACGTAAAAGTATATAAATTTACTGAGAAGTTAATTATTAGTTTTAAAGCTGTTTTAAGGATATTAATATCGAAGTACTTTGTATGATTTCCTATGACACTTAAATATTGATACTCTTAAGGTTCTGCCTGTGAACAAGTGTGACAACAGCTATGAAGAAAATCCAGGAAAATGTACAATGTTTGCCTTGCATCCATTTTAGTCTGTTTTAATAAAAAAGCCACGGTATCTTCTGTCTTTTATGTCTAAACTCATCTGTCTGTGAAATCATAGCATGTATGGTGCTCTGTATGGGTTTCCAAGGCTTTTGCAAGAGTTACATGAATGAATAAAATGGAAAAAGAAATGAAAGCATTAAGGAATAGACAAATTCTGCTTATTTAACTAAGACCCAGTCAGCCAATAGGTGGAAAAAAAGGTTGATAAAAATACTTTACATAGTGTATATAACCCTTCCTCTTACAGAGCAAACTGGGGGAAATGGAGTGAAAGGGAGTAAAAGGCCCCTGCTGGAACAGCTGTTGGAAGTAGAATTCATTTACCCCCATCACTTCCTCTAGACGTACACAGAGCACTGGCTGTGAGCACAGGACAGGATGAGGGGGATTGCAGACATGAAGGCAGCATGTTGTTGATGAACTTTGAGGCAAAGTATGCATCAAATACTTCAGCTTCATGTGGGGCTGCTGCCACTAAATCACCTACCTGCTTTAGTAACATGCCACATTTTCTTATTCATTGTTTTAATCCTAGTGTAGTAATAGAATACCTTCTTGTGATCCTTGATGTCCCTTGAAAGTGCCACTCTGAGCTTCAGGTTTTCTAACATTATCCATACATGCCACATCAATGCCATGGACAGCTCACCTTGGAGCCTGTTTTTGCCTCAATCCCCTGTACATTGATTTCTTTTCTGCTCAGAGATCTCTGTGAAGTCTGTGATTAGAAAAGCCAGTCCAGGTAGATGTGCTTTTCCTCCTGAAGATGAGAATTGAATAATCTTGTGCTTGCAGGATTCTGTCCTTCAAGACCTATAAACTTTTCTGGACTCCTATGACTCCCAAGCAATCCCATCTCCCCTTTTCCTAAATAAGTCAAAGTCTGCTCTCCTAAGGCACATGATTTGTACCCTGGTACTTGCTTTTCTCTCTCTCTTCTGAATCATGAGCTGCATTAGCACATGGGTACCACAGCCAGGCTGCCACTGACTTCCACAGGCACTTCCTCCTTGTTTGTGAAGGGCAGATGGGGCTGGGGGTGGCACAGACTGGCCCATCCAGGACCTGGACCAGGAACTAGTCCCCACCTTCACCTAGAAATCCCAATTACTTGCACCCCAACATCTTGCCTTTGCAGGCAAGATCTGGCTCAAGGCCCCCAGAAGAACTGGTTCTGGCCAGGCACTCAGGACACTCACCCTAGGCTCATTTCCAAGCAAGTGCAGGGAGAAGAAGGTAGGAATAGACAAGGCCAAACAGGCTCTGTGTGCTGATAATCAAATTAGCTGTCAGCTTTAATTCTTGTCTCAATATGCCACCAAAGCCAGCCTGTTTTCAGGACACAATTGTTAAAAAAATAACAGTGAGGTCAGTATAGAATAGATAAAATGCAAGCACCACCCTTTGGCTGAATAAAATGTAAATACATTTACAAAACTAGATCTAATGTTGATAATATGCAAACACAATCATCCAATAATAAAAACAATAACAAATTCCAAGACAGAACATTGGCTAAGCTGCAAACAAAGCACAGCAAAATGGGAAACAGCAGGAAAAGCTGAGCTCAAATCAGTGGGTTGGTTGAGGGCTCTTTCATTTTCACAGCTGGGCTCCCTTATCCCGTTTCCCAGAACCTCAGCGATTCTGTGTAAAGAGAAAAAAATGGGAAAAGGCATGAATACCAATCCTGACACACCCCAGGGGCTCCTCCTAGCAGTGGGCAGGCAATTACTGCCTCCTACAACCCCTGCCCTGTGTCTGTGGCAGTGAGCACTTACTTTCACACTCAGGATATGTAATCACTCCATCCAGGCACTGTGCTCTGAACTTCTCTGTGCGGGAAACCTGCCGGTACCCGTGCTTGCACTTAAAGTCAACAGGATCCCCTGAGTGATAGTAATGGCTTGACCTGCTGGAAGACTGCAGCTGAATATTGTTCCTTTCCATAGTGTTCCTATCCAGGGCACAGTTGCCTGCAAAAAAAACAAAACACCTCCTGTTATTTGCCTGTAGATCTCACACTGGACAACTGATGCTCTGTTGGCACCCCCTGAGAGTGTCCTGAGTGCCCTTTCCCCAGCAGTCTGCCCCACTCAGGTGTGCTAGACAATGACTTCTTGGGGGCACTGCCCCTCCATGCCTGCAGCTTCCAGGAGGCTCCCACACCCTGGCTCCTGCCAGGCGCTCCCTGAGGAAAGGCAAAGGCTTTCTGCTTCCCTCCAGCACTAAAAATGCAACAACAGAGCAGCTAAGCTGAAGAGGGGATGACTTACTTCCTGGTGTGCACCGTGGGTATTTCAATGTCCCCTCCACACACTGTACTCTGAAGTTGGGAGTACTTGGGTCTTTCAAATATCCTGGTTTACAACGGAATTCAATATAGTCACCCGACGTGGAATACAGCTTGCTTTGTACAACCCATTTCAGCTCAATATTGTTTCTGTCCATATCTTCTTCTGATGCTGTACAGGCCACTTGTAAGAGTCAAGAGAAGAATGTCAACACTTCATACAGACACACCACAGGTAACTGTTTTGCCCCTAGAGCCTACGGAAGTTCCTCACATCAGAAAATACTTCCAAGTGTTTGCACTGACCCTCTGTTACTTGCAACAGAAAAGACATTCACATCCAAGCTAAAAGGAAAAGAAAAAGCCCTGGAGAAGCCTTATCACACTGACAGTCACACAAGGCAAGAATGAAGCACAGGTGGGGAAGACACCAGGCACCAATGAACTCCCTGATATATTTTTTGAGATCCCTCCTTCCCTTCTGCTCAGTGCTTCTCTAAATTTGTTTTCTTACCACAGAGGCACCCCTGGCTTTCCCCAGCACTGCCACTCATGCAGACCCATCCTCCTGGCTCACAGCCTGCTGGGTGGAGCTGTGTTCCCAGCTCAGGAGCACTCAGGAGCTCTGCCAAAGTGATGGAGATCCCCTCACAGGGAGGGTTCAGCCAGCTCCTCTCCTTGTGGACCTGTTGGCAGCAGAGGGGACTACACAAGCTGACTTTAAGAAGAAACTCCTTTGGGACAAAAGGAGGACTCATTGCCATTCTGCCCTGCCAGCATTGTGGCCCCAGCACCAGTGCTGCCCTCAGGGTCTGAGAAGACAAGAGGAACGGTTACGCAGCCTTTGGCCACCCAGCACATGCTTCAAGTTACCTAGGCAAACTGGGGGGCTTGTCCACTGCCCATTAAGACAGGTGATTGTCGGAGATCCTTTCAAGATATACAAATTCGGGCATTTGTATTCCACAGTATCACCCTGTTGATATTCTTGCAAGGGGAAGACAAGAAGCTCTCCACTTTGAATAGCTGGAGGCGTGCCACATCTCCCAGCTTGTCCTGAAAGAAATTTCCCAATCAGAGAGGAAGTTTGACTGCAGAGGAGGTCGGGTCAGAAATGCCACCCACGCTATGTTGGCACTACTCAGAGAAGCAGAGGAAAGCAGAGAGAAATTCAAACAACTGGCAGGAGCAAGAGTTTCTCATTTCTCCAATGTTCAGAGTCACAACTGCCAGCTCATCCCATCTGAGCACAGCTTAAGTGCTTGCAGCTGTCTGCAGGACTTCGTCTTGTCCTGCATAAGGTGTGGTATTTGGCCCTCTTGAGTGAAGCCACCTGGGTCACTCAGCTTCGTAAATTCATCCCATCTGAACAGAGACCTGGGAAAATGGCTTTGTCCTGAGTGTGCCAGACCCATTGCAGCTGTGCATGGTGAAAGCACTGGGATGCTAAATGCCAATGAGGCAGCTTCATGATGCTATCACTGACAAGAGACTGGATGGGGGGAGAGAGAGAGAGAAATTACCTTTGCATGTTGGCAGTTCTGTCCAGGTCCCATTCTGGCACACTACAGTGGAAGCCCCAGTCATCTTAAAATTTTTCCAGCACTGATATTTTGCACTTTCCCCAGGGATATACCTGGACTTTTTAATACCATCAATTCTACCACCAGCAATTTCTGGAGGAGGTTCACATGTCACATCTGAAAAGAGACACGGCTGCAGTCACCTTTGCAGTTGTTAAAATGTTCATCTATACAACCAGAAGTGAAAGGAATTAGCCTTGTTATAATTTCTGTACAGATTTTCTGCCTCAGGTGAGTCACAGGAGTTCACCATGGGGAAAGCAATGAGGTGTGGCAGTGTCAGCAGAACACTGTCTGGGACTCTCGGGAGATGGCAGGGTCAACAGGAGTTTCTAGAAAAAGCCAGTGTTTCTGTACTTACGCATAAGAACCACACCAGCCTTGTCTCTCCCCAGGGAGCCCTGGCCTTCCTGGAAACCAGAGGGGTAGCAGCCAAACTGATTCCCTGCTGAAGTGCAGAGCTCTGGAGGGTTGGCAGTGCTGGAGGAGCTTGTCAGCCTGTGCTGCTCAGGGCTGGGGAAGCACAGCCAGCTGCACGGAGCTGTGCTTTCCCTGCAGCCCCAGATTGGGATGGGAGACTCTGGAGCACAGGTCCTGAATGTTCCTTGTCACAGGAACAATCTTTCTAGCTCCATGGCCCAAGCAGATCTTACATGGTTTAGATCTGGGTCTCTGCTGGGTTCTGTATTGGTCAGAGTGGAGCCCTGCGGAAGAAAAGCTGCTTCTGTCCTACTGCTGCTTCCATTCAGCTTTGAACACAAGAGAGAAGCCCTTACGTGTCTGTCCACTGAAAGTCACTGAAGCAGTGGACACTGGGGAAATACCAACAGCATTCAGGAGAATGACAGAGCAGCACATTTTAGGCCCTGCTGCTTCAGGAACATTTTTGCTGCTGATGGAAATATTCTCAGTATTTCTAGAAGCATCAAGTTAAATTAAAGTGCTGTGCAAGGAAGCAATAGCAAATTCAAAGTTGAGGTAGCCAAAGAAAACAGAAGTAAGAAAGGCAAAGTCTTTAGAGTATTTAGGTAGAGAACTGGTTGCCTCTACAATAACAGGCAAGCGGAAAGCACAGATTCCTACCTCTGCAAACTGGTGTGTTTGACCACTGACCATTTGAACAAAAGATGTAATCTCCACCCATCATCTGAAAGTTGCTTTCACACTGATAGTGCACTTTGGCACCGGGCAGGTACCTCTCCTGTGGAGTGCTTGCAATGCGCGCATTGGGGATTTCAGGCACAGCTCCACAGCTGACATCTGGAAAGAGAGGAGTGTGTAGTGAATTCCAGAGCTCCTGGTGAGCAAAAGCACTTTGAGTAATGCACATCATTTTCTACAGGTAGAAAAAGAAGATATTATGGTTTATTCTGCAATGCATCAGCACCCGGTATTATGTTTGCCTAAAGTGACTAAAAAGAGAGAAGTCACAGAGATCAGCCAGGTGTGCTGTACAGCATCACATGCCACTGGGCTGGAGAGTGGTGTGATTTATTTACTCTTTGAAGGTACCTGTCAGCAACTGACATGCTTAGCAACGTGAAATTAAGATCCACTACCCTGCAGTTATCTGCTGCTCTGCAGCCAGCATGCATTCCTCCATAACATCTGCCTGCTTGATTACAGCAGAGAGCCAGGATTCAGCTACCAGCTCCAGCCCACAGGGAGATGATTGCTGATCTACCCTGCTTGTTGTTTCCCAGAAGCCAGCAAAATAGGTGTTGTAGCAGCCCATTCAAAGCAAGTCACCTGTTGGCTCTATTGGCCTGACTCACCTGCATGCCCGAGTAAGAATTATTTTAATTCACAACATGAAATGCTAAGAAGGATCATGGATTACTTAGAAGTCAAACCTATACCTTCACAGAAGGGTGGTGCTGTCCAATTTCCTTTTCTGCAGATAATTTCAGGGGAACCAACAGTCAGGAACCCTGAATTACACTGGTAGCGAATTGTTTCACCAGGCTCATACAATTTCTTGTTTCTGCCTTCAAATTGAGCATTGGCAACTTTTGGAACACTCCCACATGGCACTTCTGAAAAGATAACAGAAATCTGATGCTTGTGCTACTGTGATACACATTGAAGAAGTACACTTTTTCCATTAAACAGGGGCTTTAGAGAGCTATTTCTAACATCAGCATAGTCATCTGCTGACAGTGGATTATATGATTATGTAATTATAGTTAGTTCATAATTGTGTAAAAGGTAGCATATAGAAGACTAAATAAGTCATTCCCCCAAATATACACAGACTTCAGTTGCTGAAATATTTTGATTCTGTTTCTAAACATGCCAGAAAGTTTTCCTAGAGGCTTTTGTCCCTTGCTACACTGTAGTGATTTCCATCACTGAGACACCAGAGCAACTTTTAGTCACCAGTGGCCCGTGTAGAAAAGAGATCCTTGGATGACGAGGATATGCCTAGGACTCATCTGGCAGAGATAGGAACTGAACAAAGACTGCAAGAATATGAAGGAATATTTAAAAACTAAGCTGCATTCAGAAAGGCATCCAATCAGGATTGTTCTAAAGACATCCATGATGGAAGATAAGATTCCACAGCAAAATATGGAGTGGAAAAATACGCTTTTACTGATCAACGTCCAGTTTAAAATTCTTTCCATTTCATCGGTAAATGCACTTCAAAAGTAATTTTTGATATTACCCACGCATGAAGGAGCTGCAGTCCATTTCCCCATAGAACAATTTGTCTCTGTTGGTCCATGTAACATGTATCCAGAACGACAAACATACTTAAACCTAGCACCAGCCAGATAAATTGCTTTCCCTTCTCTTTCAATTTTTAAGTTTGGATTTTCCAGCCTGGGAGCATCAGCATATTCTACAGATTGTGGTGGCAAACACGGTCTTTCTAAAAAACACAGACAACACAGATAAACAAAAATGCAAGACAATCAATATTGCAACTGTAACTAAGTAATAAATAATTTACAGAATACAGGACACTATTTAAGGCCTCCAGTCAAAACTGAGACTCTGTTATGCAACATACTAAAAAAACAAATAAGCACACAGCTCTTGAGGGGCTATCTGAAAATTGTATACGCCATCTCAGATAAGTCTGTGTAAATGAAAAGACTGCAGTTGTTTGCACTCTTTTTAGCCACTTTTGTTCTACTGCTTTCCTGCAGTTACTTGTTCATGATAACCTTAGGAACATAACAGCAACCTCCTGCTCATGATGACTGCAAATGAGTAACACAGATATTCATAATACAATGATGGAAAAGAAATATGCCAGTACTGACCCACACAGTGAGGTGGTGATTGCCATTTCCCTTCTGTGCAGGTTATTTCCTTCATACCGACGAGCTGGAAACCATCAGGACATGAAAAAGCTGCTTTACTCCCATTCCTGTAGTTTCTTCCTACTGTTGTCTGCTGAGCACCAGACACCTGAGGTGGAGGTGGGCACACACTCTCCTCAGCTAAGGACACATATTCATGTTACAATAGAACAAAGAGAAAGTGTAGCAGGCTGTCAGAGATTACAACACAACCAAGACAAAACTGGTGCTAGATAACTCCAATAGCTATCTCAAGCTTTAATTAATATTGCAATCATTTTGTTCTGCTTCAGAAACACCAGAGCAGCCTTCAGGTGCTCATATGCTTTCAGAGTCATAGAAAAGACAGTCACAGTTGTCTACACCAAGCTAAAATGGAGTTTTGTGTAGTCCCTTCTTTCCCTTTCACACAGCTGCACACTTGTGTGCTTTTCCTGTTCCTCTCTCTATAATGAACTATTTTAGGAAAATGGAACCAACTTCTGGAGTTCTTGTTTTGTTTTTTCTTCAGACTAAGCTGATAGAGCTAAATGAGAAAGCTAAAAGAAAAGAAAGAAATAGGCTAAAATTTTCCCACTCCAGGAATGAAGGGCTCATTCTTCCAAAGGAAAGAAAAAGAGAGAGAATGAGGTAGATCTAGGACAGAGATCTGAGAAGACTTCCAGAGCTTGGTTTCTTGATTCTAGTGGTTCCAGAAAACTAAGGTAGGGACAGTGATTGCCATACTTCTCCCACTTCCATGAATCATTTCCCATAAATCTGGTATAACCAAAGTGAGGAACGAGGCAATGGTTGTTTTACAATCACGCTTTCTACAGACAATATCCTCCTCTGCCATGCATAAAGGCAGCCCTGAAGACATTGACATATAGGCAGCCTCCTCTGGGTCTGTGCTTTTGCACTGGCCAACTCAGGTTTTTCTCATAGTTACACTAGGAAGCAATTGGAAAAATGTAGGAAAAAAATAGAATAGAAAAACTTTGAAGGTTTAGAGGAAATAAAGAAACTTTGACTGGAGCTTGAGCTATGTGCTCTCTGTTTTGCATCAGGGTAAAGCCCTTTTGAAGAACTAAGCTTAAATTTATCATTGCATCTTTTCTCACATCAGAAGTGCCAGTGACAACCATTCCAATTGTCAGAGTAGAGAGCATTAAGTCTGCTTCAGTAAAGTAGTGCATCTCTAAACCTAGTTAACTGCTCAAATGATGGCTACAACTACCCTTTAGCATATGATCAAGTAAACATTTCTATTTCAGCCTAGTGATACTGCAATGCTAAGAAACCTTAATAATGAGCATTTATCATGCCTGCATCAAAAGAAATGGTGCAAATGTAAAAACACACCTGTACATGCAATCTCTGGTGTCCATCTCCCAGACACACAAGTTGCCTGTTTAACATTTTCATCAGTTAATGTACATGTATAATGTATAACTTTATGGAACCCAGTCTTCCTTCTTGACATGGGATACTGGCCAGAGCGCACCAGCTCAACGTCCTCTGGAATTACACACTGAGGAGATGCATCTGAAAAAAAATAGGAAGAGCTTAAAAAATAGATTTAGATCTGATAATACGTACTGATGAAGATGTCATCAGTTGTACAGAAGTTCCATGTGAATACAAGGAAGAATTTTACTGGATGGATGCTTGAGCAGGGAGGCTGGACCAGATGACCCACTGTGGTCTCTTCCAACCTTACTCATTCTGTGACTCTGCAAGAAGGACTAATCCGCATAAAAGTGGTTAGGGTGGGATAAGCCTAACACATTGTGGCTATTACTATTACTTTTAATTTCTTTTAATACTTGACTTTAACCACTTTGCAAGTATCTATTTCCTTCCCTTTACAAAGCTGAAGGTACAGAGTCTTTCCAGGATGAAGGACATGCTTCCATTTAAAAGGAATAAATTAAAACCACTTAGTTTTGATGCATGAAACTATAGCATGTCTGGCTACATACTGATGGCTGAAGTCCTTCAAATTTTGTATACAAGTATGTTACACTCACATCCGAAATGTTATGGAAACAGATTACCAGCACAAATAGGTAAAGGCTTCCATTCTCCATTAAGACATTTTATTTTAATTTCCTCAGTATTGTCAGAGCCTCGTTTACATCCACAAGTTACTTCATCCCCATGTGAATACTGGGTCTGGTCTGCCTGATGTAGAACAACATTCGGAATAGAGGAAGGTGATTCACACGGCATTTTGTCTTCTGTTAAAAAGAGCAGAAGTATTACACAATAATACAGGAATCACATATCAATAGCTGAAAAAACTTAAATAAAAATAACTATATTTGCATTTGGTGAACCAAACCTGCACCCACTAATTGTAGTAGCTAAATTTCAAGACAGCTGGAGTATATCTTTTAGCCAGTTTGCTAAATTGCTCTCCTGTCTTTTCCCTTCCTTTTCCAATACTGGCATGATCCACAGGTAGTTTCAGCTGACTTTCCCAAACTGTTGGTACATAAACCATAAAGAGTAAGGAAACCTTCAACTAATTCAAGTCACCTGAATCCCTGATTCTGATCAGTCAAAATTATAATTGATCATACACCTGCACATTTGTCATGTGTCCTTTCAGTTAGAATTATTACAAGAACTGAAACCCATTGTAAGGTCTCTTGGAGGACTGCAGAGCTGTCACCTCTCTGTGAGAACTGCAGCTCCTGCTTTGGGCTGGCACTGTTGCAGTAGTAGTGACAGCACAAGGTAATGGCTTGTCGTGCAGTTTTATCTTATTATTTTATTACTTTGAACATAACATTTGTCCTGATTTAGGGCAAACTTAGGGAGGAAACTTCTGAAGGGGTCCCTCCAGAAAGCAAATTCAAGCAGCCCCTTCCCCCACCTGTTTGGAAGAAAAAATCTACTTAGAGAAAAGTGGAAAGAACTCTTTATTTAAAAAGCAAAGCACCCACAAACATGAAATATGAACATCAAACAATGGAACCTCTCGTTGTGCTAAAGAGACGACAAATTCAGAGAGAGTCCCTTTGTAGTTCAGAGTCCTTTTCGTGGGGTGTAGCTCAGCTTGCTCAGTCTCTTATCAGTCCCTCCTGCACTGGAAAATGCAGCCTCCTGGGCCCCAGTGGGCCACAGGCATGAGCTCCCAGTGTTTTTCTGGGTTTTCTGTTCAGAGCAGGGCTGAACAGTCCCAAGAAAAAGAAAAGCCACAGTCCAGGGAACTTCTCTGCCTCAGCTAGCTAAAAAAACTAACTAAAAGCAAAAGAGAGCTCTCTCCTGCTCTGTCCGTGCTGCAGACAACATGCACTGAGAGAGAAAGCTGAAGCTCTTATCTCTATGTTTTTAAATACAGCCATATAAAAAAATTCCACTGCTTCTCCTTCTCCCCCCCTTCACTATCCCTGTCTCTCTAGGCCTAGCTTAAAGCTACAGGGGCCATTTCTGAGCAAGTCACAGACGATGGGGATACCAGAATACAACACCATAAAGTCACCCCAGGACAACATTATTTCTGCAAATGCGTAATTTTAATTTGAAAATATCTGTGATGTAATTGTACGCCTGCAGAGAATTACAGACTTCTCGGAAGTAAGAGTTGTGTAGATTACCAATGCAAGATGGAGGAGGTGACCACTGTCCATCAACACATTCTATTTCTTTTGATCCAACCAACTTAAATTCGCCGTTACATTGATATTGCTTTCTGTCCCCATGCTGGTACTGTTCCACAGAGCCATCAACAATAGTTCCATTGGTAATTTCAGGGGGAGGTCCACAGCCTGTGACACTCACTGAAATCAAGAGATCAAATCTGTGCTGTGAACTCAGTACTTTCACCACAGTTATATGTTAAGTACAACATAAAACAAATTGAACGCATCATTTAAAGTGAAGGAAAATCAGTGGAATGGGTCAAACAGATTTATGCCTTTGAATATTTGGATTTGTGCTGGGCTGAAGATCACAAACTGATACCCGAGACTCAGGCTCACTCTTGTCTCTCACTTCCATGCACTGTCAATGCCTGCTCTGAGAAAAGTGGTTGATAAAACCAACCCAGTTTTAAGAGAAAAAAAATGTTACAAGAATGGCAATTTCAGTATTCTTAAAAGAAAATTGACAATTCTGCAAGGAATAACCTGTGTCCTAAAAATAACCCAGCAACATGTATATATGTATCTACACACACACATATACGCACACACTGTATATTAAAGGAATTCATTTTTGATGCAGTGAGTGGAACTCCTATTAAGGGAGCTTAAAATGTTCCTGAGCCAAAGACCAAATATATGAAATGGACTGGCTTTTAATTGCAAAAGAGGGTGAGCAAAAAGAAGGATGACAGAGTAAAAGTCACCAAAAAAGCTGATTGAATGGGAAGAAAGGGAGGTCCCTTCCTCCTCTCAAGCTTTGTGAAAGCCCATGAGGGCTCAGCACCAGCACAAGAAACTCTTCTCAGACACCAGGAAGCTGGGTTCTAAGTTAAAAAGAATACTAAGTACAGGGGTACATATTTTTTCCTTCTGCATGAATGTGCTCATCCTACTATATGAAACTAAGAATTGCACAGGAAAATCCTTCACTGGGTTTCTTTTGTTTGGGTCCAGTTCTGGGTCATCTCCAAAACCAGTTTTTTTCCTTCAACTTCATGTGACAAGAGAAAAAGAACACAGGATGCAATATCTGATGAGTATCAGTAGTAGGCAATTTAGGATCTATGGAATATAGTAGGAGAGGACATTACTCAAATTAATCATTGCCATACTGCACATTATCTATGCAGTTTTGAACAATAAATTTTTTTCAAACATTAAAGACAATAACCTGATTAATATTTTGTGCAAGCCATTTCCCAGCTCAGTTTCAGCTATTGCAGAAGAATTACCTTGACACACTGGTGGTGATGGAAACCATCCAAAGTGGTAGCACTGAGTAGAGGCAGGTCCCACCCTCACGTATTTTCTTGCACAGGTAAATTTCACAACAGCTCCACTGTGGTATTTACCCTCCTTGGGAGAGAAATCTCCATTGCGCAATGGCAGCAGTGAACATTCGATTTCTACGGAGAAAGAAGTATTTTAACATATAGTGGACAACCTACAGAAAGTACATGAAATGCTGCTGGTTAGAACAAAACCAAAGGAAGGCTTAAAGAGAAAAAGTTCACAGAGTGTATACAGAGAGTCACATTGATCAGCAAACACAAAAATATTCACCACGGCACTGGGGTGCTGGACTCCATTCTCCATTTTTGCCACACATTGTGGTATCAGTTGGCATGTTATTTGTAGTTTTATATCCCTCCAAACATGAGTACTCAATTGTATCTTCAGGCATGAACACAGTTTTTTTTGTGTGGTGAATCAAAATGTCCCCTGGTGCTTTACATGATTCTGTAATAAAACAAAGTTAGTGCATTTAGTTATCCAGAAACATTGCCCTGTGGAAGCATCATCCCTGTAGGTATATTTGAAACATCAATAATTCTGCATTGCCAGAATATTATTGTAGAATATGCAGCATATTCACGTATTATCTATTGCATTAATCTTCTGAAATGTGTCTAGAAGTAATATTTAGCATGAATATTTCTTCTTTAGATTCAATTATTTCCTTTTGCTACATATTATTGTCATTATCATCATTACTATTAATTTTGGTGTCACAGCAAAGGGTTTGTACTGCTGTTCCCATGGTCAGTTGTGAGTGGGCCAGAAAAAAGCCACAAAATCCTAGGTAAAGGCAGTCTGAAATAAAAGGACAAGATAAAATAGCAGCTAAAGTTGGTCAATATTATGACCAACATATAACAATAGAAGATTAAGTCTCTTACTGTACTATACCTGTGTTCAGGAGAGGAAGGAACTTTGAAATAATGAATCCTATTTGTCTCTAGTTTGGTCGCATTTAAATAAAGTTCTTGGCAGAATGCCTTGGTTCACAGATGTTGCTTCATAAATTGGGAGTAAATTTGGGCAAATCTATCAGGTAAGAACCACTGAAGAGGTCAGTGATTACCATTTACTCAGTGCTAAAGAGATCCAAAAAGATCCTTTACGTTTTCTCTCTATTTCCTGGAGCCTGAGAAAGGTTAATCTCCAGAGGATCAGCCCTCTCTCTGAGTCTCCCTCTCCCCAGTAAGAAACCTCTACAAATCAAGGTGACAAATCTCTCAGTCCACAGGACACCATGTCCACAGGACACACTGTTGACAATGACAGGGAGCTCTGAAACCCTTAGCTACTCACTGATGCACTTTGGAGGTGGCATCCAGCCACTCGCTTGGCACTGTGTGTATCCTGTTTCTTGTCCTTCTGAAGTCACAAAGCCAGCATGACATCTATATGAGATGATCTCTTTTAAATTGAATGTTGTCCTCCCCAAGTTCAAATAGCCATTCTCAAAAATTATATTCTGGCATTTTTCTGAAAGAGAGAGGCAAGATTTCTTCCAAGTAAAGCACTGCTAAACTACTTGCATAAAAATCACAGCATAAGGATAACAATAGAAGCAGCAGTAGGATTTAGAAAATTTGTTTAATACATGGTTAATTGAATAAATTTTAAATTTGTTAATACATAATGCTTAATATGTTGTTTCAATGGATGGAAGTCTTGGTTGGATGTTTCAGTCTTATATTCTGGGAGAAAACTTTGTAGTATGTTAAATTCTTTACTGCTAAATCATTCTGTGAAGGAGAGTCTTCATTTTCAGAAATTACCACTACAACAAATAGTTGCAGATAGAAACCTCACCAAAACACAAGCACACTCACTTTTACGGGTACATCTCGGAGCAGGGACCCAGCCATTCTTTGTGCATGTGACTTCTTCATGCTGAGCTTGGTAGTCATTGTGGCAGCCATATCTGACTCTTTCACCTTCCTTGTAAAATTCGTCCCAGCTGCGGTGCGGGAAATAACCATTTTCCAGCCCTCTGATGGAACATTTTTCTAAAGAAGGAAGGAAATTACATTTAACCACAGAAATTTCTACAGCAAGAACTGAGGGAAATTAATCCTTAGGAAGAGTTACTAAAAAACAGGCCTCTAAGCACCTTTCTGTAGCCTTGTATCACAAAAAGGCACTCGTGTTTGTTTGTTTCAGTGCCTTGTGATCAATGGACCACAGGAACAGAACCAGAAGTCACTGCATAAAGTGATATGAGGTGGCCTAGTGACCAAAAATCTCTTACCTATTGTTCACAAGCAAGCTTGGCTCGCTTCAGTGCTTCTCACATCAGTGTGGTCTGGTATGTCTCTAAAATGTTGATGTATGTCCGGAGTGAATTACAGCATTTGCCTCCAGGAGATTTTATCATCTCTGTGGAAGTGTAGCAGCCTCTCAAGCCAGCTCTAGAGATTTTAGCAACAGCTTAGCATGCTGGTTCTAAGGCCTCCTGTCCCCAAGAGCCCAGACACAAGTCAGATGGCTGAAGAAATGTTATATTGTGCTATCTGAACGCCTGCTCCTTTCCTCCAGGCAGGGCTTCATTCATTTCCTCCACTGAGCACCACTCCACTTAGGGCAACAAGGAAAGAGCAACCTTTTGTAATCCACTTTTGTGCCCTACCAGTAGGTAGGAACTTTGCTGTGACTGAAGACGTGTGAGAGGAGGCCTCATCTCGCTGCTTTAGATTAATTTTAAGTCTAATTAATTTTAAATCTGAGTCAGTGTATCTGGTTCTCTTGCAATAAGCTGAAATTGATCATGGTTGCAGCAAAAGTGTGACACCTTTCCAGCTCTAACAGTTTTCCAAAGGGACCAGGCAAGGGTTCTCAGAGAGGACGAAACCTAAGTGCTAAAGTGCCCAAGCCACAGAAGGGAGAATGTATTTACACAGAGTAGAAACTCTGTGTGTGCAGCTGTGGTGCAGATTAAAGTATGTGCTTGCAAGTTACCCAGAAGCCAGAGAAGAGGAAGGTTTACTATGTATTTCTTACTCTAATGAATATTTTCAGGAGTAAACAATCTTCAAAATCCAAAAGCATAATTTCAGTGTCCCCAGCTGACAGTTTGTGCTCTGCAAATAGGAAGACAGTCTGGGTGCAGTTCCAGGGGTCAACTAAAGCAGTTTGACTTTCAGGAACTGTTTTGTCTTGTGTTCCATCAGAACAAGTTCTGTTGCACAGACCTTTGATAATTATAACAGAATTGAGCATATAGTGGAAATGTACTTACTCAGGCATTTTGGCTCTGGAAGCCAGCCCATTTCAGAACAGGTAATTCGAACCCAGAAAGCTCCAGTGGGGGTTGAATAGCCGTTGAGGCAGTAGTAATCTACGGTCTGCCCAAATCTTTTTGGAAAGTAATAGTGTCTGTAGTATTCATGCGAACCACTTAACCTGCCATTTTCTATAGGTGGGTAGTCACACGGTTTCCCTTGAAACAGAATGTAACAGCAACAATATCAACACATGCATGATAAAAAGCTCAGGACCCAATTAATTCAGATTCAGCTTCATCATCTGAGTGTTTTCAGAAATAGACAGAACCAGGACTGCACACCCTGGCAGATCCTAAGGAGGGCAGGAACAATCACACTCTGCTCCTGGGGTCTTTGTCAGTGCCTATAGCTGTGTTACTTCCCTCAATTCCATTGCAACCAACAGAAATCCAGCCAGCATTCTCTGCAGACTCCTGAGGGTGATTCATGAGACCACAGGTTAGTATTCATTGTACAGTGAGATAACACTGTAGAGGGTCTTGATTAAATTTACTATTCTGACCATAACGGGAGCCCAGTCATCTGGCTCAGATATAGAAACTTAACTGTGCACTTTTAAAATTGAGATGACTCCTGCCACTTCCATTTATAACTTTGGGGATCCTGCACCAAAAGCTCTTCCTGACTCTTCTCATTTTTATTTTAAAGCTGCAGCATTTTAATTTTCTTCTCTTGATTGCACAAAAGAACTGACCCTTTCCAGGGACAAGTCCAGGATAGAAGGAGGAGATTCTCAGAAGCTGCCATTTAAGTTTATCCATGTTCCTCCTGAAATGCTGTGACTCAGAGCCTACATGCCAGGGCAGAGCAGATCACCCACTGGACAGACCATTCAATAATGAGTGGACTCAGAATGATACCTGAATTTTAGAACCCAACTGATACAGAGAAAACATTAACTCAGATACTAGAAGAGCATGTTTCAGAAATACCTCAAATCATCTTATCCAAAGGTTCATTTACAACACTGATTTAATCAGGGTTTCTCTCACATTCTAAGTTTTATTTTCAGCAACCAAAGACCAAAGAGTCTTAAATTATGAAACTAGCTGCTAATTTATATATTTATTGTTTTTATACTGTGCCTACTGGGCAAAACTATCATTGCAGTTATGGGAAGTTTAACCCAAGAAAGAACTCATCAACCATCAAGAAGACTTTGCTTTGTTATCTGACAGGTTATAAAGTAGCTAAAATCCTGTGACTGTCCATAACACCAAATTACAATGCCAAGTAAAAATCTAGAGTTGTGATACTACAAGGAAAGGTATCTTCCAATCATTACCTATGGTTTGGCTACTTTAAACTCCCCATGTCCTCTAATCTGACTGGGACGGTCTTCTTCAGGTGGAGCACAAACCTTCCTGACAGTGAGCTGACTATAGCACATTTTAACAGATTTGCAAATACAGTAATAGGTAATACCTGTGTTAATAAATACAATGTCAATCTGGATTATACAATTTTTTAATATGTTATTTTTCTAAACCATCAAATTAGGCTTTACAGCACAAAGAAAAAAATAATAAGCAATGGTCGTATCTAATGCTCCTCATGTTTTGCTCTTGACTTCTTTTCTCTGAGGTACTTCCAACAATTCTACATTGTAACTTCATTCACGAGAGCAACTTACGGACACAAGCTGGATCAGGCACCCAGCCATTCTTGGTGCATTCAGCTGTGGTTCTGCCAGTCGTCACTTTAAAATGATACCCAGCATCACACTCTACTGTGATTGTATTACCCATTATGTACTTGTCTTTTTGAGGTCTAAAGTTCCCAGAGGAAATTACTGGAGGAGAGCAAACAATTTCTAAATAAAAACAGAAAAAAAAATGAAGAATATGTTTAAATTTATTGCATAAGTTCTTGTTTTCATAGTATATTGGCCATAACTGCATAAAATTGTTAGAAAGATGTTTCTTAGAGAAAAGAAAAGGTTACATTTCTTCCTCACTCTTAGAAATTTATGGTTCTGTAAAAGAAGAGTGAGAGCTGTTAGTGATATTATTTCAATTAGAAGATTAAAACTTAATTGTAAAGAGAATAGTTGAAGAAAGAGTTGGAAGTCATCAAACTGAACCTGACTAATTTTTTTCCACTAGATCATTCTGCAGTTGGGCTATGCTGGAGTCGTTTATGGACACTATCCCAAAGGACGGCAGTTTCACTGGCAGATTCTAAATGCAGAAATAATTATACTTGACTAGGAACTGATCATTCAAAGGCTGTGGGATTAAGATTAGTGTCCTTCACTGACACTGGAAGTATTTCAACAACTGAAAAAGATCAAGAATCTTATTCTAAAAAACTCAAGGTATCTTTATGCTCAGACAAGTCAGGCAAATATATTTATAAACCAGAGCCTGTCTTTTGGGGTTTTTTTTTGTATCTTCTTCCGGCTCAGAAAACATCACCAACACCCTGAGGGCTAGGAGGGGATGACTGTAAGGTAACTACAGGGTGGTCCTGCTGTGGAGTGAGGGTGGGTGAATCTGTTTTCATGCAGGCACTGCTGAATCCTCTAGGTCTAGTGATAAGCCCTGTAGGATCCAGAACCACTATGTGAATACATCCCAAGTACCAGAGCCCAGCATATCAGTGTCTAAAAGAATATTTTATTTGGCACTGTTTAAAAGCAGTATGTTGTTAAACTGTTGGCAATGCATATTAATTAGTATCATTACTAATCTTGAATCAGAAAGGTCAAAAACTGAGTGGGCCCCAACACTGACAACAAGTCTTTATTTCTAAAGGAGTCTTTCTGGAAGAGGTCCCAGGAAGGTGGGTGGTGCATAAAATCCTACAATGTTGCCCTGTTGCCAACATTTTTTTTCCAGTTTCAAGATTTTGGCAATTTCTTGAAGAAAATTCAAGGCACTGATAAATTCCCTAAAATTTCATCAAACTGTTTCAGCTGGGATATGACATGCATATTTCTCTTTGTGGGATTTTGAGATTTAAATATAGCCTTTAATGCTGTAATTGAAGGAAACTAAAGTAAAATCCATGTCCCAGGGGGCTGATGTCAAACAGGACTAGCCTCAGGAATTATGGATTTGTCATATAAACTGCTCAGAAGGCATTTGAGAGTCAAAAAGCAACAGGGAGCTTTAGCATTGTCAATATATTGATTTGTAGAGATTCACAACAGGATTCTGGTTTTGCAACTGCTCTTCATGGAAAACCCTTATCTAGTTGTTTGGTCCCTTTAGCACTTAATCCTTCCAGTCTTCATGGATATTGGCTGATATGGTTGGATTTATTTTGTTATGAATGAACTTATTACCTCTAAAATTACTTCCAAACCCAACAAAAGTGTGAAACCTCTTTAGGCAAGACTGACCAGTGCAATAGGGAGGTGGATTCCATCCTGATTCAGTACACAGTGCATCTGCTCTGTTACCATATTTGTATCCTTCTTCACAGAAAAACTGCACTAGTTCATTTTCATTGTAAGACTTCCTTGGAGAACGGACATATCCATGTGGAATTTCTGGCACACCACAGATAATTTCTGAAATTGAAACAGACAAAAATCCAGGTACTGTAATTTTTATTTGTTTAGAATAAATTTCTATGACAATAAAATTTAGGGGTTTTTTTGGTTTTGTGGGGGTTTTTGTTGGTGGTTTTTTGGGGTTTTGTTTGGTTTTTTGTTTTTAAATTTGAACTCACAAAAACTTTTGCATTTGAAAGCTGTTTGGAACTTATTTGAGCACTTACTTGATTCTGGGTTCCAGGTGGAAAATGTAGTGTAACACAGCTTCAATTGCAAATTGGTTCATAAGACAGATTTCAGGGCTTTGCTTTGGACTTTAATGGATTTCAGAATCAAGAGATAAGGCAGAAGACGTTCCAAATTAAGACACTAGGCTAGTTGAAATTTAGGATTTTCCATTTTTCAGATAATTTCTTTGTAATTTCCAACAAACCTAGTGTGCTCTCAGAGCCAGTAGATCATGAGTTAAATCATGATCAAAAGGAGAAAAGAATTAAAATATCTGAAAAATTGACACTAGAATGCTTAATCTCTGTAAAAGGACATCAGTGTTCCCAGTTCCTTGCCAAACCAAATAAAACCATCGAGATCTTGCAGTTTCCTAAAAATGCATTCATAAAGCCAGAAAATATTCAATGTTTTTTTTCCTAGGTCACAGAACAGGACACCAAAGAGTTCTCTTGGATTCTTTTTGAATTTACTGAATTTACTTTGTATTTAGAATGAAATATAGCTCATGGGAACTGTCATTGTTTAGTGCAATTCACTATATTCTGCAAATGTTACAAGCAGATATGTTTAATTCCACTTCATGCTGTACAAAATACAATAAATGGGGGCTTCAAAGCAGCAAAATGTAGCACTGAAATTATAAATGTATTTGCCATCCTGACGTGTATTCTGCTCTTCTAAACACATACTTCATGATCAAATAACATAGAAATAATCTAAGAAACTTGATGATCTGAATATTTAAGCATTTGTTACCATAATCTTCCTGGGATTCATTCTTATACCCTGACAATCCGATCCCCTCCATTCTCTGTTCAGAAACTGGGAGGAATAACCCCATCCACTAGCACCAGCTGCAGGCAGGACAGCGTGGGGCTGACTGGCTGAAAAGCAGTTTTGCAGAAAACAAATTGATGGTCCCGATGGACAAGTTGTACAGGCACCAGAAATCAGCCTCAGATGCAAAGCAAACACTCTGGGCTCCCCTGGGAAAAGTGCCGCCAGCAGACCAAAAGAGGTGATCCTGCCCCTCTACATCTCTCCAGGTCAGAACTCCCAGTAGAAGAAAGATAGGGACATACTTGAGCAGATCCAGTAAGGGACAGGAAGATAATTAAGGAATTGGAAAAACTGACAGATAGAGGTTTAAGAGAGTCTGGAGAAAAGAAGGCTTGGGGGAGGAGGAAGAGTCTTTTTCACATGTGTAAATTCCTGGCTCCAGTGGGGCAGGCAGAAGTAAAGATGATGGAACTGGACCTTTCTCACTGGCCACCAGCCATACAGTGAGAAGCAACGGGCACAAATCGATATGCAGGAAATGCCACTTCAACATTTTTGCTAAAGAGAATTCAACCACTGCAGTGGGTTACCCAGAGGGGCTGTGGATCTCCATCCTTGGAGACATCAAAAGCTGGCTGAACATATTCTTGAGCAACTTGCCCCAGCTAATTGCTTTGAGAGACCTTCAGAATCCTCACATCCTTACTGATTTTGGGCTTCTGTAAAAACTAAACACAAACCTTTTAACTTTTCCAAATACATTAGTGTGAGGAAAGAAAAATCCAACATTATTTTTTTTGTATTCTATATACCCTAAGAATTAAAATCCTATTTGTTTACTAAACTTGGTTCACACATTCAAAGTTGTTTCTGATTACTTTGGTTAAATCAACATTGAAGTGGTTGACTCTTATGCAGACATATCAAAGAATTTGACTGCAGTCTGGCAAAACATACCGCTTGTAAGAAAAATGTGGAAGAAACAGATGATCTATTATGATTATATTAGCATCCAATATTATTATATTTCTCTTTCTTATCCTACCTCTTCATATATGCAGTGGAGATTGTTTACAGACAAACTATGCTTAATTGATGTGAAGTGAAAACTTTGTAGCTTCCCATATGGTAGCCTGTATTTAGGAGTCTGTGAGAATAATAAAGCTTCTTAATTGCATATAGAAAATAGTGTCCTTTTTACCTTTGCACTGAGGCACATCGTTATTCCATTTGCCATTAGCAGAGCAAATTATTTCTGCAGCTCCAACAAGCTTGTGTTTTGCATTACATTCAAAATTTACAACCTGGCCAAAGGAATATTCTTGGCCTAGCTCAAATGCACCAGTCATAATTATCCTTCCATTTTCAGGTTCTTGTACAGGTAAACACTTTATCACTGGAAAAACAAAACACAGAAAGGAAAAAGAAAAGTTATTTTGAGGTCTATTCTGTAAAATAAGCAGACACACAAAAAAGTTAAAATACAGAAAAATCACTATAATTTTCTTACACATTTAAAAAATGTATTCTACCTACGTATTCAGATACCATTTGCAGCAAATGTGATACAAAGCCCTAAGCAAAAAGACAGAGTGACATCGGAAGAAGTTTTTAGACCAGCTCTCATCATAATCTCTGCCTTTGAAGGCTAAAGACAGAGCATCCACTGAATTAGATGACCTCACCCAATCTAAACTATCTTAGGATCCTGCATTCCGTGGGTGAACCTTGATTGACTGCAGGGGAAGATGAGACTGGGAAACCTTATAGATATGATTGTCTGCACAAAGATGCTGAAGATATGAAAACTGTAATTGAGATTGAAATGAAGGCAAGCTTTGAAATACCAAAGCTTAGCTAATACACAACTGGAGAACAATGGTGTGGCAGACAGAAGGTAATCCCCCCTGATTAGACAATACCCTCTGCCCGTAAGGCCAAAAGAGCCAGATCAGACCCTGATGGCTTACAGGAATGGGTCCAAAGAGTAGTCTTTAGAGTTTAATATGTAATGTAGTATGGTAATGTAAGGATTCTCATAGGCTGCATGTAAATGTTGTAGGATTTGTATCTTGTATCACATTGGCTACTGGAAACTAGAATATTCATCACAGAGAATGATTTAATGTATTGTAAATGAGAACCTGGCATTCATTCTTTTTCTTACTTCTTCATTCTTCCCTACACTCTCTTCTTACTTCTTCCTTACATCTTACTTCTCTCACCCCTTCTTGCCCTGCTGTCTCCCTTGTACCATCTCCTGCCCTCGTGCCTCTCTCCCTCACCTCTCTGGCCTGCTTTGAGCTCCAGCTAGCAGCTCTAAGCAAGGCCCTTCCACAATAAATCCCTTAATCCAAAAGTTACTTATAGAGATCTCTCATCATTAACCCCCCACGACGGAGGAGTTCTTCTACAATTGACACCATTAAAATTTGTCAAAACTGGTTGACTTTGCTTAGAGTTGTGCCAAACTGAGTTTGCTATGGACAGATATCTGGAAAAGTGCTGCATTACACACTGCCTACAACAGTTCAGTTATTAACTAAAATTCTAATTAAGGATATCAGAGCAATTATATTACTAAAGTAAACAAACACAGTGTCAGACATTAATTAGACTTCTTGTACCTCCCAATTTTGTACCTGCAGGAAAAAAAAGAATTAGCCTATGTCATCAGATATGTCTTTTTAAGGGGGGAAATGACTATCAAAGCTCATTCTTAAATGCTCACATGGATATCACTGAGCAGGTACAAAAGTGGCTTCTGTTTTGTCTACCAAAGCTACTTCTCTCTGATATTTACCATCTTAAAAGTCATCTGCCTTTTCCATGAGCTCATATTCTGTCTCTTGGGTTCTTCACATTTAGGACATTATACAAATCCTTTCTTTCACAGGCAATCATATTTCAGTGAAAACTCAACCATGACAGAAATAACTTAGGAGGACTTTGAAACTGAAGTATTTTGGTGACACATGACAAAAAATGTTGGAAATCCTTGCTCCATATGATGCAGACAGACCTCAATACCTAAGTGTGAGGGCACTCAAAATCCAGCAAACTAAAGTATCTAAATCCAAGGAAATATAAAAACACAGACAACAAACTCTAGTCAGATTATCTACTTTCATTTGTTCTTAGAGACCCTTTCCTGACATAAGATGTTTAACCCAAAGAAAAATGTCACTGCTGCCCACACATGTTAAAACAGAGCAGTTAAAAATTATCTCTGTGAAGAACAGAAACCTTATTTTCATGATCATACAGGTTTGAAACTGGTGAAAAGGTTTCTAAAACCATCATCTGAGCTATTCAGTCTATTAAGTCTTGATGTCTGTGTCCTCCTTGCTCTCTTCACTTCTCTCTTCACTTGCTCACTGAATGTCTTCCACAGTGTGCTAATAGGGAGACCTTAAGTAATCATAATGCTTAGGATGTTCACAAGGATCGAGGAAGAAAGTAGCTAAAAACACCCATGCCTTCACACTGGTTTGAAACTCATCATCCCAAATGTCATTCGTAACCACGTTTTGCAGGCAGGTAATCTATCAGGGCTTTTAGGTGAGGCAGAGCTTTAAGCCAGTCTGGAAGTGATAGGACTTGACTGCGTGAAGGGTTTTTAACAAAAGCTTGTTCAACTAAAAGAGCTGAGCAGTCACTGTAAGAGCTTCACTGCTGCCTAACTTGAACTTAAAACATATGTGAATCAATACTAGCAAAGCAATCACAGACTATTTTAGATAGTATCAGACAGATAAAAAGACAATTTGATAGAGAATTAAATGTCAAACTCCATTTACCTTCACAGTGAGGGATGTCATTGCTCCATCCATCTGCCTGACACTCACGGTAATTCCTTTGGCTGAGCATCTGGTATCTTACCAAATAAAAAGTAAAAAATGCTAAAGTACAGTTTCATTATGTGACAGAAACAACAGTGCTGCTGTTTTTGTAGCAAAGGAAGATGGCTTCAGGTGTTCCAGCATGGAATAACCAAAACGTGACAACACTGAGTAGTTTTTTACCTGCATTTTCCCTATTTGCTTTCTTCTAATTGCATATGGGAAAATATAAAATCAAATCAGAGAGTAGGAAGGAATAAGTAAGAAGGCTTCTCCATTACAGAGGTAGCAAGCTTTGACTACATAACAAATGCACTCAGAGGAAGGACAGCTACTTTGAAATGACAGTGAGGAATTGAAGGGATTAAAGAAGATATTGATTTTGGAACTCTCTTTGTGGAACTCAGACTAGATTCCAATAACATAACAACTGCAAAGGCATGGCTAAACCACTGTATCAAAGCTGATTTCCTTTTCAAGAGGAAAATATCCAATCACAGGCACAATACCCTGTATCTGACTTGCTACAGTTTTCACTGGAGAAGATGAATAGACAAGGAAGAGAGAAGAATTTCTTTAAAACATTCAGTGAAGACACGTTAGTGAGCCTGCTAGAAATGTCTTCCTTCGAGCATTTTTTACAACACATAAGCAAGCATTAAATATTAGTAAGCTGCGTTACAGAGAACAAATCTATAACTGACAGTATAATTAACACCTTATGTTAATTCCCATACATTGAATTAAACAAATATTACCCATCATTACATCTGTACTCAACTCTGGCACCAAACACAAATTCACTTCCACTAGTAAGTTCAAAGAAACCAAACTCAGTGTCTCCAGGATGTCCACAGGGCTTATCTGGTTAAAGAAAAAAAAAAAAGGAAAAAGCCTTACACCGTACATAGGAAGGTGAAAATGTGAAAGACAGGATTTTCCTGGTGATTAGTAGTGAGTATGGGTCTTTGGGGCCTTTCATAAATTCAGAAAAGTTCAGCATAAGTTTGATTAACCTCTTCTTTTTATCACAATTTTCAAAGATTTCAATGATAACATACTGGAGTATGCTTATTAAAAAAAAAAAAAAAAACAAGACAAAACCAATTTACCAACAAAAAAGCCCCAAGAAACAAATTAGCATGTTTTGTTCCTTTAAAAAGGCTGAACTCATATTCATTTTTATGACAAATTTATGGTAATTTTCATACAATTTGTGACACAACCTGGCCCAAAGCCTCCCATAGAGCATCCATCCATGGTTAGAAATGGAATTTCCTCAATCTGATGGGGATTGTGCTGAGTGAAGTGGGGTGATCTAAAGCCACAGGAGATATTTTGGTCCTTAGTGCTTGCTGCTCAAAGCTCCCCAAGGCCCCAAGGACTTTCCTCATGGTCTGGCCCTAACTCTTTGCCTTGGATTCCCAAAAGATTGGCAAAGGTGAACACATCCTCCCTCTCACTCATCCCCTTCTGATGTTATAATATGGACTGCAAAATAAACTGCATAACTGAAATCAGCAGAAATCTTTCCTGGTTCTTGTCAAGCAAGGCAATTTAATTCTTGGGACATATCAACATCCTTCGTTTTTAACAACGATGATGTGTTTGAGTGGGCCCTAAACCTGCTCCAGTGGGATTCAGAGAAAATGGAAACTCATGATCAATGTTTCTGTCTTCTGTCCTGCTAAGGGATGGTGTTCCCTCAGCCTGTGGCAGAGCATCCCCTCCTCTACCTCCACGTGTTCCCTGCCGGTGGCAGCAGCTGCTCACTGGGTGGCAGCATTTGCTAAAACATGCTACTAACCACACCAAATTTTGTGTAGGTCCGTGGTCGCTGACTAGTCATGCAACGAAATCTAAACACTGAGACAGAGACTATGTAAAAAATGTGAAAAAAGCTATTAGCAACTTATTATTTCTTACTCACAGTGTGTATCAACCTCTGTTTGAACTTACATTTATATTATCAAATCAAATATTTATACTGCATTAGTAAAAATTTTGTATGTTAGATACACAAGAATAACCCCTTGTTTCTAAAATTACTTTGTGTTTGAAGCTCATTTATTACAGAAAAGAAGCATCTGCTGACTAATGATAACAAACTTCAATTTCTTCAGTAATGAATTCTGGGTGTGAGCTTCTTGTAAACTCTCAGCACAGTATGCTAGAGGTAATAAACGGCAGCTCTCATCCTAATTGTGAATTACAGCTTAAAAGAAAAGGCAGGGAAAAATAATTTCCCACTTGCAAGAAATTATATCTTTCATAGAGCTAGTTGAATAAACTGTCTCTTGACTTGCATTCAGAAGCTAGGTTTGTGTTTTATCCTGCCTAGACTAAAAAATTTTGAAAGCAAGCTTCTAAGAACTTAATAATTGATTTTAATAACATAAATTGGGTTAATAAGGCTGGCCTAGAATAAGATCTTCTGTAAAGAAAAAAAAATAAATCCTTTGACTTGAAGAAAAGGAACTTAAGGAAGGTTCCCTTATGCACACATGCTTTGCAGGGTGATATTTTAAAGAGTGCAGAAACAAGTAATTTATGGGCAAAGATACAATTTCACATTGACATCACTGGCAAGGAATATGATCTACCAGATCAAATGTCTGCAGATATACTGCATAAATACTTACTTCTGCATTCTGTCACTGGGGGCAGCTGCTTCCACACTCCATCAATGCACTGAAATGCAACTCGCCCAATTTTTACATACCCAGGCCGACAATTGTATGTTGCTTGAGTCCCATGTGGATAGGGAGGCTTGTCCCATCTTTTAGTAGGCACTTCTTTTACCCTCCTAGGAGGAGGTTCTTCACAAGCTAAAAGTTTTAAATAAAAATATTGGCAACTGAAGCAGGTGCTACAAACACCAAAATAATTTTGCAATAGGAAATGTAGCAAGAAATCCTGGGGCCATTTGTGATCAAACCAGTGTGTTTTCCACTGAATCAGCACAAAACAGGAAACTGCCAAGGATCCATATTTTGTGGGAATGTGAACAGACATTTAGAAGGACATAGGAATAGCCAGGTGCCAAGAAACCACCCAGGACAGTGATGGCTCATGAAACAGATTTTAGTTACAAAGCCTGAGATGAGATCAGTGCCCTGGTTCCAACTGCAGACACCTCCTACCCTTCCATCTGCAGGAGCTGCTCCAGACCTGTCCTTCCCCTGCCACAGAGAACAATTCTATGCACTCTGGAGTTTCCTTTCAAACTATTTTCTTCTCCAGCCACCACTACCTTTACTGACATTATTTCTCATATCATTTGATTAAGTTTTGCCAAACCTTCTCTCACCTTTACATTGCCTAAACTTTCTCTCCAGGCTCAGACCACTTGATATTCCAAAACTTATTTCCTCTTGTTCCTTACTTACAAGTTCCTTATTACACAATAGAATTAATTCTGGGTATTCACTCTGACCTTTAGCTTCCAAGCATTTTGACTCAGTTTGGGGAGTGGATGGTGGTGTCTGGCATTTCTTATTAGCTCAATATTATACAGTCCTTGCCCAAAAGCTCCTTACTGGGCCTTCTTCAGTGCACATGAAATGTACAGCCAAGTCCATATGAACTGCAACAAATGAACCTGAATTCATTTTATTAAGAAGTTCCTCAACAGCTTGAGAATGAGAAAAGTCAGACTAAAGGGAAAAGAAGAAAATGTTGGGAAGCTGTTAATGAAAGACTAAATGATTTTGTCAAAAAATAATTGCCCTAATTTCAGTGACTAATTTTCGGTGCTTGGGTGACTGAAATGGACTCATTTTGGAAGCTGAAGCTGCACCCAGAGTAACAGAGTCTGAACAGCCTAGCTCATTAAATGCAATGAACTCTGTTTTCCATCTGAACATGAAAGGTGAGCATTCATCACAAATAAATAAAACAAGCCCTGAGAAATGAAGCTATGGAAAAGGAATGAAATCTCTGTATAGAAAGTAAATGGGAGAAGAAATGTCCACCAGGGAAGGAAATTCCTTGGTGAGTAGATTCATTACTCAGCAGAGACCTGGCACAGATGTCCTCTCCCTAGTTTAGCTGGAAGTCCACAGGTTTGAGAAAGCAGCAGTATTCTCACTGAAACCTTCCTATGGGTTCTCCAGGTGCTGCCTGGAAATAGGACTATGGGAAAAATCGTTGGGATCTTTCCTCATGTGAGGGATGTGGAGTTACAGCTCACCGAACTGCACTGCAGAGATCACAACCACACATTAAGTAGCTGATGTGGAAGAAGGCGTATTTTATCTGCTAGCTTTGTGTTAGAAATCCCAAAGTGTGGAAAGTGAGTTTTACTCGAGTTCACAAAGACACACCTGTGAGAACTCAGTGGTTGTATTTCAGTCAGGGGAGTACCAACCAAATTAGAGGCATAATTTTATAAAATTGTTTCACAAATGGGAAAAAGTACAAGAAAAAAACTGAATAATTTTAAGTGTTTTGTAAGGTATTCCGAAAATATAAAGAAAATAATGTTAATTGTGAGCTCCAATAACTTTAGTTTGGCTGCTTTAAGTAGCCAGAAGAATTAGACCAGCTTTGACAATACTGCTAAGGTGCTAAAGGAAGAGTTTGCCCACACATTCACATTTTTTCCAATTACTTTGGTAAGTATTCTCCCACCTATGAATGATTACATCTGAATAAAAATTATTGTTTCTGTGCACTAGAGGGTACTAGGCTACTGTAAAAAAGGTAGCAAGGACTTTTTTTAGCAAGACCAAGACTCAAATTCTAATAACATTTTTTGCAAAATGTAGGAATAAGCAAAATGAACAGGAATTGTTTAGCTAGTTCTGTCTTTCAAATGTGTTAAAAACTGTTAGTTTACCCAAAAAGTTCTTTGTAATGGTGAAAAAATCAATGTTTCTAATTCCATATACTTTTAATTAGACCTTGTTTGAATTAGCACTTTCAGTTTGCAAACTGAGAGTGCACACTGAAATCTATAATTTAAAAAATAGTTTATTGAGTACCGGGAGAGCTTCTCTGTTCCTCCCTCTGAATTGCATGATATTTTTATTTTCTGTTGTGCAGAATGCAGCCTCTTAACTCCTCCTTCTTTACATTAAAAAAAAAACAAAACAAAATGAAAGATAATCTCCTCATTCTCTTCACCATGCCTAAGATGTGCTGGGTCTTGCTGGGCTTTATCTCAACTCTTCCCCACTCCTACCTGATGTTAAACTACATGTTACCATCAAGCGTCAGAGTGTGTGTGTATATATATATATATATATATATGTGAACTTTGTTAGTGGCTTGAGGTGAAGAAATCTGCTGGCAGGTTGTACTTCAAATCTATATTAATTCCATCATGCACTTACCATATGTACTCACCAACAGTGGAGGGTTTTATTTTTATATTAGAAAGCATGCACTGAATGGATACCTTCAAATTCCTTACTGACAGACCAGGAGAGCTGGAATTCAGTATTTACGTCTGACTTGACCTCAGTTAGAAATAGCTCAAGCTGCTTTTTTGCCAACAATATACTGGTAGCAGCTTCTACAAAGTACAAGCACAATTACAAATCCAGGTACAAGTAGTTTCCAGTCCTTGTAAAAAACCCAGCTCTCAGAACAACTCTCACAGACTTTCAGCATGAAGCTTAAACAAGAATCGTGCATGACTCATGGTAATAGCTGTCCTGGATAAATCAAATTTTGCTACATTCACATTCCTTTCCAATCTCCCTGACCTAAAGAAAGCATTGTGAAAACAAAGTGCAAATTCAGGCAAACTTTCATTTCAAATTCCAGGACTTTTCTGCACTTCTTTGCAAACAAATTAGACTATTAGTTGCTTTGAGGCAGTACTTATTTATATTTAATTAAGATAGGACATTCCTTTAATTTCCTGATTTTTCAGTTTTTCAAAGTAAAATCCATTGGATTTTTTTGATAAGTAAGGTCTTCATAACTTCCAACTAAAATTAAAACCAACCTGAACCAAGCAAAGACACACTAGCTCAAAATGACACAGCACCCTCTGCACAACACTCTATGCAAAGAAACTCAGACAGAAAGCAAACAAATTAAATTACTAAGGATACACTAAATAATATAAACACAAACCAAGAAAAATACATTGAACAGAGAAACAGCAAACATCAGAGGCTTCTGAAAAGATATACAGAATACTAGCTACCTCTTTAAACATGGAAAAAAAAGCATACCTGGATATATTTTTCTCATTTCCTAGACTAAAACCAGTCAGTCAATAGATATATTAGAAGCTTTTCAGTCAATGTAGTAATCATTCATCTTTCTCAGATCATCACACAGGTTATTCCAGACAGAAACAAAATATTCCAGAAATGTGCATTGCTATTTTAATCTACCAGTTGCTTCCTGGTTTTAGATATTAGAATAATTAGCAAACATAATTAATAGAAAATTAGTTGTCTGGGTCTAGTTTATAGTGATATCAACCATTAAAAAAGGTGGGCAACAGATTAATAACAGCAGTAGTTATCCAAATAAATAGGTGAAGGTAATCCTATAACAGGATACTAAATACTAAAGGTGTTAAATGCTGCCAGAAGAAATGTCAATTATATTGTCAGAATTTCATGAAAAAAAGCTACAATGCCTTTACAAACTGCTTTAGTTACCATCTTCACATATACTTTCAGATAGGAGTTAAAGCTTACCTCTTTGTGCAGAACAATGCATCCAACACAAGAGCAGAGCTGTGTAGCCCAGGAATGACATTCTAGAGATTCAAAAACTCAGCAAACACATCCAGTATTGTAGCCTACTTTTTTTATTACTTTGTGTTATTTCCACTCCTTTTTTACTTAACCAGTCCAGGGACCGACCTTGCAAAACATTTATACTCTGATTTCAGCAGTCACTTCCCCCAAACCTCTTGCAACATACAAGTGTTTCTTTTTTTTAAACCCCCTCTCTAAACCTTGCTAAATGAATAAATAAACAAATGCCTGGCAATTTAGGTCGACACATTCCTTCCCCTGTGGTCTGCTTGTTTTTACTTCACACTTTTTTTCCCCATATTTATCCCTTCCATGCTCATATAAGGTTTTGTCTTTCGATACCTAAAAGTTCTACAAATAAATTATTTTCAATTCCTTTTGTATTGCATGCTTAGTAAGAAAACAAATTCATGTTAAATGTGTGTAAAAATGAACTTCTCTACACATATAATTCAAGATATATGTTGCAAACAATCAAAATAAAAAGCAGACAAAAATACAGAGTGATTTAGGGGTCACTCACTGGTTCTTATAGAAGATCACCAATTACTTAGAGCAAAGGAAAGGTATTTGGTGAAAGTCCTCATTAAATAAACCCAGGTGATGTTGAAAAACTTCAGTATCACATGAGGAATGATAAGACGGAGAAGATTTGAATGGGTTGTAAGACAGATAATGAGCTTTCCAAAGAAAAAGATAAAATTACGCAAAAAGAACTACATGCCTAACAAAGGAACTTCTCATGGGTTCACGTAAGCAACAGTCTTATCAACAGTTTCATGAAATGTCTTGGCTTTGCAAGTGCTCTCCAGTGGAAATGTAGACCATATGGAGAGAATTATTTGAGATTGAGAATTACAGGGCAAAAAAATCTAATAGTACAAAGTACTCACAGGAGATGGACATAAAACAGCTACAGGCCAGACGCCCCACAGTGGTGATGTCTGACTGGCATGGAGTACACACAGATCCATCTTGTATGTGTTCCCAAAAACACACATAACATATCCTTAAAAATCACTAGCTTAGTCAGTGTGCTGCTATAGGATAAAAATGAGTGTCTACAGAACAGATCTCAAATCAAACCTGAATTCCACAGCACTTACAGTAGCTAAAATTTTTTCTCTTCTTAAAATGCAGGTGGAATTTTTTTTTTTTAACTTTGGGCCGTGTTTTCAGACACCAATTCTAAGAAATGGTCTTAGTAAAACTGGCATTCAGCTGTTTCTCCTACAGAAATGACTTCAGAGAGCACAATGTCTCTTCCTTTCCCTTCCCCTTGACAAATGACTCGTGTGGAGAGTGAACTCTCACCGTGCTCCATGACCCTGTGATGATTGATCTGCATCCAGTCTGCAGTTACTGATGCACACCTTATCAGTAAATGGATATTACATGCACTTGCCAAAGTTACAATTTCTCCAGTTTTAAGGATTGAATTGTCTGATGTCATGAAGCTCAAACTGGTTCAGGTCTTGTCAAACTGCTTTTGGGTTATTAAATCACTTGTCAAATAATTATGGGCTTGAAACAGAGTCAAAGATACTTCCAGGTACAGCTGAACCAGAAGTGGAATTGAAATGGTACCATAAATTTCCTGACTGCTCTCTATAAATACAGGCATTGCTAAAGTTATTTAAGCTAAAAGATAACATCAGCATGCAAAACCAGATAGATATAAAATGTCTATGAATAAATTTAAGCTGAAAATTGAAGACTCACCTCAGCTGGTAAAGCTTTGAAGCAATATTTGTACAGGCATAACACAGACCTATACAAAGAAATCATCTTCAATCACAAAGCAAGGGACCAGACTCAATCCTTTCCAGTCCTGGGTTTGTGATCTTCTTAAGTCATCAATCAAACTTACCCTAGGCAAACGGAAATAGAATCAGGAGCTTAAACTTTCTTTCCTTCCTCACCTCTTCCATGGGCTATCAGTTCAATATCTATTGTCTTTAATTGGGTCTCACTTTGTTTAGCCACTTCCAGCCTCTAACAAAACACAGCACACAGACAAACCGTGCCTCAGGACTTCTAAGGCAAGGAGAAAAAAAACCCCGTCTCTAGAGTTTACCTCCTACTCATGAGAAAGGCAGAAATGTCTAAGTAGTTATGCAACCAAAGACAGCTGGATTTTATCTCAGGAAGTAGAGCTACTGCTTTGAGAACTGGTGTGACTGCACCCAAAATACTGCTGTGGACATGGCCAGAGAGCCACAATATCACCACATATTCCCGGCACAAGCAAAACTGCATGTCAAGGTGTGAGATCACAGAAAAGTACAGGTTGGAAGTTATCTTGCCCAAAACTCCTCCACAAAGCAGAGTCAGTGTGAGGTCAGAATAAGTTACTCAGGTTTTAATTAGTTCCTTACTCAGCATGCAGAGTGTTTGTTCAGACCTGAACAATTTTGAGAACCGTGTTTGGAAGCCATTTTGTGTTAGGAAAACAGATCTGAGGAAGTCAATGTATTCCATCGGGGACTAATGATAACTAGTAATAGGAGCTTAATTAGCCACAGCTGAATTAGCATCTCTGGCCAGCATAATTTCAGCATGTTCTAACAGCATGCTTGCTGTCACACTTGAGTTTAATGACCTCATTAGAGCACACAGAAGTCCAGCATTAGCCACTACTTTGCCCAACGATTATCATGAAAATGTCCTATCCCACTGTATTAATAGTGAGATCGTCTTGGCATCCTGAACATTTGTCTCTCCTCCCACTAGCACACAACTTCTGTGACTCATAATTACACTAACACATCACGTAACAGCTACAATCACAACCTAAGGATGTGACAGGGAAAACTGCTCAGTTTACTTTGTTTAAACCAAATCATAATCAAACTGGTTTATTGATTTATTCATAAAACACAATTAGCTGCCAATCAGTGGAACATACTTTTAGGTTCAGTATGGGCAATATACTGTTAAAATGTTAATAAACACCTAACAAATAAAGAACCTTTTGTCACTAATCCCCCAAAGTTTTAATCATGCACACAAAGCTGTGCACCCACCCACCCACGGTTATACACACAATTTCCCTCTCACATGTACCCCTGTAGGAGATGTGGGTACTCATTGTGCACTTTGCTGCTCCTTACCACGTGCTAATGCACACAGCAGGGAGGAAGCACGGTACCCCCAGCTGTAAATCCTGTTGCACCTGCCCAGTCACCGCCCGAGCTGGATGAAGGCTGCTGGCATGTCCACACAGAGTTTTTGATGCCAGGTGATGAACGTACAACAAATGGTGCCAAACCCATCTCTTCTGTTTTTGACCACTTGCTCCATCCCCACTGTTTTCCCTCCTGTTACAATTTCATTTGTCCCATAAATTTCCTTCCGAATTGGCCCTTCCCTTATTTCAGAACTCACTTGGTAACTCCTTAGTGGTTTGTCATCCCCTTTAACAGGATCAGCTGTGGCATAGACACTCTCAAACAGGTTTGGATGATTGAACTTGCATTCCTGTCTTCACAGCTGTTGCTGTTCAGGCCATTTTACTAAGAATGGGTCATGGAAGCACCCCTGCAAACAGAAACACAATAGTAGGAATTCTTTAGGAATATTTCTTCAGCTTCTTCTAAGGTAAATTAGATAACAGCACGTGCTTAGGCAGGGTTTTGTAGCAATGACAGGAGATATATCACGTCCAATTCTAAAAGTAATATAAACCCACTTCTGATTACTTGTGTTTAAGTACCACCTCATTCTCCTGGTGCTCTGTACTCAAAAGTGAAGTGAAAATTACTTGAAAAGGTGTTCTTTGCAAAAAAAGATGTTCTCCTCCTATATAAAAGCAGCTGTCAGTAACCCTACTTCTAAATGAAGTAAGCCTCCTACTCGCAGCCAAGTGAAGATTTACTGGAAGGCAATTCCCAGGTTATCACCATTTCCCAGCAGCTTGTTCTCCCGTGACGCAGTGCTGCTGTTCTCTTGTTCCTACAGCTCCTTTCCAGGTCACCACAGATGCCAGAGGGCCGGGGTGCACCAGGCTCCGGGTGGCCCTGAAGTGTGCACTGTCCCTTTCAGAACTGTGCTGTGATGGCTTAGCACAGAAGAGTAAAAGGGTCAGGTCATATTGGATGCCCCATGCCTGAAACAACTCTCTGAGGATCGTGCTTGCAGTGCAGGGTCCTGCTCACAGGGCTATGGAAAACATGCCCTCTACCTACCAACACTGCAGTTCAATTAGACACATGAAACCACCTCCTTTTTTTTTTTTTTAATGCTTTCAGAGGAATTATCAAATTTGAAATCCCTCATTTCACTTTCTGCCCTAGCTTTGCAGCTTTACAGTGACCTTAAAACTCTGTTCTCACTTTGGGCTATTTCAGTTTGTTACTGTTTCTGAATCACTATCAAACCTTCCATGCCAGCAGAACAGTCTGCTACTGCACAGCCATTTAAAAAAACAGGCATCAAGTGGAAAGATAGAAGGACTCCAAGAACATTTTTTCTCCTGAAGTTTAAACAATTCCAAGCATTGCAGCATTGCACTCTGGAAGGTATATCAGGCAATAAAATAAAGAGATATGCAAAATAGACAATAAAAAGTAAATAGGATCAATAAAGATTTAAAGGTATGTAAGAATAGCAAGACTTGCTTAGAAATAAACAGTCCTTTTAGGAAAAAAAACCAGCATGGAGCAGTTTGGAGCTTGTAAAAAATTATGATTATGGTTTTTTTTCAAAGTTTCATTATGCATCTGTAATATGTCCCCAATGGCTGCACTTTCCTAAAGGACAATTAAAGTTACTGTCAACTCTTCCTGTTACTAGCCCAGCACAAAACCCAGCTACCTAGCAAGGAGGTGACACAAGCATTTATTTCTGCAGGAACTTACTGGGCTACGCTGTCATTTTTATGCTATGGTAATACTCAGATCCCACTCCCAAACTGTACTGTAAGATTGAGAATAAACCAAAAATGGGCCTTATCCTCAAAAGCCAAGAATCCAGTAAGGTGTAACAAAAGTACACTTAAACTAGCAAACAAAAAAAGGGACAAACACAATAAGCTCACTTTGCCCTAACTCTCTAGCAAGTCCTTTGTAAGAAAAGAATGTGAAGGAGAAGAGTTGAGATTGCAGTGACAATCCCTTTGCAGCAAGGGAGAAGTAAGAAAATGATGATGCTTTCACGTTATAATGTGTGTGAACAGAGGCTATTAGGGAAAGATGCAAGACAAGTAATCATCTGAATAGGAAATGACACAAAAGAATAAGGCAGAGTCCATGCAGTCGTTGGAGTTGAAATGGAAATAAATCTTGCTCCTTGATCTAGCAGATTTGGCGTTATGGTCACAAAAATGAAGAAGGTAAAACAGGCTGCCCTTATCCAACAGTAACTGACACAAAATGGGCCTAAGAAATTGTATTTTAGATTACATGAAGAAAATGTGCAAGAACAAGATATTGTGGGGGTAAGGATCTAAAAGTACAATCTCAAAGTGCTGGGGGCTCTACAAATGTTGCACTGCTCAGCAACATCCCTTTGCTTTCCAGCAGCCTCAAGAAGAACAAATACTGGGTAAAGGTAAACCAAAGGCTATAGAACTTCCAGGTCATTTTGCCCTCCTCCAACCCAATGCCCCCTTTGGCATCTTGGCGAAGGACCATTACTAAGGATTATCAGTGTGCAGTGGTTTTAAAAATTCAAAATTGCAGTCAATGAGCTTAAATCCATTCAGATGTTCACTGATGTAGTCTTTAGTCCTACACTCCACATCACTAAATAATAATCCTGTGCCAAGGTAGGTAAACAGGGAGTGTCCTCAAAACACACCTCTCACCAGTTTTTGCTACTGATTTGATTTAACCTCTCAGATCCATTCAGATTGCAGGATGCTGAGACTCAGTCTAGCACAACTAATTTTAGTCTGATAAAGCACCTGTACTTCAGATTTGAGATTGCTTTTGCAGTTGATGGTCTGAAAGCCCCAGGGGAAAAAAAAGATGGTAACGAATTTCTTAAAAAAGTAAAAAATGTTGTTTTCTAACTGAGAAATATACCTTTCTTAATGCTGAAATCTGGTTTTCTGATATAAGGAATACTTATCAGCAAGGACTCTTCAGACTTCTATCTAAGTACATTTTAACATATGTAGTCATGACGCTTTTTTCTACAGACTATTTTGGAAGTGAAACTGTAGCCAAAGTAAATCAAAGTTTATTGAAGTACAGTTTACTAATCTAAACCCCAAATAATTTTTGAACTCTGAATGCTGAGTCCCTAAATATTCTATTCAGCTGCCAACAGTGCAGAACTGTTCCACGGACTGCCAGCACTGTCAGTACTCTAGTTCCCTGTTATAGCCTTAAACCCAGAGCCACACAGACATACTTGAGTGAGAACTGATCACCTCGCAGAAATGTGAGTTCCAAAGTTCCCAATAGCAACACAAACATCCAGATGCTTCTTAATTATGGGGAAGAAAAATAAAGAGACCTGAGAAAAAACCTCAAAATGAGCTTGAGTTTGATTAATTTTTTTAGCCAGTCAGTTTTTCAGCCTGCCTAACCCTTTACTAACACCAACAAATAAAAAATAAACACACAAACTCTGCAGAGAAGGAATTTCCACTGGCCATTTTCCACTGCAGCCCAGACTCCACCTTGCAGTAAGTGGCCTTGTGCATGTCTGCTGAGTTACCCGAATACTATCGAGGCAATACCAGACTATCTTCCTTGGAAGGACAGTAAGTACAAGTTACTCGTGTTACAGAAGTCTTTAAAAGGATTTACTGTGCCTTCGCTTCATAAATGCCTCATCCTTCTCCACCCTTTCGTTTAAAAAATTTATATTTACCGGTGTTCTTTCTTCCCCCCACCTCATACTATTATTTAGGAGAATAAAAACTATGGTTGGGATGCTAGGCTTATCAGCTGGGGATGACAAGTCTCTGAGTCATGGTGTACATTTGAAAAGTAATAGAGGGAACAGAGGGCAAAACTGTGTCTGGCAGGACTATTTCAGCACCTCAGTGCTGAGGACCAGCAACACATTTCAGAGGCTGAAATTGAGCAGTTTGTCATGGACAAGATGCTTCTCTAACTCCTTGCAATAAAATTTGGCTTTGTTTTACCTGAATAATTTCAGGTATCAATACCATCAGTAAAGAATGTCCCAGTGAGTGTCAATAATTAAACTGATTAATTATAAAGAGAACCTTGCAGGTGTTTTGAGCAAAATATCAAAACCTAACCTGATAATCCGATTTACTTTATTACAGTAGATTGCATGATTCAGATTTAGATAGAAGGGCAGAACATCTTGAATTAAGAAAAATATTAATAACCTATGTTTCCCTCCATATACACTGCAGTTGTTCAAAAAGTCCAGAAACCATTTGCATTGCTTCAATGTTTTACCTATATGCCATCAAAAATATGGTAAACTAAAAAGAAAAATCAAATACCTCTTTTTTTGTTCTTTCTGTACCTGAGTATGATCCAGGATTTAAATCTAATCACTAGCAGTTAACTCAGTTACAGCATTCTTAAATCCCCTCTCTCAGACTTCAAAGTCAACTGCTTAGAGCTACCCAACTGTACCTACCCACTTTGACAAACAGAAAAAAACAGATTAATTAACGTCTATTTTCAGTCCCCAAGTCAGGGTCAGAATCATCACAAAAGTAGAAACCTACATTTGTTCCTGAGTGTGGCTCACAGCTTTCCTTTGACACAATCACCTAACAAGGAACACCTGGCTTGAGCACAGTGACCCAGTATAATGCTTCATAACCAGCACCTGTCTCCAAGTGGATGACGCAGTGTCTCCTCAGCTTGAAGACAAAAGTTTCCCAAGTGTTTTGAGTTACTAATCAAAACATTGGATTTAGCTAACTAAAATCCCCTTTTGCCAAATTTTATACACTTAGAGCTTTTCAGAGGGATCAGGCATCATACTGTCAGACATGTAAAAACACATTTTACATTGCAAAGAGTTTCTATTATGTGGTAGCACAGAATTAAGCATCTGTATAAACTGCAAGACTATAGTCTCAGTAATGAGTTTGTTTTCTATTAGCTCTGCTCAACTGCTCACCAGGTTGCTCATTTCCCAGTCAGCTATTACCTATCTGAAGTGCATTTCCATGGTAGTAAAACAGCAAAAGCTTCTCCTGCTACTTAGCTCTTCAAGTATGAAAACACATGTTAAATTAATCAATTTGGGTGGAAAAATTAATGAGGCAGCTAGAAGATAGAGTAGAAACACCATTAATTCCCCCACCAGTCTAGGACTTACAGACTTCAGAAAAGGACGGCAGTCAGCCTAACTGCTTTGCTTGTATAACAAAACATTATAACATACAGGCTTCACCTCACCTCAAGTTTTGGTAAGATGAAAGATACCCAAGCAGAGAAAGGAAACAATGTTTCCTTACAAGAGAGCCTCCTTAACTGGACCAGCAGCTGAGAAAGAAAAAAAGTGGGCAGCACATAACAAATATTCTAAAGAAAGATCCTGGACTTTTTTTTAATTAGACTTTTAGAGAGCTCTGACCTCAGAACACAGCATGGTAAAACTGGCAAGAATGTGGATGCAGAATAATTCACTATTTTATTTATTTCCCATATCAGCCAAAGCAAAGAGCAAGTTACCTTTGAACTCTTGCCACATACGTGCATCTGTTTTGCTTCACCTACCAAGGCTTCCTGAGAAGCACATTGTAAATGCTGAGTGCAGCAAGCTATGAAAATGGGCAAGCATCGTACTCCAGCGATCCCAGCATTTTATAGGGCCCGGAACTCTACATTGCAGCTCTCTAAAGAAACAGTAGTCACCAAAGCTGTGCTTAAGAGCTCTGTGCTAAAGAAGCAAGGAAAGAAAGATGCAATGACTGTAATAAACAGCAGAGATAATCTGAGTCCTGAATTGAGCTACCTGTTGGTTACCTGAGGAAATCTTTGGCATCACAGCATGGAGCTCAGAGCCGGATTCTCAGCAGGGCACACTCCAGGCTGCCATACTTGAGCTGATCCTGCATGTGCCACACCAGTTTTTAACTAGCTTACCTTCCATAGAGAAATCCAGCTGAATGGAAAATACAAGGTTCACTCTTCAATACACCTAATCAATCCATGCAAGCCCCTTATTAAATATATGGTGTTTAAACCACTTTTAGGAAATAAATTCTTGTTCACCACTCAGCTACTGATCCAGAAAAATCTAAATCTGAATCTAAAAACTAGCCAGTGCTAAGATAAAGCATAACTTCATTCTAGGAAGCAGTTGCTACAACTGAATAGTTTAGGTGAAGACTTAATCAAGGAAAGCAAATCAGGACAGGCTGCAGAAATTGCAGTAATGTCAGTGTTTACTAAAACTGTTTATTAGAAGTGTTTAGTAGAACATTAGATGATTAGTATGACAGTCTAGATTAAAGTGACCCTTTAAGGGCAAATCTAAAAACATTATTCACTCTTAGTGACAGTGCATTCAATCAAATCACCATACTGGTATTTTGTGCTTCATCAGTCAAGCAAGGAATTAAAATACTTTTAGAGTGTCTCACACTTTCAGGCATTACCTACAAATCTCAACCATGGGAATAGTTCAACTTCACTGTTTTTTTGTTGTTGTTGTTGTTTTGGTTTTTTGTTTTTTTTTTTTTTTTTACAGGGCCTGCACCACCTGCCATGTCCAACAGCAATTAAGCTGTTCCCAATTAAGCAAACGCAGGAATTGACCGAACGCTTAGCACGCTCACAGCTGGCATTTCAGAGGAGCTGGCACTGACCAGGTGTGCTAGGTCAATGCGGAGCAGCAGACGAGGCTGTGGCAGCCCCAGCTGCGCTCAGATGACCCCACCGTCACTCACACGGGGAGCTGCGCGGTCGCTACCTACGGTAAAACACCCATTCCTCACGTTTCCGGGCCTACAGGAGAGCACTCCTGAGGCAGCCNGGACCTGGACAGCGAGGTGCCGCCGCTGCCTCCGCGGTACCGCTTTCGGGACTTGCTCCTGGGTGACCAGGGCTGGCAGAGCGACGACAGGTGAGCGCAGGGCGCGGTGTCCCCGGCGGGGTCGCGGGGCCGGGCAGCGCTCCCCGAGGGCACCTCCGCCCGTGGGAGCGCAGCCCCGGGGGAAACTTTGCCGGGAATGGGGTGCGAGGGCCGCCGAGGGGCTGTGGTGCAGTGCCGCGCCCCGCCCGCAGCCGGGCGAGCCGGGCCGGCGCCCCTGAGCGAGCGCGGGGCATCCTGCAGCCTCCGGAGCGCTCCCGCCAGCGGCGGAGCCTTTCCCTGCCCCGCGGCACGGCGGGAGCAGGACAGGTAAGAGATCGTCTCCCTGGGATAACGTTCACCGAGAGAACGTCCCAAACAAAACATGCATTTCCCGTTTGCCCAAAGGCTAATTGCAGCATGCTTTCACTGTCCTATATCCAGGCTTCTTTACATGCAGTTTCTTTTCATGCTGGGATCCTAGGCGTGGACGCAACTACCATGATTTTATTTCTTTATGAATTCTTTCAAGTCTGTCAGCATCTTTAATTACACCCAATAGAAAAAAAATTGTTTGTTTTAAGTCAAATATTGTCTTTAAAAATAATAAACAAAGAACCCTTTACATTAAAAGAAACAAGCAAACCAGGAATGTGTGCTCAATTTCAAAATGTTGAATGAACAGCGTTCATGAACAGCACCAGCATCATTCCACTCTGCTGGACCATACAACTCTGTGTCTCAATAGACTGTTACATGATCCCATCTTGCAAAATTATGTATCATATCCACTTTGTACTAACACTTTCTTGTAGTCAAATGACAGAAAAGCAAAACTGGCAACATATTGGATAGATTTGAATTCAGTATATTTGCATTGTCAGAGTATGTCTTTAAGTTGGCAGTCAGAAACTTGGATTTTAATGCTGTTCTACATTGTTCAGATTTTTGCCACTTTCCTAAAGAAAGATGGATTCTTATTGATTAATAATCACAAGATCATGCAAATATGTAACTAAATATTGTCTTTGATTAGGAGAATATGCTATACACTGAAGCAGCTAAACAAATGGTGTTTATTCAGACAGTTGTGAAATGGTTAATGACATCTTAACATAGTCACAAAAAATGAATGCTATTGGTTGGAATAGAGCATTGTAACCACATAAAGGAGAGTTAAATAGTGTGTTTATCAAAGCATGGTTTTGCTGTTTAAAAAAAATTGTAAGTATATTGTAATGTAGTCATTACTTCTGATTACAGTATTCTTTGAGATTTTAAAAAATGTAATCTTAGCATCTTATACCTGTATCTTATTTCCTACTGGAATAGGAAAAAACTCCACAACCTTTCTTATTTTAACAACTTTATTTATTTGTTTTGGGTTTTGATGGCTAAAATTTACAAAATATTCTTTGTATACCTTTTTGGATCACTCTGGGGCTTAACACTTTTCCCAACTCTAGTTTAAACTTCTGTCAAGCACTTCCCTGATGCCAGTTGTTTGACTTGCACTTTATGAAGTTACCTTCTACAGAAGCATGATCTGGTCTCAAATAACAAATAGTGTAAATGCGCAACCCGGAACGTCCTTTCAGCTATTGTCTATTTCAGGTCTATGTGCACTTAACAAAATGAAAGTAAATAATCCTTAAAACAATCTTGATAGCAGAATTATAGCATAAAAGTCTTCCAGACCATGGATGCCATTTGAAAACTGCAACAAAGAACTGGTGGAAAATTAATAGTCAATTTTAATTATTTCATTAATACTCCAACAAACATTACAAGAAAGATCTTTGTCACAATCTGAAATATAAAAATGTAAATGGCTTTCTAGATCTTTATGCACTGTCCTGTGCTGAGGCTGGGCACAGCTGCACAGTGGCAGGAGGGTGTGCAGGGGATTCCCCACAATGCAAGCAAGATTGTGTTTTACATGAGGCTGTGATAGCAGCACTCTCTCCTCCAGCTCTGCAAGTTACCATAGCAGTATTTTTGGATACCAGCTTTCCAGTAAGTGAACGAGAGCCATTCTTGTAAAGATCTTGAGTATTATCTTTTGTTTGTCTGTCCAGATTCTTATGAACTGGAGGCTATCATGTGTAATACTGAAATATTCAATCCTTCCTATGTAGCTGCATTATTGCTACTATCCATTATAGAAAAAGCGTGCATGTTCTGCATAAAAATAGTGTCAAATTGAATATTTAGAATATTAGACATACTTCCACGAAATATTGAATGAGAAAGACTGCAGACCTATGGGGACCCTGGGATCAGCTTCTTATTAATTTGCAGTGATTGGTATTACACAAGTATATATTACTTCTGTCTGCTTTATTGTCTTTTCTTTGCACTCTTATGTGAATGGTTCTTTGTTAGTTTTGGTCAAGCACATCCTTTGTATTCTATTCTAAGCAGTGTGCAATACAGATATTGCCAAAGGTGTTGTTTGTAACCCCTTCAGTTGAATGGTTGTTAACTATGAATTGAATATCTGAATACTGAAACACAGTTGAAGTAGCCATACAGTATGGCTGCACGTGGCCAAGATATTCATTTTAGTTCTTGGCCTTTGGCTGAGATACTGCAAATAATTTTCTGCCTATTTCCAGTTCACTGCAACTTCTTAATTCCACTTCCTCTCAACTCTGGCAGTGTGATGGTGTGATGTATGCTAAGGGTTTTCCATCTGTGTGATCTGTGAAGTTCAGGTCTGTTACCAGCCAAACTCCGTCTTGTCTTAGTTCCATTCTTTTTTTGATCTCCCCAGTCTGTTCATCCTTGGGGGAATCTCTTTTCTCCTTCCATTATGTCCTTTCTGGAAAAATGATGGCTTTTTGCTGTTAGGGTCCATCTCCTGGTTTTCAGATACTTCTTGGTTCTTTGGAGTGGAGAGGAGACGATTCCATCTTCTCTTATCTGTCACAACCCACCCAGGATTCTGTGTCACCAAATCAGTTTTAATAGCATAGTTTGCCATTATAAATCATATGGTAGTATTTATTAATAAATATGATTGAAATGATGTGACCTCTCCTCTTTTTCTTGAAAGATACAGTTCTGACATAATCATAGTTCAATTTTCAAACCTAATGGTTGTGCTCCTTTAGGACAAGAGTTTGATCACCTATTTCTTTTAAATGTTCCTCTTAATTTATAAAATGCATGTGCTAAAATGCTTAGCTGATTGTAACAGAACTCTCATTCAGGAATTTTGTTCTTAGATCTCTACCAGTTTGGAGACAGATTTCTAATCTTTTTTTTCTTTTTCCTTGGGGTCTTCTCCTGTAGTGGAGCTTCACTCAGACTTCTTTTTTTTGCTATCTTGTTCATGATCCATTCCTTACCTGTATTTCTTCAATACAGTAACATCCATCTCATTGCTTTTGCATTTCTGTCCTCTCCCCCCAAAAATTCTGCTTTCATAGCTTAGATTCGTAGCCAGCTTTGCAGTTGGCTTCAGTAACAGGTGGGTTCTGGGCTGTCATCTTCCACAAACCGCCAAATTGGATTGTATATTATGTGTCATAAAAGAAGTTGTTGTGTGCAGAAGAACATGGTGAAGCTTTGACAAATGATTTTGTTCAGTAAGAAAGCTACTTTGAATAATTTATTGGCATTCTTGAATTTGCTGAGTGGTTTTTTTTTTTGGTTTTGTTTTTGTTTTTCAAAAAAAGGATGTTAAAACCAGTTTTGGTTTTTGAAAAGCTAGATTTTCAAAGGACCTGGTTCCCTTTGAAAACTGTGGAGACAAAGCTTGATGCTTACACTGCACTCATTTTATATGGAAAACATTTCTACAAGGCAGCATGTAAAAGATCAGCCCAGCTAGAGCATGTGGTGTGTCAAGTGGGTGAATTCTGTAGCAAGTAGGGCAGTGGATCAGGTTTCCTCTGGCCATGGAAATATCCCAGGCACTGGGTTGAGGGTAAAGAGGAGACTGGATCATTGACTTTTTCACTTGTTTTGAAAATATCGCTAATATCCCTTTGTGAATCTTACATTTTGCTTTCATTATTGAAAGTATCTGAAAATGAAACATACTGTTTTGATATGCTGGATATTCTGAGATGTTTATTGACCATCATAATGCAATTTACCTTTCAGTTTGGCTGCTGGGAAGTGAGCAGAAATAAAAGGGGAACTCAGTGATTAGCATAGATTATTCACCTGTTAATTCAGCCAGATTTCACTGAATTGCAATTGTAACAGTAAACTATGTAATGGAATGTTTCATAACCCTACTGGTTATCTGTCCTTATTCTTACCAGCAACACAAATAAAATCTGGAAATACCCTACCTGGTAAAGAGGCAACATGTTCAAAATTGGTAGATAATTTGCTTCAGAGGAGGCGAGAAAAGAGAATGTTTATTTTAGGTTCCTATGTAAGTTTGGGAAAGCTACAATGAAGAGGTTTTTGTGTACATGAATAGTTATCGCATGCTTCAAAACAGCCAAACCACAGCACACTAGAGGTGTAAAGAAAGTATTCTGATTTAAAAATTAAAAAGCATTTACATTCTGTCCATATCACTGCCTTTTTATTAGTCTTTAGTATCTTGCAGAGCACAGTTTACCTCACATTTCCTAAATCATTTATGTCCAGACATTTAATCCTTTCTTTAGAAGTTTTTGAAGGTGTAAAAACTGCATTTGGTTTAGTGAATTCTAGCAAGCCAGGAATGTTGCCCGCCATTGAAGCATGACTGGTTATTCTGATGAACTGTTCAAATTCTCCTCTGCCTGCTCTGACAAAAATGTCTTGAACTGTGCAGTGCCTAGGAATGGTTTGGCAGTTGGAGTGTCCAAGGAAACAATACAAATAGATAACTTGTGGGTAGCCCAACCCCCACCTTCAAAGCATCTGATTTCATAACTTTTCTATATGCTGCTGCAAGATATTTTTACAATTTCAGTCATGGAACAAAAATTTACATTTTCTAATTCTGTAAATTTTTTTTTCTATTCTGTATATGTATAACAAGTACATTAACCGGTACTGGAAATTCATTTCAAATCCTGCTTCTGTATTGAGATTAAAATTTGAGTCATTTTGCTATAGCATATACTTTAATTTTAAAACTATAGAGCTAAATTTTACCTTTATGAAAGAACTGTTCTTACACTGAGTACTTATAGGATTAAATTAAAATCAGCCTTCCATTCTGGTGTGCTTTCTGCATAAATACACATTACCACCTATCTGGAAAGGAAGGAGATTCATATAATACAGAACACCTCCACACATCACTTGGACAATTGTATCCTGCTGGCTGTCACGGTGACTGTCACGGTGACTTTCAAGGAACAGCTCCCCACTGTAAATCTCAGAAGGCACTTTAACAGTCGTTTGTCACGGTGTGAATTAGTGAGTAAAGCCCTCCCTTTGCCTTTCCTTTTGGAAATCACCTGAGATTGTTAAACTAAAAGGGGATAAAAAGCCCACACGTTTCTGATTCAAGTGATTTAAAATAACCGAGTCTAGATTCAACTTGTATAAAAATTCTATTATAATTTCCTCAAAAGAAAATTCTATTACAGTTTCTTCAAAATAATCCTCCTCTTTCCTTCAAGAAATACATTAGCCAATTTGGCCTCCTCATTTTAGAAAACATGTTAACTTACAGGAATTCTTTCATTTAGCAGAGGCTACAACTAAAAGGACTTGAGCAGATATTGTCAAATTTATCTTGATTTGCCCTTGTAACTAAATTTTCAAAACCCATAAAGAGATTTAAAAGCCTAAACTCTATTGTAAAACCTTGCTTTTGATTGAAATTGCTCAAGATCATAACAGTCTAATTCTCTAAGAGAGCAAGTGTTTTCATATCTGCAGTGAGAGTCTGCATAGTAGTAGTTGGAAAGTTTGAGTTGCCCTAAACCCTGAAAAAACTTGCTGCATGTACAAGCCAAGCCCTTTCTCACTGCTTAAAATAAAAACAAGAAAGAAAAATATTGACATTTTTAAAACTGCTGCATTTGCCACATCAAAAGGCCCGAGTTTACACTCTTGTGGCAGGTTAAGGAGTACAATCCCTGATAAGTAAACTGCTACTACCTCTCCATACTCACCATCCTTCTAAATTTGTCTTGAGACTGGGTCCCTATTACAGATAAAGCACCTGTGAGTAAGGGAGAAGTAATGCTTTGTAGCAGGCAGTGCCATCAGCCTCATTCTGTGTTTTACCATATTTCTTGCAACAACAGTGGAGGCCAAAATGCATTGTTTCTGTGTTTCTATATTCCACTTAAACTAGCACACAGTGTGGAACTGGGAAAGGACATGAAAAAAAAAGAGTAATATTTCAGTGCTGTTATGACTGGATCTGTCCAAAGAATACTTTGGTAGCACATCCCAGCAGAAGTTTTATACTGCACAAACCATTTAAGTGTCTCATCTTGAAAACTCTCACAGATCAAGTAGTCTTCCTCCTCTGGGACAACATGATGCGCAGTTTGTAAATGTACTTGGTACTTCAATGATTACTTAATTATAGACTTATTGCTAAAGCTCTTATTTTTCCATCTACAACTTGACACATACTACTTTACATCTGGCAGACTCTATAATACTCCATGGGGAGCTAAAGCAGTTCTTTCCATCCTAATTTTATGATTATTATTCTATCACATCCAATGATTAAAACTATTTATTTTATAATAGTAAGCTCTGTGCTGCACTCTGCCTTTCTTTCAGAATGACTCTTCTATAACAAATGGTAGCATTGATTCATATTGTCTCCCCTTTATCCTGTAACAAGGAAATAGATCACTTGGAGCATCAGAAATGTCTGAACTTTCTCTTATAGAAAGAGTAAAGTTGTAAAATAAATCTGCTAACCATTTCTGCGCTATACATCCAGTTTCTAGACTTCACAATTAAAGGTGATCTTTATCTTATCTGAATTCTGACACAGTATGCCCAAATGCTTATACTAATCCACTAAACACTTTTAATGTGGATTCTTCACCTTTTTTTACAAGTAAATGAGCAAGCTGAGTCCTTCCTGGGGGCCTCCACTCCATGGTCCATAATCTGTGTCATTGGAGAGAATGCCATTCAAGAGCTGTAAATGTTCTGCAGTATAGAAGATTTGGTGCAGAATGCCTTAAAACAGCTGTTAAAGATTTCAGCCTCCTCCGTGCAATCATCTGCTAATTATGTTAGCAGTCAACTTCCTGGTGGGAAGTAGCAATGAAACAGAAACAGTCATTAGGAGACAAAACCCAGTGTTTATCCTCACAGATAAAAACCGTGATATTATTATTTAGTCAGAAGTATCTCGAGGGACAAATCCTGCCTCCACTCAAGGAGGTATCTGTTGGGAAGTGCTGTACTTTTGTGATGGAAAGCAGGTTGCCAAGTCTGTCATCTCTGTGCCTGCCTTGCCAAGTACCAAGCCATGGAAGGTGTGGAATGAAGGCATTAGGTTAAGATCAGTGCAGGTTATCTACTGAGTTAGCAAAAAAGAGAAGACTCTGCCTACCCCTGTGCCTGGGTGTGACGAGCCTCCTGCCAGATTTAGCCATTAATAGCTGCATCTCCAACAGCCAGCACAAGGGTCATGTGCCTGGCAGGGACAATGACACAGTTTGAGCAACAGTCCTCACTGTGGGTTAGCTCTGCCAGGAGAGTCTGGCCCTCCCTCCTAGATTCTGTACTCTAAGTCAAACCCCTTTGGCATTTTGTAAAGAAAGGAGTTTTGCTCTTTAGCTTTCTATGATGTTAAAGTTAATGGCATTTGCTGTATTTGTAGCTTAAAGTTACAGAACTCCTTCACAGTATAGTGACTGTTAAAATATTTAATTAGGAGTAAACATTATAAAATAGCCTCACTCATTTATTGTTCCAAATAACCAAAAATGTTCTAGAGATTTTATGTTTTTCTCACTTTGTTTTCTCTTGCCCTTGTTGCTCAAGACAAGTGCAGTACAGATGAAATAAGGGTAACCAAACCTAATCTGAGCAAAATGCCGATGGGAAAAAACCCAACAAGCTGCACTGCAAATGAAAAACTGTGGTTATGTTTGTTGCTTACGAATAATACCTGTTAATACGCAACATTCCCTGACCCTGGAATGGGATTTAGTTTCTCATCTTCACACCAAATTCAAAAGAAGCTGAGGGCACTGGTCACTTATCACTGTTGTCCTGTAGTTCTCACCATGGAGAAGAGACAGCTCTAACAGAGGGACTAAAGGCTAAGCTCTATATTTAGCTGAATGTACCCTTTTGAGAAGTGAGCAAACTATGTTTTCACTGTTTACAGCAATCTAGAATTTGATCATTGTTCAAAGGGGTTTAATCAGTTCAACAAATATCTTTTGAAAAGCCATTTTTTGTAGATAATGTCCAGTCTTAATTACTGTTTTGCTCTCTCAGTAGTAATTCAAAGAACATAATACAAACACAAAAAGTGGAGCAAACTACTCTATAATGTGCAGATGTTGATTAGTCAACCTGGTTTTATAAAGACTATCAAAATCTAAGTAGATTTTTCACCCAACTCAAAGTATCATAAAAGCTAACCTCACAAGAGCAGTTGCAGATACTGTGTGTCTCATTGACACTGAGGACTTTGTTTACTGCATTCAAACATGATCATTTATTTTTGTACTGGCACTGACCGCCGATTTAATGAAAATTACAATTTAGCTAAAATGGTACAAATAACATTCAAAATGCACTGAATTAATTTTAAAGTCTTGATTAGCTTTTCCTTCAGTTTTTTTCTATTTTTTTGCAGTTCACAGATCACAATTTGAGTTCAGGAAAAAACAACAAAGTGAGTTAAATTCATGCTGACATTATGAATCCATTTAAGACAATTAATTGTGGCAGTCACTGTGACCATCTCAAATGGTGATTCAGAATGTTGGGATTTCACTGTGGTTTTGGCAGAGCATTTTGTGTAGGAATAACAAGGCTGGCTCCTGGGAATGTTTCAGATGATGGAGAAAGTACCTCTGAGCGTTTAGGAGAGAGGAAAATTTCAGGAGCCTCTAAAAGGCAGTCTGCTGGGATACAGCATGGGCTAGTCTGAGGCTGTTGTGGAAGACCTCAAGTTTTGCTCCTAATTTCAGATAAGAATGAGCTGTTAGAAGATCACCATTATCAAGATTATGAGGTGAATGTCTTCTAAGGCAGACGAGTGGGGTCATAAGAATTGTGTAGCAACCTGCTGCTACTTGACTTCAGGCTAAGCTGAACTGAGCATTTAGAAATTCCTTTCCTTTCTAGGATGGCAGAGCCACTTTAAAGTGACAAAAATGGAGAGAGCTGGGAATACTACTGTGCTTTCTTGTATCACTTTAGATGCTGGAGAATTGGCTGTCAGAACTCTTGGCATCTATACAGCCCGTTCTGTCCATGAACACAGACCTCTCCTCGTTGTATCCATATATTCCACCTAAATCTGATCAGTGTTAAGATCTATATAAGACTTGAAAACAAGATGACAGAACAACACCTATCCTAGCCTACCTCACCAGTACAGTTAGCTAAAGAGATCTTGAATACTTTGACTGTCAAAAAAGCCAGCAAAATCTGAAATTTCTGCATTCATTTTGGAAGTTATGTTTAAGGGGGAAAAAAGTGTTTACATTGACTAGGCCAGTATTCTGAAGGCACTTGCTAAATGATTTTCTAAACACGCACAAGGCACATTTTGAAAGTTTTATATTATGATTCTGAAAATTTAAATACTGGGCAAGCTATTCTGCCAGCCATAAAACTGATGAACAGCATTTTACTTTAGAGAGTACTAAGTGTTATTTAATATGAATAAAGATGACAGAATTAAATTTTTAAAATATTGTGAAACTTGATATTTTAAATTTTTCTTAAACTAATGAAGAGATAATTAAAACTATGCCTTTTGATTAATCAGAAAGTGTAATAGCTCACTCTAAGTAAGGAGACTGAGATTTATATGAAGTCAGTAATTATATGTACCCTGTTAGCTGTGGAGAGAACAGTATCAGACAGGTGACATTTTAGAGATAATAATGACTTTTAAAGCACTTGTTCAATTATGCGTTCAGAGTTCTTGAATCATTGCCACTCCTAAATGAGACATTTATAATTTATACGAAAATTCTGTAATTTTTTTCCATGTAAAACAATAATCATATCTGTGCATCACGCTGCATTTGAAAGGAAGGAATCAATTCCAATCCACTGTTAGATATATTGCACTGTATACATATGTTAAGCTGCAAGTATTACTTCAGAAATCCTACATATTTTATCCTCCATCTGGGCGTCAACATTGGAGCCAAAGCAGCTTTAAATACTAGAGAATGAAGACAGATACGTATCAAGGTGCAATTCTTTTGGAAGGAGTCATCAGCAGAAAATATCATGAGCACTCTTCTCCTGTTGATTTCGTAGAGGAAATGGAGTCTCCACAACCTTTCCTCTGTGGGAAGCATCAGGAGAGACACCTCCTGTCAAGTATTGGGCTTTTGGTTTATGTCTTTTCCTGAGTCTTTGTCTAAATGCTCCTTCTCTTTGTATTTATCTGTTAAATACTTGCCTTTTGTGTAGCTGGTAAATGTGTGCTTGTGGGAGACTGGAAGTGTATACAGCTCCCATAATTTCAGGAAAATTGCTATAATCTGATATTCAGAACTGTATTACTTCTCAGAGTTGTTGGCATTCTAATGGCATATTTTGGGGTGCTAAGTGTTTCCAGATTGCATATGTGGACTGTCTCAATATGTAACTTTAAAAAGACACTCCTTTTTATAAAGTTACCCTGCTCCTGGGCATGTGTAAAAAGCATATGCGGTATAATTTTTTTTCTTTTTCACTTTTTAACACTTCAGCTATAAATGGAATCTCAGAAAAGTTCTTTCTAGGCTTGTTAAGGTATCTGTGGGAAGTTCCTGAAAAATTTCATTTGACTTTTTATGACTTTTTTCCTTCCAGATCAGGCATGGTTCCCATAATTTCTTGCCCTGTAATAAACAAGTATTGTTAATCTAAGTAAACCTGTGGACAGGTGGGGAATCAAGCAGAGTACAGAAAAAAAATACTTAAGCTTTTAAACTAACTTTTTGTATTGCCTTTGATGTCATTGTCTTGCATCCTACCTAATCCTTTTCTGCTAGAATGAAAAATGTAGCTTGGAGAAGAAATAAAAACACAAGAAAAATTTAGTTTAAGTGATCTGACGTAATGTTATTCCATGCTCCTGTGTGTTCTGTGACAATGGTCAGTACATAGTTTTGGAAAATGATCCAAAAGATAATGGTGTAATATTTTTTGTTACTGAAAACTCTAAAAATAGTAAAAATATAGTATTGTTAGCTTTAAGAGTGCTATTATTAACTAGTGGTAGTTCTGCTTTGAGAATACTGCTGGCTATGCCTAGAATCAAGAAAGAGCTATAAAAATTAAGCTTCACTGTGTATTGTTTTGGGTGTTTTTCCTTATAGATAAATAAAAAACCCAAATACCAGCTCTATTCCTTATTTCCTCTCCTCTCCTCCTTTCCGCCTCCAGCAGATTTATAGTTGAAACTATACTGTGGAAGCTAAACACCAGTGTTGTATCTGTGAGATTGCCATGCCACCTAAAGTGCATTTGTACAAAACCTCCATCACTAGTGTACATTATTGTTTTGGCCAGAGTTGTATTCCCTACATGTCATTTAAACACTAAAACCTAAACCCACTAAATCTACGTGAATGTAGTTTGCCAGAAAGTGACCTGACAGTTATGGAGGATTGGGGCACATAAAAACTTCTTCATTATGAGTACCACCTTCTTCTAAAGAGGAGTTCATTTCATGGGTCTCAGTCTTAGTAGAAGAGGCTTTTTTCCATTGAAGTACCAGGCAATACAGTGTCATGACTTCTGAGCAACTTTATTTATTGCACCTTGATCCAGTGTGACTTAAGGCAGCAGATATAACTGCAGAGATTTTCCAATATATGGAAAACTCAAAGCTAGCTCCAATTGCCTTTATCAGTAGAATAAATATAGGCATAATAGGTAAAATAGAAACACAATCGACACAAAAGTCCTGTAAATCCATATGCTGTTTTTTTCGCTATCAAATGTGAAAGAATAGTTTATTACTCTAAGTCTCACTTTGATAAATGAGTCATGATAAATGCATGACTACATTTTCAGCCCCTACAGAGTTGGGATGTATGTATAACTAGTAATTATTGGAAACCATTCTGTGCTACCCTATATTGAAGTTCATGGAGCCTTCTGCCAGCGTACCTCTCTTATGTTATATATTTTAAATGGCAGTGCATACTGTCAGTTCCTAAATAGAATATTTCAGGTGACAGCTTAGCCACCAGTGTTTGACAATCTATAAATATTCTAGGAGGTTGAGGGGTTCACAGATAAGACATGTATCAATCAAAATGTTGAAAAAAATATGCTAATTTGTTATTATTCAGTATTTTAAGGATGCTTTGGGTGCTTCTGTAAATACAACTTCTCTACAAGTCCATTGCTAAACAACAAGCAGGTGCAAAAATGATAACTGCATATCGTAGCACCTGGTTTTCTTGTAAACCTTAGCATCAGGTCCCATTTCAAGTATTATTTCAAGAGAATGTACACTGGCTAATTTGGAGGATCAGGAGTCTGGGAAACTTAATTATATTAAGAACCAAAGCATGTCCAGTATTTATTTTAATTTCACTTATTTTAATTTGGAAAGTACCCCAGGCTGAAGTTTTACAGTGCCGAATAATAAAAATAAACTGAAACAATTTTTTTTTGTGAATAAAGCTTTACTTTAAAATGCAATTTATTATCAGAGATAAGCTAGCATTAAAGTAGGTGGCTTTTAGGTAGCCAAGAGGAAGTTTTACTCTTGTTAACCTTACAAGGAAGTCTCTCATAAATTACTACATAGCTCTCTAGCCACAGACAGAAGATCTAAATCTTACTCTGAAGTCTGGCTGAGATTTTGATAAGATGTTACAAAGATAAGCCTAAAAAAATAAAATTACATGTCAAGTTGATTTTCAGAATAAAAAAAATTGTTATCATATGTGTTTGAAGTTAATTCAGTAGCTTCATTGAAAATTTGGTAATTTTTAAAGGCATAATAGAGAGAAGCCAGAGTGGTATAGAAAATTTCCCATTGGTATTTTATCATCTCACCCATTATATGGCAGCATAAGTGGGATTGCTGGATAAATGCTGAAATACTGGCATAAATAGACTCCATAAATACAGTAGGAATGCTATTTATATTTGGTATGTTTGGATATATCTGAGATATATACCTTTCCATTTCCAGAGGAGAAATAGTTCAATATGGCCAACTGGAATAAAATTATTCTATTGATAAATTATACTAATTTCTTTTTCAGCTGTGCAGAACTGAAAAAAAAAAAAAAGATTCTGAGAAAAACAAAACCAAAACTCCAGGTAGACTAATTTATTTAATCTCTGAGTCTAGACTGAATTGGCTACAGCTTTCTCATCAAATTCCCCCAAGTCAGCCATTACTGCACGGCTTCATTAGTGATAAGAATCTGGAACATTTTGAAGACAAGACATTTTACACTCCGTCATTTTAACTGAGACTGTTTCATTCACATTTTAGTGATTATGATGTATCTTTCACAGCACTCTGAGGTATGAAAGCATGATTTCATAACTTTTATCTATTTGTAGTTTTTGTGGAAACCTTTTAGAACTGAAGAGTAGAGTGCTGGAACAAGCAAGTGACCACAGACAATGCAAGAAGCCCAGGGTACAGCAGGGATTTGAATCAAAGACATGCAAGAGAAGGGCATGTTTTTCTCTTAGTATCTATGATAAAATGAGTGGATTAGATGTGTAAAATGTAGGAAGCAACATAACCATTGTCTTCCTGCTCTTCCAATGAAGTTGGTAAACTACAAGTTCTAAGCTTTGCATTGCCTTTCAGGTAATTTTTCAGACTTCCAGCTGCAACAATGCAATTTCAAACCCTTAGTTCAGACACAGAGGTACAAGGAGGGGAAGATGGATACATGCACTTATAGCTATTAGAAAGGAGAAGAAAAATTATGAAAGGCCTTGGAACTGTTTGATTTTCCAAGTTGCACAATCCTGGAAATTGTTCATACTTCTTTTCTCTTTCCTTGTTAAAAATATATACCCTCAACTTGCATTACAAGATAAAATCCTAGGAAAGGGTGAATGCAGAATAATATCAGGAAACCTGAGCTTGAAAAGTTACTGAAGTAGACTAATTTCCTTATAACAAAGGGATGAAGATTGAAAAGTGAGCACAAATCAAAGTTCTTACCTCTGTTCCTGCTTTATGAGATATGAAGATGAATTCTTAGCCTGTGGTGAGAAAAACAGCAAAAATCTCATTTAATGGAGCAGGCTATATCTCTGCTTATGGGGGAAATGTATATGGGTCTTTTTAGCTTCTCTATGACCAGATGTACAGAGGTCAGAGTCTGGTTAATAAATATTGATGAACACTTTTTTACCTAAACAATTAATATATCCACACCATAGAAAGAGAGTAAAGTATATGGATTTATAATTCCTTTGAGTTCAACTAAGTAGATGTATACAATTTGAAAAATATTTATTAAATGCTGTTGGTTTAGTGTTCTTATTGTCTGGTTTCAAGACAAATAAAGATTAATTTTGCCTGGCTTTATTTCTGCTTTATAGGTGCAACCAGCCTCTGCTTTGCTATGTCAATAAGAATTTATCTGTTTTATTCTATTAGAAGTCTCTCTGTTCTATCTGTACATATTCCTTTATGAAACAGGGGTTCATACTATATTTTTTTCAAGTTGTTACTTTCTTATTCAGTAGTTTCTTTTCCTCTTTGACTTTTAAGCTGATTTATTATATTAAAAATATGAAAAAATTGCACGTTTCTATAGTTTCTACAGTATTTTTACTGTACTTTAAAAAAAAAGTCTTCTCTGAGGATAGGCACTCACTTTATGTTATATTATAACATGTTTATTTTACTTTTTTGGGTTGTTTCCTTCTTTTCCTTTGTATGAGCATGTGATTTTTTACCTTCAGTATCAATCTCCAGAGAACGTTTTGAAATGCCTTATAAAAATTTTAGTACATGATGTTCATTTTAGACTTCCCCCTTATCTATCTTTTCCAATTATCTCATAATGGAGCAGAGTGCTACAGCTCATAGTCTATTTATATCTGTCATTTGCTTCATTCTTAGTTTGTTCCCAGGCTAAATCCAATGTGTAGATCTTGGCATGGGTGCCATTTATTCTTTTTTCATCTCTTGTTGACATGCTAACTAGTAGTTTTATTTTTGTCATTCTTGATTCATATTATGAGAATATTTTGGTTCGCCTTTTGCCGTGGTTTTATTTACCTGCTATTTTTAACTTTACTCTTATCTGTAATACTGTGGTTACAAAATATGTCAACTCAGTGTCTAGCATTGGAGCCTAGTCACTGTAGAGAAACAGAGCAGCATAGGATTCCCCTCTCAAAAAGAGTGGGGCAGAAGTCAAGCAACGCGCAGCGAGTAGATGGGGCACAGGATCAGGATGTATAGATCAAATATAAATTGAACAATGAAAAATTCAGGGTACTGAACTATCCTTAATCTGGAAGATATGTGACACTTGAGAGACACTGTTAGAGGGTTTTGAGGTTGGCTTGATTTTTTAAAGACATTTGAAGACAGCAAACATGAAAATGGAAGAATGAATGCAGGAAAAATGGCCAAGATTACAGAACACAGCCTTCCTCTGGGCAGAACAGTGGCTTGATAGCCTTCATGTGTAGATATGTGTTTGTGCAGTAGAGTGGGACAGGGGATTTAGCTATTGCCTCTGGGTAACTGCAACTTCTCCAGAATCAGTTTAGCACAAAAATATGACCCGTAAAAGCCTCCTTTGGGGAATACTGTGTTTGTGCATCTTCTTACTTGTACATCTGACTTGCAGTTCTGACTATGCATGTAAAAGGATCAATTTTGATTTTATAAACACTACAAATTGAAATAGGGAATTATAGAATGCTTTATTTTAGTAAGCTAGCAGTGTATAATGCTGTTGCAGTTAACGGTGTAAATTTATACAGCTGAAATTTAAGATTCTAAGTTTTTTAACTGCCATTGTTAAAAGGGTGAAAGCTCTTACAATATTTTTTTTTTTGGCCAGTCATATTTGTCTTTGGTCCATTAGATTTCTTTTAAAATTGAAGAGTGTCTGCACAAAGGCAGACTTAATCTGTTACATATCAGATTGAAGTGGTCTGTTTGGTCTTTTATTTAGCAGACAGTGGTAAGTGATAAGAGGAAATAATTTAGGAGCAGAGCAAGTAACACACTGTTGCTTATTTTAATATAACCTCATTCTGGTATACTCCCTTTTTGAACATTTCCCTCCATCAATACTTACCTTATTTCCACACATTTCCATATTATCTTAATTTTGTTCTTACCATCAATATAGTTATTATTGAAACAAGTCATCAGCATTTTCCCAGTGATACCCAAGTGGTCCAGATTCTGTGTTCTGAAGTGCTAAAATGTGCTCTGGAGCTTTCATATTAGTTAACATTTACAGGCAGTGTCATTAAGGAAAGGATGCAGAGAAACATCTGTAGCATCTCAGACAGGAGTAACTTGTGTTTGTGAAAAGGGCTTTGAATGGATGATTATTAGCATGGTCAAGTAACAAGGCGATATGTTCTGCATAAACTACCTCTATGACCGCAGTTAGGAATGCAGTTCCATGAACATCACCCAGTACAATCGTAGAGCAGAGCTTCCGGTTGTTGTCTCCCCACCCACCCTCTCTTCCCATTATTTTGTTTACTTGCACATCTAAGAATTGGTCCGTTAATTTGTGGCAGCAAATTTCTACTGTCTTTTACACCAATACAAGGACATTGCCATCACTGTAAGTCAAACACTGCAAGTGCACTAGGGGCCTGCCATTTCCACTGTCCCAGAATGCTTACTCCTGCTGTACCTTTGCATTAGGTATAAGAATCCAATGATGAAGATAAGTCTGATCAACAAACTGATCTGATTGAAAATCTCCAAAGGAGAGAATATAAACAGTCTCCCATTAGAGCAAAGTCCCAGTCAGACTAATCTAGAAATCACCCATTTGTAAAGGTGTGAGAAGATACCCTCTCCCTCACTTGTACAGATGGCAGCTTCTTCCACTGGTCATAAAACAACATCCCAACTTGACAATGTGCCTACTGCTGTCTGCCAACAGTCAGCACAACCTGATTTAGGTGATTTGGAGTTTATATCTAGTTTGTACACAAATCTGTACTGGTGGTTTATCTGGTAATAAGCAAACCAAGTGTTGGTTGGTCAGTACTGATAGATTTAATGATAGCTGGCAAGCAATTGCATTGTTGAGAGCAGTGAACTACGTGTTCATAAATAAACAACTGTCTAGTTCCAAACATAAATTAAACAGCTACCGCCTCTGTAAACTAAAAACTGCCAAGACAACTGTCCTGAAAGCCTGATAAACATCAAACAGATGATTAAGTGAAGGCATGCAGCTGAGTATTCCTTAATGATTTTGCTGCTTCTGCAGAGATCCTAAATCTACACTTATAAAAGAGTCCATGCTGAACACACACACACACACACACACACTTCCCAAATTGTGTATACCCTTGCCCTTAAGTTTATCAGTCATACACCTCGTGTCCTGAGCCCCTCCGCATTGCCAGACTCTAGCAGCAGCTCTCTAATAGCGAGCTCAAACCAAAGCCCAAGGCTTGGCCCTGTCCTCCATTCAGGGCTGCTCTTTGCTGCCCTGCAGGCTGCAGGAGAAAGGGAACTTTGTGCCCCTCTGTTCCAGCAGCAGAGCCTGATGACACTATGTACTTGCTACTACAGACACTGAAATCCTGGGCAGCTGCTTTTATATGCCACATCATAAGGCTTTGCTACTGCTTCCTCCAACCTGTGCTTAAGCCTTTTTTTGTGGTGGTTGCTCTCTATGACTTCGTAACAATCGTTTCTCACGTTTTTATGTTTCTTTTTGCTTATCTTCTAGTTATGGTTTATTTTTTTTTTAAAGACACAACCGGAGAAATAATAAGTGCTATCATTTTGGCCTTTGTGGATTACTACTGCAGTAGTGATTTGGACTGTCAGACTTCTATTTACACTCTGTTGCACTGCAAGGCACCTGTCAAGCACAGTTTTCAGGCAATTTTTGTGGAAGTACAATAATCTTGTCAGTCTTATATAAATAAACATTTACATTGCTACATAGATATGTACAAGGATTTGCCTTCCACATAGCACAACTCACCCAGCCTTGTTTGTGCTGTATGAGCTGCTCTGAGTGACTCTTCTGCAGAGGCCCCTGGAGAGCAGCTTTGGCACTTACTCCACACTCATCATATCCCTCTCCGGAGGGGATGAGGAGGTGACAAAGCAAGCTGTGGTGACAGCTGGGGGGTGGCAAGAGGAAGTTGTGGGGGTTAGGGATGGGAGGAAAGGAATAAGTGGCAAAGGCGGTAACAGGGAGTGAAATTGAGCACTTTTCTTCCTTCACATCTCCTGAGCTGAAGGAAACAGCCAAGAGGTCAAATAATCAGGGAATCAAAGATGTGTGTATCACAGGTGTGGAGATGCGCACACAGACTACAGGTGAGAGCCCTGAAGACTAAAACTTCATTCTGGTTAAGTAAAGTATGTGAAGATTATTGTATCTTAGGAATTTCACTGCTTACTTTCCTGTGACTTGGCAGTAAGTCCACTGGTTTCCAAAAATGTAGCTCACACCTGGACTGCCTTTGCAGAATGGGCACGGGTGAGTTGTAGACTGAGTACCAAACTTTCACTGGAGATGAATTTTACCTGCAAGATTTTTTTTGCAGCAGAGTGAATAGTTTTTGAGGGAATTATGTGAGTCAGGTTTGGAGGCATCATGTTATTATCACATCACAGGAAATACAGAAGGCACATTCTGTTTTAATTGGGTCAAAAATCTCAGGTAGTACGAAAACTGAAATGAAAACAAAACTATACTTTGGTTGATGAATACATTTTCCTTGGAAAAACTGAGTCTATTTTCTACTTAAAGAACAGTAAAGAAAATATAAAATATAATTACTTCGTTAAAAAAAACAATTTTCAGAGGGAAACAAAGGACATGTTTTTGACATGACATGTTGACATTTCTATCTTAGAACATTGCATTTCTGAAACTTCTCTCCTTATGAAATGTTAATCAGTGAGTAAGACTCCATACAAGATAATGTAAATTCACACTGAATGCTGTAGTTTATGACCATTTTTCATAAAGTTCCATTTGCTTTTGGGTAGGTGCAGCTAATACTTCCCCATAATTTATGATGTCATTGGTAAAAATGTAGATTAACTTACTAAATCCCAATATTTGAGTTTGGAAAAAAACCCCAAACCCTTTGCAATTTGTTTTTCTGACTTGATATAATTATACTGTGCATTTGTTTCAGAAAACACTGAATAAATTGTTGGCTATAATTGAAGACTGCCAAGTATAACTAGCATAATACAGTAGAAAAGAACAAAGGAAGAGAAGCTAGGAAACACAAGTAATAGAACAAGATGGTGACAATAAAAAGCTGTGGAATTATATTAGAATCAATATATAGATATGCTCTATTGAATCTCTCACTGACCTCTCAGTTTTAGGTAAAATACATCTTACAGTTGAAATAGAAAGAAAATTACCTTTATTTTGGGAGAAAAATACTAATTAAATGCTTCAAGCAATAGGAAAATACCTAGTTTGAATATTTTTACTATTTGATTATTTTACTCAGCTCTAAGCAAATAGAATATTCCATTAATCTCAGTGTGCATTGGATCAAATCTACTAGGAAGAGGGTTCTGGTTTCAGGTAACATATTAACGAGTCATATTTAAAATTATATTTTACACTTGGTCATGTGATACTTAAAAAATGACAGATTGGGATTCACCCGCAAAGTTTTTTTGTTCCTTTTTTTGATTTTTCTATCCATCTGCTTTTTACTTCTTCCTTCTGATGTGTTTTCAGAAAATTAAATATCTTAATTTCAAAGTAAAAATAAAACTGGGATTAGCCCATCTAATCAGTGAGGATACTATGTACAGACAGCTCTCAGCCTTGTTCTACTTGCTGTTTTTGAAAAGATGAAATCCTGAAAAATGAGAAGTAAAAGATAACTTACAGAAGAGGAGTAACGGAACAGTCAGAGACATTTGTCTTACAGATGAGATGTAGAGTTTAACTGAATACTGATTTGAATTTCTGTGGTAATCAGAGGCTAACTTGAGTCACTTGCAAGGGACCAAAGTGAGAAGAGTTTGCTCAGCACTTCCTTAAGGTCAAGACATGGGCTTATCCTTTCTCTCATTAATGTGAGACCCAAGTTAACACAGTGTCTTTTGCTGGTTTAAGCTCTGGACTATTACACCTACACTAAAAAAACCCTAAACCAACCAAACCGAAAAACAAGGAAAGATGGCACATTTCATTCACAGGTATTTTTTATATGTAAGAAAGCTGTGTGGACTTGTAAACTGCCATGTCTAAAGTAAGCAATGAGTCTCTAAGATCTTTATTCATCTAATTCTTTAGACACAACAAAATCTACCAGAACAGTTTAAGGCTGCTATTTCTCTGAACACCTGTTTCAATCTTTATATGGATAATCTCCATGACAATGTCCCTCATCGTGTTTACTGCTTGCTTTGTGAGAGAAAAGTGTTAAATGGGCAGTAAACTGAATCAAAATTATTAAAATAAAATCTACAGAGAAATAACATCACTTGTTAAGTATTGGGGTAGGAGTGACTCAACTCCATCACTACTATCCATTTTGGAAATACAGTGGATATTTTCACAAGTGGTCACCATTAAATTTCTGTTGGTCTTGAGGAAGGAGTATCTTTTAAGAGCCATAGCACCGACACTGAGATGCCCATGGGGCATTTAGGCAGTGCTGCAGAGTTTATTTATTAAAGCCTTGATATTTTTTTGGCTACCCTAATGTTTGGCTACCCTAATTGGCTACCCACAGTAGTGGAAGTAGACTGAAAGTTGATGAAATAATTCAAGAGGAGAGGAAAGGTAAACATCTCAAAAGACAGATTTCTCAAAGTCATGAAATGATAACTTTAAGAGTAATAAAGTCCAGAGTCTGAGTTACAATTCCAGATGGTGAGAGTGTAAAGAAGAAAGATATGTTGAAAGCAAATGTCTGTGTAGAGAATTAGAGTGAAGAAAAAACCCCACAGGTGGGACAGTGTGCCGTTTCCTCAATGTTTTCAAGTGAAATAATGAAACTGTGTAGACCATACAGGAAGAAAGAAAGGGTGAAATCTGCAAGGAACTAGAGAAAAGTAACTGTTGAAGAAGAGACTGGAAATCTTCTTAAAATTTGGATAGAAGAACAGAAAGAAGGAGGAGGTGGAACGAGAGGACTGTGGACAGTAAATTCTGGACTGAGCATGGATGAAGTAGCAGGGAAAAGGTTTCAGAGGACCAAAGAGAGATTGGGGGCAAGAATGCAAATAGATGGAGGGCCACCAAGCTCCTAAAACTACCCCTGACCCTGCAGACTGTCTTCAGGGTAGACACGTGTGTGTCTATTTGGGGAAATAACTAAGGGGGTTTTTTGAGAGAATAAGAATCTTACTGAGGTAACAATTAATTGGCAATATTACAACATACAGAAGTTTGGTAAGCAAAAATAAATTGCTTCAAATGAAAAGTGTGCAGTGATCAGCATTAGAATCCTGTAGTAGAAAGTACTGTTAAGTTTTAAATCAACAACTTGAGCTGTTTTGTCACTCCAGGAACAGTAATTTCTGATTAATTTGAACAGTGTGTCTGAGATGCTCATGCAAACTGCCTGACCATGTGTGTGCCTCAGCTATCAAGGAGAGGACAGGGAGAGTGCTGGAGTTGCAGGGGAAGGATCCTTGTTTTAGAAGATCAACAAGTGATAGGGATGAGCAGTTGTGATACAGAGGAATAGAGCACACACAAAAAAAGCTTGCAGTGGGTTCCTTTGCATTTTGATCCTGATGCTCTAATACAGAGTTAAACCCGGGCTGACAGAAAGGAGTTATCACAGAATGCTTGATTTCAAGGACTTTGTTTCAAGTCTCTTTTTGACAAGTAGTTGCCACTATTATAAAAAGGAAAAAAAAGAAAGCAACAAATTAACCTTCCTGCTCTTCAGGTCTGGTTAATTGGCACAACTCCATAAAACTGAACAGTGCCTGGAATCAAGCTCATGGAGCATATCCCATTACTCAGACTTACCCAGTAAAAAAGCCTTGCATAATGGATTTTCATTGCAGCAGCTCTGTGCCGTATATATCCTACCTGTGAAGTATTTTTGCCCAGAAGTTAAAAAGAGCTATTTTTACATGCAATAAAAAAATTTTAAAATATCCTTGTATGGGGGAATAAAAGAAAAGGTTTTTTAAAAAGTTCTACTAAATTTATCAAGCATCTTCCTTCAGTGGTTTTCTTTCAAACTTTAACTTCAAAGTGTACTAATTCTTAATGTATCATTCACATTTGTTTTATTAACTTTCTCACCTTAGCTAATAGATTTGCAACAGAAAAGCAGGCTTGCAGTAAAAAGTCAAGTGTGTGAGGGAAACTACTTAAAGATTTCTTTTTTCCACAGTAAAGCATCACAGTATTTTCTCCTTAAATAAAATTTCTAACAACAAGTAATACAGATTGCATCTTCATTCTTTTTATTACTGCACCATTACTAGAATGGTGAATTTTTGACGGATTGTCACAAGTGCAGGAATGAGATAATAATTTCCTTTTTGAGTGTGCAAGAATAGGGGATTTAAAAAAAAAAAATTTTAATTGATTGAAAAGCATGCATACTACCTGCCACTGAGTCTCATCTCTTGCTATTAGTCTTCCCTTAAAAATCTTTCCCTCAAAGGAATGAAAAAATTAAGATATTTTCTACAGAAATGTTTGAAAAGTAATGTCATTTCCTCTCTCTGTTGCTGTAATGTTAAATTGCTGCCATAGACCTGTATCAGTTTCACAAAGACAGTTTTACGTAACTGAGGCCAGCTGATTGCAAAAGGAGCATGAAGCTGGCTACAGTCAGATTTTGAGATACATATCTATTTATATCCATAAAAATATAGACATACATATACTATTTAAATTGTAAGGAAGATAATTTTAATTAAGGGCTGAATTTTTTAGCATTTTGATGTTTAAACAGTTAAGTAAAGGCAAAGCTTGTCTTGACATAGAAGGTATTTTTTTGTGGTTGCAGGTACGTATTTTTACTTTGTGCAACCTGAAAAAATTTGGTTTGGCCAGTTTTCTGATGCTGTCAGTTTTGTTTCAATCAGAGCAATACTTATGGGAAGGAGACACTAAAATTTAGCACAAGATACAGTTTTAATCTCTAATGTTATTAGAGATTAATGTTAATGTTATCCTTAATCCTTTATTTTATAACTTGTTATTTACTCAGCTCATTCTATATCTGTCTTCACTAATGCAGAGAATTATTTACAGTGACACTGATAACACCTGGTATCTATAAATCTATTAGTTATGTTAACATCCAATTACATAATCAAGTGAATATAGGTATGTCTGGAAAAATATCAGTAAACAATTTAACTCAGATTCATTGATATAAAAGGGAGCTTCTAATTAAAAATCCCTGTGTAACCTGCGTTCTGTCATGTAGTTTCCCACTGTGAGATGTCATAAAGAATCTACAAGACAATATTACACAAACGCAGTTCTGCAGAGATCTTGAAAGTATTTATTGTTTTGTTCTTAATAAATAGATAACAATCCCCATCAGAAAATGAGCTTATGCCTGTCAGTTTTAAGTACTCTGCACTTGTTAGAATCTTGTAAGAAAGTGCAGGACCATATTGCAAAAGTTAGATTTCATCAGCACGGCAAACACCTTCAGTAAGTGTGCTTACTGTGCTTTTAAAACAAATCAGAGTTCTGAGTGTTTCAGAACTTGCAAAACTTCAAATAGAAGTGTTACTCGTGACAGTCATCCTTAAAACACACTAATCCTTTTAATGAAAGCTATAAGAAAAAAAAAAGCCTATTTCCTTTTTTATTGCAGTAAAATAAGATCTGATAATAGCAGTTCACTTCAGCACGTCAGGTGCTTCATTTTTAAGCACCCATCTATACCCTACATGATAAGCTTTCAGGTCTGAAATCTAACAGGATTTCACATGTACTGAACTGACAAATCCCAATTAAAAAAAACCTCACATTCTTTCTATATTAGAAGGCTTTTTTTGTAGGAAAAATATGAGACATCCCTTTCTAAAAAGATGGATTTAAATAAATGTAAGTATTTTTCTTCAGATTGGCTCTGTTTGTACACTTAATACCTTTTCTTGATTTTAACATCAATAAATAGTAAGCATAAACATTTACAGCTCTTGGCACACACATAGTGAGAAATGCAGCTCATACTTTCATTTGTGAAGTGATTATTTCTGCCAAATCTGTTTTTTAACACAGAAGAAAGACAATTTTGTAGCTTTGAGGGTGCAATATAATAGTGATGTTACTATAGTGAAGTGTGGCTATAGGGTTAGAATGACATTGTAAATAGTAATGGAAAAATGCAGGAAAAATGAGTTAGGTAGCCAGAGCGCAGGCAGATTGGTCCCCGTGTTTTACAGCCATCAGCAGTGCTCTGCATTAGTGTCCTTGATAGGAATTTGGATTTTCTTGCTGTACTTTGTATTACATTAAAATGTACTACTCAAATTGCATCTTAACTGAATTATAATAATGCAGTGTGTACTTGGACTTGGGGTACTTCAAGATGCTTCTTACAGTTTGAAATTATTTTAGTGACATCACTGTTCTTTGAGTTTAAACTAGTGAAGACCACTACCAATGGTATTGAATTTTGAGACAATTAAGAACACCACACATTGTTTTCAGGACTATCATGCAACTTCAGTAGTTTTTGCCACAGGCATATCAGGTATTTGTGCATTTTCAACACAGCTGAAGTGAGAGTCAGTAAAGCCTAACACCTGTTCTTTTAACTTCCAAAAGCAGCTTTTCATGGACTATTCAATGCCAACTACATGCACCGAAAAATTCTGAAGCAATTAACTGAGTGCAAAACCAAAATCCTTACATTCATCAAACGTTTCTGTCCCTGTAAGCAAATCAAGGAATAGCATTTTAATCCTTCAGCTTGACTTCCTTCTGATAAGGGTGGATTGTGTTTTATGGGAAGATGAACATGAAGCACAAATTGTTGAAACTACACTTTCAAATTACACTATAAATACAGAATAAACCCAAATCTATTCTGTAGGCCAGATGATCTGCATGTACATGTACTACCACCCTGATCTGCATGGTGGGCCATTTTATCAAAACCATCTGCTTGGAATCAAATTCCAAATGTCCTGCAACAGAGTAATCAAGTTTTAGATGAGTTTGTCACAAGAATTTCACTCCCTCACTTGAAACATCCTTAATAACTTGTTCTAATTAAGTCCAGAAAAACCTTGTTCAAGCCCTGCACCACTACTGCTATGAAATGTTCTCAGTATTTCAATGAGGGATCAGAATTTTTTTTTGTAGGTTCCCAAAATCCTCCTTTTCTAGGCTACACTCCATCGTGGGAAAAATACAGAAACAAGCAAATACTTGAGGTAAAATATTAACCATTAAAAGATTGTAAGAAACATTCCAGTAGAATGAGTGTTCTCCTTAGAAATAAAAAGCAGAGTCTTGGGAAAGAGCAGTATCTGGAGATTTCTGTCCTTGCCAGGGGCTCCTTCAGCCAGTCATACTTAACTTTAAAGTAGTAAATAGCTACCTTCAAGAAACAAAGTGAAATATTCTCTGGTAGCCAGAGTATCAGGAGAGTACATTGATTATAGATGAGTGATAATGTATTTCTGCAAATGCAGAAGGCCACTACAGTTTTTACTAAAGTTTGAAAAAGTCAAGGGAAGGAGAAGGAGCCACAGAAGTGGCATTAGCAGCATTCGTAATCCATTTTACCATGGAAACTGCTGCACTGTGGAATCCCAGTCTGCTGTGAGGACAGGTTTCTAAGAAAAGTCAAGTAGACAGCTGTTAGAAGGCTATCAGAGCAATTCATAATGCTGGTGATAGGAGGGTGATTAGCTCCCACATCCTCTTTCCTCTTTATCATTAAATCATAGCCTACTGTTAACATGTTGCTTTTTCACAATAAGTGATTACTGAAATTTTCTTACCGAAAACTCTGAGAGATTAATTCACAATGTATTAAAAAAAAAACCAACAAAAAAACCTCACCATGCATCTTTTCAATAACATCCCTTACTTCAGTAGCTTGTGCCACTTTGTTTACCCCCTGAAATATATCCGTGAAGATTAAGTATATGCACTTAGCATGTGGCAGCTGCCAAATCATGGGAGATGTTTCCCACTAAAACTGTCACTGCATTAATGACAGTAAATACCTTGGAAAATAGATTCTTAAAAATAAGGTTATGTTTGTGCTTCCTCTGAATAGGAAGCAGTGTAACTACCTGTCCTACAAGGAACACTACAATAAAACGCATCAAAGGCAACGACTAGTTAAAATTAACTGACTTCACTGAGTGAATCACAGAGCCTTCTTTTTATGACCCTGTCCTACAAAGTGATATGCCTAAATTCCCGGTAATAATCAAGTATGAAAAAGTCATATTGCCTGAGATGCCACCCATTCTGAGCCCTTAAGTAAATAACCCTCCAATTGTGGGTTATTTATGTACACCCTCCATAAGTGTAAAGAAATATCTGGTGTAGACAACTATTTGAGAGACACTACCGATAACAATATATCATACAAAAATTGTTTCAGCAAAAGGCTTCATGTGCAAGAAGGGAAAAACTGAAGTCAGGATTCTGCCTCAAAAATATGACTACATATAAAACCAAGTAGTTGAGGTACAGTTTCTTGGTGAAAGAAAAGACTGCTGAGATGAAATGCTGAAATAAAGTTTAAGCATGCTTATGCACAGAAAAAGTACATGCAGCTGTGCAAAACGTGATGGTATACAGAGAAAGGAAGACATAGGGAAGTAACTTGCTTGTGTGATGGTACTTTATTCTTTAGCAATAATAGACCTTCTAAAGCTGAGGTCTGACTTCTCAGGAAGGCACAGATGGGGTAGAGATTCATTGCTGGGGGAGAACTGGCTTGGGGAGGGAGATTCAGTAAGTTGGGTGGAGCAGGGACTTAGGTGAGAATGAGACTAATGCTGCTGTCATCTTCCAGCAAGCACTAGTGCTCCACAACTCTGGAACAGCCTGAGTTTTTCTGCTGGACTAATACACACCTTCTTCCATGGCCAGTCCCTGCAACAGTTCTCTCTTCTAGTCTGTATAACTATTGCATGAGTGGTATTCAGGCTGAACTGAGGGACAGAAAGATGAAATATATCCTGGCAGATTTGAGGGGAATGGAGGAAAGATGCCCCTGTTGCTTTAATATAATCAGGAGGAGAGTTATTTTCTGTACAGTATTGTGTGATAGCAACATAATTTTGCTTTCAGGTCTCAGTATTTCATGGTGACAAAAAGCAAAGTTCAGAGAAGGTGGTTTTGTTTGGTACATGAGCATTTGACTATAGGTGAATACAAACAAGTGGACTGAGACATGAACATTTAACAGAGATATGAACAAGATAGAAAAAAAGAATCATTAAAATGTCACTTTTACAGGAGGGGAGTTAAACTGAGATGGAAGGCTTAACCTGGACATCAAGTAAATCTTCCCAACTAACATGCAAATATGAGAATGGTCATCCAGTGAAAATTCCAAAAGCATAGAGCCTTCTTATTTGCAGTATAGACTGTCCAAGTAACAGAAAAAGGATTCTGCATGGAAGGGAGATAGATGAAAGGCCTTCTGCTTGGTGGTGGTGGGGTTTTTTTTGTTTATTTGGTTTGGGGTTTTTTTAAACTTTCAACATTAGTCATTCAAAGCCAAGTGAGCTTTTGGCTGAACAGTCACTGTAAGTCCCTCCAGTTTTATATCAAGAATAGATGATATGAGAAATAAATCAATATTTCAAAATAATTTGTTATCTTTCATAGCCAATCCTAATACTTTCTTTTTTATTATTTCAGGGTGCAAGTTGAATTCTATATGAATGAAAATACATTTAAAGAGAGACTAAAGCTCTTCTTCATCAAAAACCAAAGATCAAGTAAGCAGTTGGATCAATTTCTGTTAAGCATATTTGTGATACTTTAAGTAAAATCAAATTCAGTTGAAGGCAACAGTGAAGTTATTATTAATTTTCTTCTCAGTTAATACATTTAAACTTGAAAATAATATGCTTTTCATGCAGGATCAAACAATTAGTGATGTCACAAATTGTTAAATAAAATAATGATTTTATTTCTGTGTCGTGATCTAGTTGACTAATTTGCATTGATCTGGCAGTAATGCTCATTGAGAAGTCGTGACCTTGTGATTAGGAAAGCAAAGACACTTAAGATGGTACAGGAAAAAAGCTGCAAAAGTACCCAGCTTTTTGAAGTGTTCTATTTTATTAAGTATTCCTAAAATTTCAAACTGTATCTGCACTCCAAAAAAAAAAAAAAAATGGAAAGGAGACTACTGGGGATGTGGTACCTCAGAAATGTAGTCCTTGTCATTAGCCTATAGTCTAACTTAAATATATCTTCATTGACATATGTGCTTAAAGTCATAGGCCATCATGGAAGAGAATAATGTGGAGGAACTAAGATATTAATCTTTTTAAATACATCCATGCAGCTGCTCCAGGGGGGTGGAAACATGGAATATTATCCAATCTTGGTTAGAACAGTGAAGTTCATAGGTCAGTAACTGACCTCAATTTTCTTCTGTGTAGCAGGACTGAAGTTACCTCTCTTTGCCTTTCATATGTAAAGAACTAAAATTACAATAGATTTATGCATAAGGCTTTTAAACTACAAAGAATACATTTTGTCCTTTGAATACAGTTGAAATTGTTTCATCGTTTTGTGTCTGCAAAAAGACAGAAAAGAGAAAATAAAGACTTTTTTTTTATGTCCCAGTCTGAAAATACCCAGAAAAACAAAACTGGGGAGACTAGATCAAGCTTTTAAGAATAAGACATACCAAAAAATCTTCCATCTGTAAGAGCTAGTAATAAATAAATAAATACTAGTTTGACATCACAGAACTTGATGTTTTTATTGGCTAAACTTCTTTTACTTTCCAAGTGTAGAAAGAAAAATATTCCTCTAAAAAGAAAAAGGAAAAAAAAGGCGCCGGACAGTGAATAACTGAGATTTTCAGTATGGGCTGTGGAATTAATTGCTGGTTTTTAGCTAGAGAATCCGGTTTAACAAAGCTTCTGGGGGTTCATCCATGGGGAATGCACAGCTTATTACACTTACCTAGACACACATGGGAAATTCATCTTAATTCAGGTGCCTAAATAGCATAGGAATGATGTGGATAGCCATCAGAGCACTGAATTAAACAAGAAAAATCCCCAAACTAAAGTAGTCAGTATTAGTAAGTTCCAACACTCCTTCTGCTTATGCAGATCTTGGTTCTTGTCCAAATACTCAGAACCAGAGTCTTCCCAAAGAAAGTCTCCAGAAAGCTGCTGCTGACACAGTAACCTGCCACTCAGTCACGTGTTCTCATTCAGTCCTCCATTGAAGTGGGAGGAGTCTCTTGCCCAAAGGTACCAGGGACTTGATAAACAAAGATAATAGATTTTAGTCAGTGTTCAGTGAGAGCACAGAAAATCTTCCTTCATATATTAAAGATGGACTTGCTGTCATTAAGAAAATAATTGTCAGTAGGATCAGCAAATGTTTTTGGATAGTGTAACTAAATCAAACCTGTTCACCAAACAGTTTTGGATAATATCACATGGTTTTGCCAACCAGAGCAGTCGGCTCTAGAATTTATAAGAATTTTCCACTGAATACTAGCCGATCTAAATCACATATGGGCCAGTAACTTGAAATATCAATTTTTTTATTAATTATTATCCTTGTTTAAACTGATAAAACAAGCCTTCATCTCTGTCTCATGTCAATCTAGTTTCCACTCAATCTTCTGCAAGCAAATGTCTAATCAAATTTAAACAATGTATGAAAAAATACCTTACAAAGGTGTCACTCAGCAATCCCCCCCCAAAAAAGAAAAAGAAAAGAAAAAGAGAAAATGACATATTCGCACAAGCATGACTTGCTCGTACTTGCCACGACCACACACTGCATTATCACCACCAACAATAAGTCTCAAAGGGGAAAAATAAGTGAAGTTTCAGGTCAGTGAAGAGGGAATAGAGGAAAACAATCACTAGGATATGAATTATTAAGAGTATATTTAGGTCTAGCTCCTAAAGCCAGCTGCCACTGAAATGATTTTGCTGAAAATCAACAATATATTAGTGACTTATGAGAATGGAGTAATGGGAGGTGATTTGAAAATCCTCACCTGGAATCTGTCACTCTGTTTAAATCCACTCTCTAAATCTGACAGTCTACAAAAATGCTAACAAGGAAAGCATCAAGAATTTATAATAAAAGTGAAAGTCATGGTCAGAAGCGGTAAAATATCACTCTCTACTTAAAAATGGCTGCAAAAATAGCAAATAATTAGACTAAGAAGGAAATGTCAAGATTTGACATAGCTATATTTAGTTCATAAAACAAACAGATTTTGAACTGTTATCATTAATTCTTCTTTTAAATAAGACAAGTTTGTAACAAGTTTGATACATAGACACAGTGAACGCTTTTCATTATTATATGTATTAATATATAATTAATTGTAATTTTATAATTATTTGTATTAATATATAATAACATATATGTATTAAAAATACATAACTACATAACAGTGCATGGTTGATGGAGCTGAATACAAGTTTCAGGCACCACTCATATTCAAAATTTAGAGATATTCTGTGCAAATGACCCTGCTACTTGAGCAATCTGACTCTGAATGAAGAGAAAGAAATTAAGGCAAGCAGACCATGTTGATCCATTGACAGCATGTGAAATAGAGAACAAAAATAGACAGGAAGCAAACAAATATGAAACGCTTCCTTTGTAACAGAATAATAATTCAAAACCTGTTTTAAATGCCTTCTGTAGTGTTTGTCCCCCTCCTTCCCACATTTGAAATCCTGCCTCTCCATGATAGTGGAACACATGCATTGCTTCCAACTCACAGGAGAATCCCCATCTAGGAGGCTGCAGAATCTTTCTACCAGAGAAAAAAGGCATTTGTTAGGCCTGCATTAATTATCCAAACTTTAGCAAGAGTGACTACATATGTTACTAATGGCTGAGGCACACAGAGCAAGGAGAGGTGAGCCAGGATACACTTGTAGCCTGTTCTTCCGTATTTATATTTTAATAACTGACCCAATCACATACGATACAGAGCCTGTGCTTTGCCTTGCTTTGTAAACAACCCCAGCCACGAACTGCACTCTCTAGAGATGCTGACTGGAAGCCTTAGATGAAAGCACGGCTGGTTTGAAAACCTTGCCTCACATTCTGTGGGAAACAGCCATTCCTATGGAGATATCCAGAGCCCGAGTTCCAGATCTATCTAAGACTTGAGAGTTAAGGGTTTAGAGCAGCAGGCTGGAGCATCACTCCCCTGTATGAGTGTAGCTTTTAATCAGAAAAGAACCATTTTCTTTTGGCATTTAAACCAATATATCAATTCAAATGATGATTAGAAACCAGGCCATTATCAACACAGAAAACAAGTGTTTCATACCAAGAATAACATCTACAGAACTAAAAAGCAGGAGAAAAACAATAGACTTCTGTACTTACCTAAGAAAGTTAGACAACACAAAATTGGTAGGCTTTTTTTTGTTTGTTTAGCATTAGGGGTTTTTTTAAACATAATCTACTTTTCTAGTTGTAATAGCCTGGTTGTTAGGGCAACCATTCATATTCCAAAGGACTTCTACAAAAGGGTTAGTACAAACAAACAATTCATGTCTTCTTCAGCAACAGTTCAAAAAAGCTGCAAACGAGGGTCGTAGCACTGACCAAGTCGACTGACTGACTGACTCCCTCGCTCGCTTATGTTGGGGAATAAATAGTCTGTGGCTAATTACTCTTGATGGGGGAGCAGGAATCACTAGGTTAATGTTCTCAAACCCAATTGCCAGTAACAGCTGTGGGACTTCTCACAAACCACAGGATTTTAACCCTTAGTTCACAGAAACAAGGTGCTGTCCATCCAGTTCTTATGTGATAACTGCAACTTCACAGTTAAAAGTAAAAAGCCATTTTATGTCATAAACCTTAATATTTCTTTCAGAAATTGCATGGTAAATTATTTAAGAATCCATTTTCTATTTTTCTGTTTGTAGTAGATGGAGTTTTAGTGGGAAAGGAACTAGTAGACATAAAAACTGATTCATCAATTTTATCTGTAAGGTGCTGATTTTGAACTTAGGACTGAGTAAAGTTAAAAAAAAAAAAAAAGTAGCATTACCATAAGATGATTGCGATTCTCTCCTTAGAAGGGAATGTGTGCACACAGCTTTGGGTGTGCATTATGAAGCTGTAGTTCTTAAACCACAGAAGTAATTACATAGAGTTCAGCAGACCTGCCAAAGTATTTGCAACAGAACAATAAAGCACCGTGTCCTTGCTGTGACTGGGGCAAGGGAAGTCACATCTGGGTAACACTCAGAGTATTCTGCTTTGGACAGAAGGGCTCAGCCATGCAGAACTAGACTCTCAGTTCATAAGACTAAAAAAATTAATGCTAAAGTGACCTCCAGTCACTGATCATTAGTCAACTAACAGTTTTAACTTAATTAGTAAATGAAAGGTTGCATCTAAGAGTCAGATGCAAATATTCACACTAGCAAAAAAGTCTGTTGAATTTAATAGCAATATTGAAAATTTAAACCTTAATTCTCTAATGACTGCAAAACCACACAAAAATACAGCAAAGTTCCACTGTAGTAGATGATGACTACAATTGGCAGTGAAATAAACTGCCCATGTGATAGAAGTGCCCATGTGGATCCCTTTGAAGGAATCCTGTCTTTGTGCATTAAACCTATGTTTGTGGGAAATAGTGTAATTTGTGATAGTATTTGTAGTATATTCATTCAGCTAGAACATCTCAATATTCACATGGTCTGTAGAACAAGTTGTTGATTCAGTTCAGTTGTGCATCCAGCATGACTTTTAGATGTCCTGATTCTTGAATGCATAGTTATTCAACTTCAGCATTAAATAACTCCAGTTTAATATTTTATAAGTTGGGATAGAGTTAATATATTCTGTATGTGAAGCTACTGCATGAAGACTTTTCTAGATATTAATATTTAAATGCTTACCACTGCATATCCTCTGCCTATGGTTGAACGTACATCTTCATGTTGCTGTATCCTGTATCTCAAAAAGCATTGCATGGTTCTGGTTCCCCTCTCAAGAAAGTGAACTTTAAAAACTACCAAAGACCCAAAGAATGGCATCAGTAAGGATTAACAGCACAGAATAGCTTTCAAACAAGTGACTGCATAGTTCTTTACATTAAAACAGGCTGAGTCTTAACCCAGACTGGTTATACAGACATTTGCTTTTTACTACAGGACTATTCTTCTTTTAGTTTAACCTTGAAGGTTAGTGAAACTTTAAAATGCCTGAACTTATTTCAGTATTTTCTTTTATTTTCAAACTAGGTCTGAGAATACGATTATTCAATTTCTCTCTCAAGCTACTAAGCTGTTTCCTATACATAGTTCGTGTGCTCCTGGATGATCCTACACAAGGACTTGGATGGTAATGTTTGGGGTTTTTTTCTTATTTCTGCTCTCCAAGCATCATTTAAGTTATAAGAAATAAACTAAGGAATACATGTTTCATATTCTTTCAACAAGGATTTGTTTTTATGTCTTCCAGATATTTTGAAAGAATTATAAAACTGGCTTACATTGTGAATGGAAATAAGAACTAAAATAACAATATTATTTTTTCCCTTTACCACTAAAATAATCCTGGCTCTCTCCTTAGATTGTGTGCATCAGATGTAATTGTGCAAACATATATTCTAGATGTAATATTACATAACATTTCTGTGTAAAATTGCAAATGTCTGATTCCCAGTTTATGCAACAATTCTTTTCGTATTTTGCTTAAATAATTTTACTTAAAACCCCAGATCCCGGAAATGGACAGACAAGTACATGAAACTGAGCTTTCTTGCAGATGATATTGATGATCATTTTCTAGCCTTCTGCTTTCTCTAAACACTTCAGAAGAGTGAGACCAAAAGTACATTCTATACTCAAAATGATTTATGGATCTAATGCATGATTTTGCACACCCAGAATTGCCAGTATGGTATTATACATGACTCTTTTTTTAATGTGTTACACAATTAATCACCAAATGCAGAAGAAATTATAATTTATTTAATCCTGTACTTCTGTTGTATTTGTATCCTGGATATATTGAATCCCCTCAATTTTTAATGCTAAAAAGCATTAATGCTAATAAGTTCCTTTCACTTGATTTGATTCTTTTGTCCTTAAGTGCTGAAAGAAACAAAGCACATATGAAAATACTAAGCTTAGGATGATAGAACCAGCAGTCTTCACACAATGTTAGGCAAAAGTTTGATTTCCAATTGTAATATTTGAAAATCAGCTAAATCTAGTAAGGGTAACACCAAAAAAAGCTAGTGCACAGGAGAAATACTCTACTTTACAAGAATGAAATCCAAAGCAAAGAGAAGTAAAGAATATTTGCTTAATGCAGCAGTGCATGAGAGAAGGATACATGATTAGGAAGTACAGAAGCTGCATTTGAGATTTTTTTTGGTCAAAATTTATAATGAGAAATTGTAAGATCTGAAAAACGGCTGTGAAAAAATTTCCCTGATAAACAAGACCCGTAGAAAACTACTTTTGACTCTACATATACCTTAGAATGTCTCTTCAATAAGAGGAAACAAGCAGTAAAGTTTTCACAAAAAGTTGTGGAGAAGAGAAAATCCATCCTTAGAAATTTAGGCATATTAGCAACTCAGGAACGTAACATTTTCCATCTAATCATGGTTTCTGGCATGCTGCAATTCTTTCATTATGAGACCTCTGGTGAGCCCAAATGAATATATTGTACTGCATGGTTCTGTCTGGGTGTGCGGGATGGGTTAGAATATCAGACCTTGTGCCAAATATACTTTTGTATTTATATGCAAAGATGCATATTCATATGCATCTGCAGACTGCTGAATGCCTCACACCTTTCCTGGTGTGTCCTTCAATCCAAGTGTTTTACAATTCACCAGAGAGTGTATTTATATTTTCTGTATGTGTTGTTCCCTTACATGGTGTTGTGGTACATCTAAGAGAGTAGTTGGTGTGTTCTGTCTCTGAATAACATTTGTCTGCCTGAGAAGATTCAGGTAAGTCCTTCTGCCTGCTCACTAAGGCCCCAATCTTAGAAGCTGTGCCAGACAAACAAATGGCACCCCATTAATGCTATAGAGACCCCGAGGGCTTGATACCAAAACTCCTGCTTGAATGCATTCTTAGAGATGTGGCGATATGAAAGAAAAAATAAATTCTAGGTACTATGTCACAGCCCGATGAGAGTATGGCCACAGAAAATGTTTTCACCTGGTTGGTTTTAAAGTGACAAGTCTGGGAGGAATTCATTTCATCAGATTTATTTCATGTTTTTCAGAAATGCCAGCACAAGTTGGTGTCCTTCATTTACTCCTTCAGGCACAGCAGGTGTACAGGAAAGAGCTTAAGACATAAAGCATCCTTATTAATGGATACAGTTTAGCACTGTCCCACTAATAGCTGGTAAAAAATAGTTGTTGCTGATCTTTGGGCTGTGGATCCTTTTATTTTCTGCTGACCTTGCTTGCCAAAGATGAGCATGGATATTTTTCATCATTTACAGATTATATATTCCCACATCCTTACATGACCATTTGAAAAGAAGATTTGTGCCAGCAATTAAAGGCAAGATAACATCACGTGTATAATAGCCAATATTTTTACTTGGGTATCACCAGTTTTGTACTTGAAATCTGCTGCATGAATCTTCAGCCCTCCTCACATCCTCAAAAGAGGTTATTAAGTGTAGTCTGCTGTAGCCTTTCCTGTTGAGAGTGTGCTCTTTGTATCACAGTCTATCCATGGGGTAGGATTTCTAGGATCTCTTGTTCTTCAGTATATATTGCACACTTAGTTCAGCTTTACAAAGTATCATTTCAGTTGTCTTGTTTTTAAATTTGAAAAGAAATCTTTAAAAATGCTCCAGAGTCCTTTATCTACAGATATGGAACACATACAGCAGTACTTTCTAAAAGTTACTTTACTTTTAAAAATGTCTGTATCGATTGCCTTGGGTTTCAAACTATTGCATGCATTTCATAGATCACTTAATGACGTGATTAATATCCCTTTCCTCCCATATGTTTTTATGACTGTGTTCCCATATACATTTGCTAATGGAAACGGACTTTGCATGGATGGTATGGCAACTATCAGTAAGGAATTAAACTGGAGTTGTTCCAATCAAAACTACACACCTGGAACAATTGATTGGTGAGTTCCTAATTTAAAACAGCAAACCAAAAGTCCACAGAATGGTGGGAAGGGAACACAGGAAGACAAATCCATTTCCATCTGGAATGGTGGCATTTTAACAAATAGTAGGGATGTTTCCATAAATCTCTAGCCATTACTTACATTTCTGAATGTTCAAATTTCATTTAATATTTTAATTGTTTCTCTTGATTGCAAAGTGAACTGCTGGACTGGATGCTGGTGTGAGATCTGGGTTCCATCAATACTGACACCTTGCAGAAATAAAAAAGGACACCCTTAATTTAAAAAACAATTCTGAGCAGCAGTAAATGATTAACAGGAAATTATTGTGCTGTTGAGAGTGTCCAATTCCAGTGGTGCTGTATCAAGTACCTATTAGCATTGATAGGATTTTTCCAAGATATGACAGCCCCTAAGAATTAGATACCATTTATATCATTACACAGATAGCAAAATATTCACACAAAAGGATTGTCAGTTTCCCACAGGAACCTAATGATTTGCTCTGGATTAGAAATACAAGACATGTCAATACTCAGTAGATAACTACTGATTTAAAGTTTTTATTACTGAGAATTTTTTTTTTTCAATAAGGCTGCTCTAATTTCCATTCACATGTACAACTTTTTTTTTTTGTTGTTTGAAACACCAGATTATGATTAATTTCATATTTATTTCCTTACTATAATGAACAGGTCTCCCATTATTTGGGTGAATCGAAGCTTACCTTTATGGGGATTACAGGTAATACGTAAATGACCAATTCAATTATTTCCATGTAACAGCTGCATGTAACAGCTGATGATATTGATTTACAGAATTGTAGCAGTGTTAAAGGATACTTGAAAATGCTGATATGAGCAAGGAAATCTCCTTGAACACCAAGTACAGCAAAAGCATTGAGATCAGCTGATCTAAACTGATTCTCTCTGTGAAAAGTGTTTTTTTACTAAGAAAAACTTTTCTACTTAAGCTTCCAGATTGGTTATACCGTTATATTCTCTCACCATGATTGGTGCAATGCCAATGCAATGATTGTACCTCCATTTAATACACAATTTTCTAAGGGAAGAAACCCTTGATGAAAATGCCTTTAGAATATGCACAGTTTGAATAATTTTTGACCTAGCATTCAGATTACTTTATTAAATTTAATTCAAAAACTATGAGATATTTATTTGCTTATGGATAGTCTTTTTCCAATACATCTATTTGGTAAGGGTAGGAATTTATTTGAAAATAAAGTTTCAGTTTATCTAAAACTAATAATTCCTTGGAGGAACTGATATGTTTTGATTGCCTATTTTAATAATTTTGCATATTTTAATAATTTCCGAAATCATAGCATCTTTTTTACTTCTAGATAAAGACACTGTGCACCCTTCAGACTTTTCAGTTCAGTTTTCAGTAGGGAACATTAATTTAAAATTAGAAATCCTGAGGCTTGACCTCAGGCTCCAGCCTGATAGAATCCATCTTGATGGAATATTCCCATAATACGCATAAAAATACAAATACTTTCTATGCAAAGAACTTAAGCAAATTCTTAATTATCTATAAAGATTTAAGTATTTTGTTTTACTATTTAGATATTTGACTATTTAAGTATTTTTAAAGTATTTAGTACATACACTAACTACACTTAGTCTATTTAAGGCTGGGAAATTGAGCTTAGCTGCATTTAAATCTTAAAATCAATAATTATTCATCTGTAACATTTTTAGCTGCTTTCAACTTTCTGCTTACTTTATACACAGTAAGAAAAATGTTTGCTTTTCCACACATTCTTAACATCTTCACAAGAAAGTAAAGAGCTGACTGACTTTCCTTATTTACACCTTCCCTCTCTCTCTCTGTCATGTGGAAAGATTTTTGTACTGTTTAGGAATAAATGAAACTCAGAAAAATAACAATATCTAAGCTTCAAGAAAAATGCTCTTAGCTGAGAGGGTTTCAGAAGATTCATGGAATAGCTGTTTTATATAATCTTTTATTTTCATTGTAAGGTTAATATCTATTCTCCAGAAGCTGGCATTAATACACCTTTTTTTCCCCTTCACTTAAGGTGTCTGTGGCTGTAATAAGTCTCTTTGAAACTCTGTTGCTAAGTTATCTAAGCTACAAGGTAAGTACTCTGTTACTTTTAGGCACAATTCGTTAAAAAATATCTGAGTTAAATGCTTCAATAGAAAGTTTATGTACCTCTGCCCATGCTAGTGTAGAAGCAGGGAGTTGAGAAAAACACTTCTCGAGGATGGCACGTTGTCAGACAGGGAGCCCTGTTTCCCAAATTTAGGGGCAAATTTATGAGCAAACGCTAATATCTAAAGAGTGGAAGTCACCAATTAAATGCTCATAATTTTCCATTGTCCACTGGCACACTGTAATTTGAAAACACACTCTCAAAAGTGACCTTGATTTTTTGATACTGATTTTTCAGTTGCGCAGTTTTATCTGTCTGTCCATAATGTATTGGACACAATTGTCATCAATGTCAAAGCGGTAGCTACTCAATACATATAATTCAAGGTTTAGCCCTCTAAAACTATGAACAAAAAACTAGACCAAGACAGTACTTAAAAAAAACCAAACAAACAACAAAAAACCAAGGATATCTACATACTTGTGTTATCCATCTGTGTGATGCTATTGGAATATCTTTTCAAAATGTCTTGAAATCATTTGATGTGAATACAATGTATTCTCCTTTAAAATTTTTTTTTCTAATATAATTATTTCGTTTTCTTCATTACATTTTGTTCTGCTCTATCTCTGCATTTTTAGTATCTTTAGGAGAAAAATACTAAAATAATTTAAAATAATTTATCAAAAAAAATACGGAAAGATTTGGTTTCTAAAGCGAAAAATATCTTGGGGGATGATATTTTTTTTTGTGTTACATTTTGTGTTACTGACATTCAGTAGCTATCAGAGCCACCACTGAATTTAGAGACTTGTATTTCAGTGTGCTTATTGAGTGATTATGGCATAAATTGTTTTCCTTAGTGCCCAATAATGCTAAGAGGCTTGCAGTTGTCTGCTGTCTAAAAATTATTCTTCCTAATCCTTGGAGCATATATTATTTAAGGGTTGGGGGTTACAAGTGCAAATCAATTACGGGCAGAAATAGTCCACAATTTATATCCTGGTGGCAAAACAGTAAAGTACAATCACAGTGTGTGCTGTTTCTGGGTTTATTGGACAGCATTTTATCCTCATCCATTCTACTTGTGATTTGCATCAAATTCAGTGGGTACAAAAGATGAATTCTTGGCAAATCAGCTTCCATGAGAAGTTACTCATTAGTGTGTGATGGATTGAAAGCTCCACTACCCTGATTTGCTGCATACACCTGTCACAGAAGTTGAGGCAATTTTGTGATTCCACTCCCCATACGGGAAAGAACTAAAGGACTAATCTAAGGAACAATGAATGTACTGAAATTTGGTTTGGGAATCCACTTGATGCAAACCCCTCCTTCCCTTTGGTCCTGTTTCCCTAGCTTTACACCAGTCTCTTGAAGCTAAGAATGGTGTTATTTCACCCACTGTAAGGCTTTTCAGCACAGCCAAGGTGACCAAAGGTGCCTTGGTTCATGCAAATCTGTAACAGGTTACTTATTTTACAGAAACATTTTCAAAACTTTCACAATTTAGGTAACTAACTTTTACAAGTCAGAGAATTAGCGAGGAAGAAAACAAGAAAAAGATGATTGTGTTTGCATTGGAGTGCACATTACTAGGATTTCACAAATAACCTGTAAAATGAATAAAGCAGTCATTTCAGAGAATACTCCAAGAGATTGACCTTTCTGATACCTGGTTGATGACATATGAGAAATGATTCAACATGCAGAAGAGTGAAGGCATAGTAGCATATCATGCTACTATGATACAGTGAATTTGCATTTTTTGTAGCTTTTAAATGGAGGGGAATGCAAAGGTTGTAGCACTGTGTCATGATGCTGATCACTTGGATCCAGGAATGGAAGGTTTACAATCTGCATTCTCACAGCCTAAAGTATTACATGATGGTTTGTCCTTGGCCAGAATTCTGGAAGATGTCTACGTCAGAAATCTCCATTGTCAAAACTTGCCACAGACATCTGCCAATCCTGCATATCCCCGGTGCACAGGCACTCTCAGGGCTTTGAGCAGCACCATACATTCTCACTGCAAAAGGCAGTTTTGCAGGATTCATGATGCATTTACATGTGGAAGCCAGAATCCTACAGCTGCACACATCCCTAATTACCTGGAGCCCATCCATACAGGCTTTTTGCCTGCACAAGTAAATTATGTGACATAAATTATGTGACATGCAGAGGAAAAAACTCCTAATATTAAAAATGAGGAAATTTGTGAAATCACAATATGGTTCAGTTTGAAAAATCAGATTTGATTTTGATTTTACTGTTCAGACAAAACCCCATCAGTTTACAGCCTCATAATTTCACTTGTATGTCTGACTCCCACTAATTGCAATTACATGGAAGACAATAATCCCTGCCCCTTAGGTATAGTGGCTTCCAGATGTGAATAGTTAAAAATGGGAAAAGACTTTTATATGATACGGAGTTTGTATTTAATTCTCAGTGCCTGTATCAGGTGATTATTTTTTCAGGGAAGAGGAATTTGTCATTGCAACTGAAAATATAATACTCTACGGCAAATTCTTGTAATACTGCCATGGTATGTGCTACCACTGTTATTGCATTACCTGTGATGGAGTCCTGATACACAGCATTAGTAAAGCTGTAAGTCACTGAAGTTCAACTACCTTCCTTTTTTAATATGTGGATTTTCATCTCAACATTTAATCATTCACAGCCACTGCACATATTTGGAAAAAATGTAGAATTATCTCCATCCTGTTGCTAGCAGTAAGCAAATTAAAAGATCAATACCACTTCACTGAAATATATGGGAAGACCTCTAATTTCATGTAAGCAAGATCAAGTTCCAAAAAGCCCTGAAGTGTTCTGAAGTGTTGGTGGCAGAAATTGAGAACTTGATATTGTAGTCCTAATTCAAATATTAAACACTCAATTTCTTCCTTACTTCCCTCTCCAAAACAGTTGGGAAAGAAAAAATACAAAATAAAGATAAAAGATAAATGCAAAGGATGAAAGGAAGGAGATTTAAAAGTATATATCTTTTACTTGGGAAGTACATTATGATAAACTGTAGGAAAAAGGATCCAGAATGATCTATATTCTATATTCACATTTGTCACATGTATTTAAATCTGAGATGAATGACCTTCCTGAATTTCAGGTGTGGGAGAGACTCCCTGTGTTTCACTGGGATATCACATGTATTTCTCATTAGAGCTATTTGTAAGCTGACTGTGACATTGTGGGGTTTTTCTCCTTTTCTTTGAAGGGAAATATCTGGGAACAAATTCTGAGAATACCCTTTCTCCTGGAAATAATTAATGCTGTCCCTTTCATCATCACGGTAAACATATTTGAATTAATACATTTTCAGATTGCACTTTTTTAGCTGCACAAATACTCTTAGTTTTTAAAAGTTAGTTTTATTCTTATGTGGATGATGAGTTTGTGCCTAAGGGAACAGAAATTTGTCAACAACAAGAAGATAGTTTGCTACTGGGGTGAAGTAATACAGATAACTTTCTACTTCCTCTTCCATGGGCACAAACAAAACCAAAACCCTCTAACTCCGACTACAGCACAATCAATAAAATAAACCAGCTGGTTATAAAAGTGTAAGAATCACTCATGTCTGCAGTGAACACTGACTGTGTTCCTGTTTTATCTAATTATCTTGCATGTGGTTAATCACAAAGGAAGGCAAAAATGTTATTTAAAGCCAAATCTCACGCTAGAAACCCATTAATAGTAAGATTTTTTCCCAAGTGTTTCATTACTGCTTGAATAGAAGAGCTCTATTCCTCATCAGGAAAGCTTCTAATGAATTTGTTAATTTTTCTTTCAGATTTTCTGGCCAGTCCTAAGAAACCTGTTTATTCCTGTATTTTTGAATTGCTGGCTGGCAAAGCATGCTTTAGAAAATATGATTGTAAGTACACAAGGGAAATAAATATTCCAGAGTTGTATTTTTTTAGTATATTTTCTTTAGTGGGATTTTGGCAGTACAGTCCAACCCTAATAGGAAGCTAACCAGATCTGTATTTAGATTATACAAATGGTCAAGCATTACAAAACTGCTTTCTGCATCAAAATTAGAAAAAAGTAAGGCATGGAATGAAATCTCGATTTGTATAAATTGTTACTGTGCCAATAAAGGAAATGGCAGTGGATGGTTCTTTTGCTACTCTGCCATTCATACACAATTGCAGGGAACTCAACTGTTAGGCCTTAATTGGGCCTTGAAGCCTGTAATTTGTAAGCTAGACATGAACAGACCTCAAGGCAGCTTGCAATAGGATCAGAATTGTGCTGGGATGAACAAAGAACTACTTAAATAATCACAGAATCGCAGCTGGCTCTTCTGCACCCTTCTATATTATCAGCAAACTCATTAAGTCCATTTGAGTGACTGCATTTCTATCAGGGCATTGTATAATTCCTCTCCAGAATCACATCCTGGCTTATTGGTTTAAACCCAAAAATAACACCTATTTTCCATTAATACAGAACGATCTTCACCGAGCCATCCAACGCACACAGTCCGCAATGTTTAACCAAGTCCTCATTTTAATATCTACCTTATTATGTCTCATCTTTACTTGGTAAGTGGCCAAATTCCCTCTGTTTTTATTATATATGTTGGCTTTTCTTTCTCTCCTACGTGGTGATAAAAGAGGCCTGGTGGAAACCATGCACTGAAAGAAGAAGGGTGAAACACTTCAGTCAAAGTGTTAACTAGCACCTGTACTATTGGGGTCTGGATGCACTGGGTTTCGAAACAGAATGTGCATTCATGGGAAAGAGAATCCTTCTCACTCTAAGGAAGGAAATACAGATGATGCAAAAACACAGGATAAAGTAGGGGGAAATTTACATATGTACCAAGAGTGCAACCTCAGCAGAGAAGTCACTCAGATGTGAAGAGTACCAACAGAAGTATACTGACCCACACCAAGGTCACCTTCCTCTGACTGCTGGGACAGAGAAGAATGTGCAATATCTCAACCTTAAGACTTTGACCAAGTCAGGTTCTCCTAAGAATTATGGGGGATAGCTGTTAATAATCCAGATTACAGACACTGTAGAATTTATTAATCTAGAATACTCACAGCACTGGATGGTAGGTTCAAACAACAAAAATGCGTTACTCTGAAGAATGTTTTGCTGCAAGACCTGAAAAAATTAAATTTACATCCACAGGAAACACCACTCGATTACCCCATATTTATATTGTGCCAGAGGGATATGGCGTTAGCCAGGGCTGGAGGCAGATGGTGGAGACTACATGATTTGTCTGGCTATACAGCAGCTCTGTAGCTTACTTAACATATAGAATTTTCTCATCAGTAGTGCCTGAGAATTGAGAATCATGCTCAGGGGGAATAGAGGATGGTGTACAGTGTGATATAAGCTGGGGTACAAGAGGACAGTGAAGAGAGAAGATAGTTCTGTGTGGAAAGGCTAAATCACCTGTATTTGTTTTGCCAGACAAAATGCCTTTAGGTCAGCACATTGATAAAGTTTGGTGTGTCATTTTAGAGACAGTGATTAGATTTTCTCTACCTTTATTTCTCTAGCTTGCTTTTCTGATAGTCACTGTTATGTGCTGCCTAACCCTTTTGGTAATAAGTGTAACATAGCACATTGCTTTTTAGAAGAGGAGTTTGCTCTAGCCAGTGGCTAAATGAATGGTCCAATTTTACCCTTTGTCTTAGGGCCACACACCTGCATAATGACAACCACTGCCTGTTCTAGACAGTAATGAATTTCTGTGATATTTAATCTCCTTTTGAACATTATGTAATTTTATATGAATAAGGACTTGGATATTTTAAATTTTGCTTTTTAGTTTTCTACAAAAGGTGCTATTGACTAAATATTCCTTTACCTTTTTTTACTTACTTACTTCAGTATTTTACTGAAATGCTGCACAGATTATGCATCCTGCTCACCAGCAGGCATTGTGGTAACTGACAGTAAAACATGCAGGAAGTGGCAAGCTCACCTGTAATCATGGCTGGGCTTAACAGCTGCAGATACTACTTTATTATAGTTCATTATTTACTGACCTAGGACTGACCCTGCTAGACTTGAAAATAAGCTCAGTAAGATGAAGACACCCACTAATGCAGTAACTAAGGAAATGAAGCACTTTTGGAATGACTGAGAATAGTAATTCAAACATCTGCAGCTTCTCTTAAGACTGGAGTTGTGTTCAAGCAATTGCTACTCTTGTCTATGTGAACACATATAATGGCATTTTTACACATTCTTTCTTTATACTACTGATTATATATTTAAAATACCCCAAAAAATCTCTATAAACAGTCAAAATCAATTAACTTAGTGTCTTTGATTATGTTACATCTATGGTGAATTTGAGAGAGTGTTTAATTTTATAGACATAATTTAGAGCTTATATGAGTTTCTTCCTGCTGCAAGAGAACCAAAGTCCAGTACTGGAATCTGTCCACTTAAGGATGTCTTTCACCAGACTGATCTTTCATGTTTTCTGCAAAGGCAAGCAGTACCCAGGTCTATACCCCCAAACATGTTTGGGAGCCAGCACTTGCACAACACACAAAACTTTTCAGCCATCACCAGTCTGTTTTCATAAGCATGTTTTGGTTCCATTTAGAAACACTGTCCTGGTCCATGTAGTACTGTGGCTTCAGTAAAGCCAAATAACTAAGCCTGGATTAGTAGCTTGAGTACAGTGCCTTCAGTTGCAGAGCACTTTCCCCTTAGAGGATGGGGGACATGCTCATGGTGTGCTTTTGGCACCACTGATACCTGCCCTCATCAAGCCTCCCTGCTGACACTCAGGCCCTGTGTGGATTCAATTGAAACCCCAGAGCATCCTTAGCTCCTGGTTGCCAGGCTTGTGCCATCTTCTGTAAGAGCAACGTCAGCACTTGTGAAGCCAATATAACTTTAAAACACAGAGTTTTCTGTTCAAAGTCACCTTTTTTTTGGTGGGCACAAAGACAGAGATGGAATGGAGCTTTTTATGGGAATTACACGATTTTATAAGGAGCCCAAGATGGTATGAAGCCCAGAAAGATTCCTCATTGGCTTTGTTCCTGTCTACATATAATAAGTATTTTCAAAATAACTTTACCATAACTAGCAGGAAACCCACAGAAAATGAATTAAATTTCACCTTGTGCCATCATCCATAAAGCCATCATTTACATCTCCACATCAGAATAAGTGGTGGTTACCCAGATAGGCACATTCCAGCTTATGTCTTACAACTCAGGTGGAAGCTTTCCAATGAAAAGTAAAAAAATAAATTATCTGAGGTTACAACTGATTGGCTAATATCACAGTTTTTAGATACCATTGCTCATGCTGTCCTTTGCACTCAAAATATAGTAGAAAAAGGCTCCTTTTGTGTTTTTGTACACAGTTGACAATTTTCAATGTTATTACAGAACAAACAGTAATCACAACAAAATTTATGCTCTACTCCACTCTTTGATCTTTGGTGATAATTGTTTATGGATCTGGGGGTGGAACTCATTTGCAGGTCAGTAAATCTGTAAGACCAATTCCAGATATCTGTAGTTTATAGATTACATACAAGGATTTTTTTTTTCTCTTTTTTTCTGACTTCAAAGACAGATTAGGCTGTCGAATGATTTTTCTTTCTTTAAACATCTCAGTGGCCTTGTAACCAAAGCAATTTTACATCTACTAAAACATGTGTGCTCCAATATGACAGACTGTTCAGCAGTTACTATTGAGAGTGTTCTAGTGAGAGTTACAGACCTAGTCATAATGTGTGTTGTGTCATTAAGCTAATGGATGTTTGCACTTGTTTGTCAAATGGAATACTAATTATTTCTGTAAACTGTACAAGACGACAAATAACAGTGAATGAGTATTTCAGGCATATTTCTGTGACACAGTGAATCATCTATTAAAACTTATTTTGAATTTTAAAGCAGTGTTAGTCATGTATCGCCAGTGTAGAGTGATTAGTTTGTGAAGGAGGTGGCTACAAATTGAGATGGACAGTTATTTTTTTTCATACTCAAACCTGTACAAACTTTGCTTATGTTTTCATGGAAAGCTCATTGAGGTCAATCTTAACATTTTTTTACACTTCAGTGCTTTCAGCATCAGAAAATAAAGATGTTTCCACACAGTAACTTACAGAATACACAAAGAATGCCAGTATTGTAGCCTCAATGGCAATTACCCACTCACAGTTCTTATCCAGAGGAAGCAGTAGGAGTAAGTTGCTTGAAAGGATGAAGACAAATCCCAACAATGATCTAGTCCAAACAAGACAAGTCAAGACCTTATGATTTGGAACAATATGCCAGAGAAAAAAACCCACCCAACCAAGAAAGGAGTAATCATAGAAAATTTTAAAGAGAAAAAGGCGTCTCAGTGCCCCAGTTCTCTTTATTATCAGTGAGTAGATACAAACACCTCAGAAGGTGATCTGAAGGGAACTAAATCACCACATGGAGGTCTCAACTTTACCCTTCTGTGTTGATCTTGACAGGAGCCTACAATGGCAGTTATCCATGAAAGATGCCTAGCCTTAAGTAGGATGAAAAGTGTTGGTGGATTATGTAATGTAAAATAAAATGTGGGGTTTGGGGTCTGCAGTTCTTTTTGTGATGTTAAGTTTTGTTGTACAGCAGTCTCAGTTTTCAGGACCAGTCTCAATTTGATTTAGAGAGGTTTTCCTCATTCCGGGACAGCACAAGATAAGACTATGCTTCTGTCTTTTAGAATCCAGTGAAGTTTCAGGAGCTAACAGAATAAACAAGAGTTAGAGAATTTAAATCCCAGAATATTATACGACATTAATTGAAAGTTCTAAGTAACTGTAAATAACACAAAATAAATTATTCAGCTATTACAAGAATCCCACAAAGCACTGAAATAATAGCAGTGGTACTTTCCTTTCTCTGAAACAAAGCAGATCTGTCAGGAACCTGCTTGTTTCAAACACGGGATTTCTGTTTTCTGTTTTGAAGTATTCCTGTGCAGTGCTCTCCAAACATCAGCAAGTAAATCTAGAAGTAGGACAGTAGTACATCCAGTACCTTCCACATCCACTGTACCAATTCCCACCCTCTCCTTGTCCTGCTCCTCAATTCCTGGAACCAGACAGTGTGGATAGGTGCTTTTTCTTTGCATGGGTACAATGAAAATTGAGGTTGAGTTCAGACACTGCTTTAAGACTTCCTTAAGTGATGGGACAATGAAAAGGCTGTGCAGCTCCTGGGAGGTCAACAGCAAAACATTTCCTAAAATACCCACTTGTTATTTGTGAGCAAATAATCTATAAATTTAACTAGAGTTTATGTGAAATACTGCCTTCTGGGAAAAACTGTGTGCATGAACACAAGGCCAGCATGCTTGTGAGCTTTGGTAGGAGAAACACATATTGAATACATAGTTTATCTTTTTTAGATACAGAAATTTCTAAGGTGGCTTTGCTGAAATCTGCTGTATAAGACACATGTGAAAACCATGTTGCTAAAAATAGTTGCTAATCTAGATTATTTAAATGAAACGAATTCAGATAAAATTCTTAGAGTTTCTTTTGGAATACAAATTTATGGGATAGCCACAGTTCTTTCACCTTTGCTAGCACTGGGATCCATTTTCTTACATGCCTATGATCAGTACTTAAATGGCCAAGGCATTTCAAAAGGCAAGCATGTGTAATAGAAAATTACCATGAAAAAATGTAATAAAATCCACAATAGTTTCTTTGATTAATGCCTTTTCATATTTTTATGCAACTATTGTATTGTAACAACACAGAAATATTGCCATATACAATTTTCTTTCCTTGTTGATAGCTCGGTATTTGTAATAATACACTTAAAAATATTTTTGCATCTTTAGGTTCAAAAGTTCAGATCTGAAAAAAGCATGTGGGTGATTAGTGCTGTTGAAGAACGTTGCTTAAAGATTGTAGGATAAGGACGTATGCTGGTTAGTTGTTTGTGAAAGGCAGATCAGAAATCTTGCATTATAGGGAGAGCAGAAGTAATAGAAGCTCAATCAGAAGTCTTTTTGCCTTCCCATCAAAGACAGTTTCTATGGAAACCTAGATAATTATACAGTGATTTTCATGCTATTTTAGTTATTAATTTGGTAGTGACATAATATTTCCTTTGTTAATCTTTTTAGATGTTTCTACATAGTTATTTCTAAAATAATTAGGTCAGCATCTTTCCCATGGCTCATGCAGGGAATTCTCTGTGCCACTGATGTAATGGAATATTTAAAACTAGACACAGACACCAGTGAGATTAATAACAATTTGAATAGTCTGTTTACTGTGGTCTGTGGAAAAAAGTCATAAAGGTTAGAAGGTTCAATCTCAATTATCTTCTTAGTGTGAGAGATACATTTGTAGTCATCTTGTTTGCTTAAAATAAAAAAAATCAAACTAAATGATAGCTCAGAAAGCTGCTATCACAAAGCCTCTCTAAAATGGAGTGTTAACAACATTATTTATAAGCAAATTCTCCTATTTGGAATATATATAGAAATACTAAATTAAGCAAGTAAATAGTGTGATTGAGAGATTTCTGTTATTTTATTTCACCCTGCAAAATGAGCCAGCTTCATGTACTTGTGATCTTTCAAGTTACAAACTTTGCTAATTTTCTAGCACAGGTTGCTGGTCATTTATTAATCTGAAAATCAGTAGTTCCAGACTGAATGTAGATAAAGGTGGGCAAAGTTAAATTTGTATAAATTTGAAAGACAAAATTAACTTATCCACATTTCTTGTTCTCTGTTGTAGCACACAATATCTCAGTACAATACGGTCTGTACCTCTACATTATAGGTCAGGTAAATCATCTTTTGACAATTAAGGTAATTGCAATTTCACAGTCTAGTTGTGTATTCTATAAATCAATATTTTAAATTGACACTAGGAAGAATTTTCAGCCTGTCTTGCAAGGCCTTTACTCTTGGTGGGAGTTAGTCATTGAAGTACTTACTTATCATTCTGAAAGTTCCAGCCTCTATCCTCTGAAGCATTTTTATCTTTCTCTTCTAATAATTTTTTAATGCCATGTGAAGATACTGAAACTTCAGTAATCAGAATAAGCATATTCAAGGAGAGTGCAAAACCTATATATAGAAAACCAAACCCCTGCCCGAGAAGGAGACAAAATGTCACTCATGTTCTTTCCCAAAATTTTCCCCAAAACTTCCATAGGATGTAAAAATATCTCTCAAATACCAAGTGCTGCTAATACTTACGTCAATAATCTTGACAACTTTTCATTAAAGATGCACTGAGAGTATTAGGGAGGCACAATATTTTGGAAAACACTATGCACTCTAAAAATGCCATTGGGAGATTTTCAGCTTTTATTATCATGATATCTTGCAATACAGTAATAATATTACCAGATACCATGACAAGCAGAGCTTGTTCTGGCAGCAGAGACCAATTACCATTACAAATGGAGGGAAAAAAGCAAACGATTTTGAGTCATACAACATTTGGACTGTTAGAAATACACTTCTAAGACTGCATCTCTGTGGAATCATTTCTCCAGCAATCGCATTTTGAATTTTGTGAGAGATAATAAAATCAAGCTTATTGCTAATATTAACTAATTATGGCTTGCCAACACATGTAAAGCAACACATAAAATTCCTCAAAGTTGGTCTAAATGAATTCCTGTCCTTGTTCCTTTGCAGGAACATAGCACAAAATAGAGTGACTGTGAGGAATAAGTAACATCTCAGTAAAGTTAAAAAATTAAATTAGCAAAGTGCGCTTTCTGTGTCATAAAATGGGGTATGGAGAAAATCTGGAAGTGATTGTCCAAAAAGCAAGGATAAATAAGGAATATCAAAGAAAAATAGAATGCCATATTCCATAAAAAACCCCCAGTATGTGCAATATACATTTGAGATGTGCATGTCTTCAAAATTATCAACACTTGACGAAGATTCACAGGAAAAATGCAGTCGGAGAAAAGGATATGACATAGGGAGCCAGAGAGGTGAATGCAGCAGGCATGCAGATTATTAGGATGTAGGTTTTCTAGTAAGCTTTCCATTGGTTTATAAGCACATAGGCTTGCAAGTAGATCCCTTGTGTGGAAATGTAAATGTTATATATGCAAAAGATGTCTGTTACCTTCAGAACAAGGGTGACAAGACTAACTTCAGGAAAATAAAATGCTGGAATGAAAGTTGATCTGAAGTGTAACCAGAGTCTGCAGGATGTGAAATACTGTATGAGCATACTGGCAAAATAAATCTTAGGTTTTGCTTTGGTTTTGGGAGGAGTTAGTTAAATAAAAGCAGGTAAAGTTTCCCTTAAAGGGGCAATTTGATATATAAAATACGTGTTAGAAGCCTCTGTCTTCCATCTCTTTCCTTACAGGAAGGCATTACATTTCACAAGTTTCATTTTGTCTTTGCAGTAAAAAGAAAAACCTGATACTCACATGCTGTCTTTGAAAATGTTTTATCATTTTAGACAGTAGCAAATAGAATGCCAAGTGTAACAATGGTGAGTAACCATGTTGGGAATGTTACTTCACCATTCAGTAGCTGGCATAAAACCATCATCACTCACAATTCCTGGCTCAAAAATGAAGTTGTCATTAGCACGCAGACTTAAAAAAATAAATATATCTTTCCTTAAGTGATTTATTAGGCTGACAAACCATTTATTTTACTTTAGAAAGATTTGGTGTTTGTGGTGGTTTATACTAACATATTTAACTGTATTATCAGATGCCATCAGTTATTCTGGTTCTCCAGTGAGCAGTAATTCATTATGCTGATTTGGGATCGGCATAACTCTTCAGTGCTTCGTTCACTTTTGTTGTCTGTTTCACATTCCAGCTGTATTTCAGGGGTGTGAAGTTTAGCAAAGTTCATATTTCTCAAATCAGAAAATGAAGAGTTAAAAAAGACGTTTGATATAACTTTGGCCATACAAACAGAACTTTGCACCAGCCTCCAGGAACTATTCACTCACTCTTTGTCTGTATTAGGCACAACTTTATGGAATATTGAAAGGACATCTCAAAGGCTTTGGTAGAGATCAGGTTGTGATATGAGATCATCTAAAAAGAAGGATTTTAATGCACTTACAATGGTTTTTAAAGAAAAAAATCACAGCTAAAATACATTTAAAAAAATCTATTCCGTATAGTTGGTATTCCATTAGAAATTACTTTAATGTTTAGACAGATATTTTTCAAAGAAGTGAAGAGTAGAGGCACAGTCAGCCATAGAGTGTCACATTTGAGCGATAAATACACATGAAACAGTAGTTTGTAGATATAGACCCTTTAGGGTATAATCCAAATAAGCAGCAGTCTGATTAGTGAGTTCTGTACTTCCATTGGCAATTAAAACCTTCTCAAAAAAAATTAAAAGTAGTAAATTAGTTGAGTTCTGTTATCTCAACCTCAGTAAAATAGCTAACTGTATACTTACAAAGGAATTCAAATATATGCTTAAAGCTGAACATATGCTCCCATTCTTTGCACAAACATAGCTATATTTTTTCAGGTTTTTGGAAGCTGTGAATTTCTGCCATGTGTAAGTGTATATTAGAGCAGAAGTGCCTGAGTCACAGGGATAAGGAAGAAAAAATAATCGGTGTTCATTAGCAAAAGCTGAAGAACAAACCATGGGTTGACTTTGTAGACTGCAAACATAACAACAGATATGAAATGCATTTTGGGCGCAGAACACCATATGTAATGACACTGCAGAGCAGAGCAGGGTGTTCACTAGTGCTGAAGGAGCAGGAGATCATACAAGAGACGAGGCTGTTTAAAGGTACCCAATACATTACTGTCTCGTGTAATTGCATGCATTGTTCAGAACAAAACTCTTTGTGGCATTCCATTTCAGTTACTTTTTTTAAATATTTTAGCTCATTATTACTATTGGCTTTCATACATGCCTGGCCTTAGTCAACTGCTGAGAATGAGCACTTAATCTGCTTTTTGGTTTAAATACAGTCCTATATTTTGCAGGTTTCTTTTCATTAGAGATTCGCAGAGGAAAAACTAGTAAATGCAAATATCTTATGCAAAGAAGTTAAAAATAAAGTTACTGGTGAGAGGGCACAGCTACATATGGGCATGTACCTGCATTTACTAAAACTGGATCAATGACTGAATATTTCAAGTTGGAAGGAACCCATCATGAAGTCCAACTCCCTGCTCCTCATGAGTTTACCTAAAACTAAATCATATGACTAAAAGCTTTGTCCAAATGGTTCTTGAACTCTGACAGGCTTGGTGCCAGGACCACTTCCTAGGGGAGCCTGTTGCACTTCCCAAACACCGTCTCAGTAAAGACATTTCCTTCTGTTTTAACTTTCTCTGTGGCAAAAAGAATGATTGTGGCTCATCTTTTAATTGTACTCCTTCACTTGATCTCTTTTTGTTCACTTTGCTAATATTCTAAAACTATAAAAGAGAAAAAAACCACACAAAATATTCAGCCAACTTTAAGGCAAATATGAAATGCTTCCTTTTGAATATTCAGAGTGAAAGTCTAATTTTTAAGAGTTGTAGTGAGTGTGTAGTAAGAATAAAATCTTACTGAGTATTTTCCATGGGCTAAGCAAGGGGAAAACATGCCAGACAAAACATAGCAGAGACTGCAGAATATGCTGTCAGTCCTGGTAGCCACAGTGGTCTTCCTTCTTCCTGCCTGCCTTCATCTCTCTGGTGTTGTGATCATTAATCCCTTTTTATTTTCCTGGCTGCTGGAGGAAGTTCCCCTTTTCACTCACATGTCTCCTGGTTTTTGGTCATTATGACACCACCTGTGCTCTTGCTTTAGATGATGAGTATTAATCATGTACACTAATTTTTCCCATAAACATTCTTGTGTTTGTTAAACAGTCAAACATCACATTTCAAGAGTCCTGTGATGTTTTGGATTTCAATGATTTTTAGGAAGAGTAATATGCATAGATCCATTTGAGTTCCAGCCAAAGAAATTATTGGACTTGAAAGTTTTTCTTCAAGCAAGCACATTGTCAAAACAGGTGTCCCAAAGAAAATTTCTGTGAATTTCAGAAAACTCTTTTAATTATTATAAGTTCAGGATTTTTCACTCAACCAAAACATTTCACTGAAATCACCAGATTTCAATGGAAGCCAGTGTTAACAGTAGTGAGGAGCATGAGGAAAATTATGATGATGGAATCTCAGAGCTTGCTGATTAAACTGAACAATACACAGACAGTTCAAGGTATCCAAGCCATCTGGCTCATAGCTAAAAGAATTGCTGTGTTTCCAAGCAGGAACTCAAACCATAAAAGAGTCTACCCTGTAATGCATGATAGAATATATTGCTTTTATCTCCTCACAGATTACCTTCTGTAATTTTCACCCCATTAGACAACCTCTATTTAACACTTCCCCCCTTTCTGGTGTTTTAGCAAACCTAAGCATTAAGTCTGGTGCTTAATTATATCTTTTTCACAAGCCAGTTCTTTCCTTGGTTACTGTCCAAAAGGTTGTGTCCAGCTAAGACAGTAGATCAACAAGGAGGTGACTCTGAAGTAAAAATACCTTTCTGGTAGGAACACAAACAAGGAACATTTATTTATGTGGCACACATTTTCATGTGTGCTCTTGGTTTCTTAATAACAAATTGTTATGAAATAGCCAAAGCATACCATCGGAGTAATTAAAAAAACCCCAGGATGTATTTTAAGTCACATTGCGGTTTCCATACACCCCTTTGTGTCTTGCACTCTGCAGTGAACTTTCTGCTCATCATGAATCTACAGACAGTGTTCTGAATAGACAGACTGGATATATCAGTGCAATTTTCTTGGGTCTGCCCATACAGCCACCCATTTACACAGCTGTGTGGACACTCCCCTTGTAAAGCAGCAGCACAGCAAATGCTTCCGTTTAGCTCACTGCCCGTTGGAACTGTCTGTGCCTTAAGACTGTCATGACATGTAGCAGCTACATTGAGGACAAACTAAACACACATGCAGAGGGTTTACTTTTGTAGCCCAGATCCAGCAAACCTTGCTGGCAAGCTGCAGAGCTCTCTGTAATTATTGGCCAGATTTTCTATTTCTAATGCTGACAGGAAGGTTACAGCTCTGACAGTAACTGGTGACCTTTGCTCTTTCCTGTACAGGTGACCTCACTGACAGAGGTACGAACACTTATAACACCTATGCATATGAAAGAAGCTTAAATGATGCCAAATTTGTACACATAACAGCCAAAATATTGAAGGGAAACACTCATCATGAGAACAAAGACCATTGATGAGTCAGTGTTTTCACAGGGCAGCTTGAAATGCAAGAAATGTACACCACTGTCCTCATGTGATCTGACTACAGGCTTTTATCTTAAACACTCTTTCTATATTTACATTTTTCTGAAGGAAGGACAATAGAAAGTTTCCTATTACCCAAAGTCTATGGAAATTTAAGCTGGAAAGGAAAATATCACATGAGCTTTCTAAAGGGCTGCACCCCTCATGGCTGCAGTTAAAGGGGATAAGACAAGTGGTATTTGATTTGAGTCACTTGAAAGTTTTAAACCACTCCAGCCTGTATTTGTTATTGGTTTGAGTTTCACAGCAGAGTAAGCAGTGCAAGAAAGCCCATTCTTCCTGAATATTGCCTATCTGTTAATTTCTAAGAAATTCTTCTTTGTTTATGGTGTTAGCAACCATAAAATCTTGCAGCTGGGGTAAGGTAACTCGGCTTGTCCTGAAGCAGTTGTTTCAATAGCAGCAATGAGAGCAGCAAAAAGAAGTTGCACTCAAAGTACAGAGAGATGAGAGGCTGTCAAAGAGATGTAAAAATGAATGTAAGTGTAAGGAAGATCCATTAATATCCTTAAAAATCAAATGAAAATGTAAAATCTGATAAGGAGAGAATTTTGACTTAACAATAAAATTAAATCCATTTGTCATTAAAATATGCCATGACTTGAGTTAGGTTGAAAATTAACAAAAGGTTTCTGTCAGTAGCTAATAGAATATTCTGCACACTGAGTTAGCTCTTTCTTATGCACATTTAACAAATATTCAGATAATGAATCTTTCAATTGTTAGCTCAATTTGACTGAGGAAGTGTGGGTGGTTTGCATAACAACTGTTACACCCTAAGAGTGTTTCAAAACTATTGCAAGAAACATTAAACATGATGTTCTAAAGCATAACATATTGGGTGTATTAAATTAGAGGTTTGTACTTGAATTTTCCAGCACAACACATGTAATTTTTGAATATTATAAATAGATTAGTTAATTATTCTTCCCAAGGAAGGACAGGTATAGAATGTCACCTAATTCTGTAGCACTCTGCAGGTGAGGAGGATCTGGTGGTTAAGTAGTGACAGCATGATTCTGTTTCCTGAGTAGTTCCTGATTCCTTGTGTGAGCAGTCCAGAACCTCAGGTTCCAGCAGGCTCTTGGATGCCACAGCGTTGACACGCTGAAGCTGGGCTGCCAAAATTTACTTTGTTTACCATCAAAGCTCTGGGCAGACTGAAAGTACACACAAATACTTTGGGTCCTTTGGGCTTAGAGGCTGAAGTGTGGACAGACCTCTGTGTGCGGAAACACAGAGCTGAAGACTGCCCACAGAGGGACCCTGCTTGTGGCATCTCAGTGACCAGAGCCCTTTAATTGCAGCTATACTTCTTATTCCACTAAAGGCAGAAGCACGAGTAGAAAGGTTCTCACTCAGATTCAACAAATATTTATATACACTTGGTCATTTCATAATACCCTATTCTGCTTAACAAGATGTTCTGCTGTTTCTGGAAGTCACATGAGTTCCTAGGGGAAGAGTTTATTTTTATAAGTTGGGCTTTTGCAACCATTAGCTGCATATAATGTTCTGATCTTTGGGGAAGGAAAATGCTTATAAAAGACACCATGGGTAAGTAATAATCGCATCATCAAACACCATCATTTGGGATAAAGACAAAACTGGAATACAAACAAAAATGACCTTTCCATCTGAAGAGAAAGTCCGAATTAATTTCTGACCTGGTGGCATTTGTTGTGTAGTGAAAGTAAATTAATTGCCCTTACCTCAACTTGTGTTCAAAGTCCCACAGAACTGAAAAGTTTGATTCAAAGCCTGTTGAATTAATCCAAGTCTTCCCCTTCCCTGCTGTGATTCTGAAAGAAAAGGAGAGATTTGTGTGAAACTAAATGCTGGTCTCTGAAAAGAACCTATCTGGGAAAACAGAAAGATTCATGTTGGACTGTCTGATGAAGTGGCATTAGAGTTGCAAAAATGTCTGAGATTGTTACAACTTTTGTCCTTTAATATTAAGAAACCACAATGTCCAGTATCTGTTTTGTCCAGTCAGTGAATACCTTGCAGCTGATCTGCTGCATTTGTTAGATCAGTTGTTGCCAACCAAGAACAGCAAGTGTATTTCTCTACTGATTTACTTTAAAGGTAACTTGGCAACCTTCATCTTTCCAGTCAGCAGTTTTCCCTTATTTCTTTCACTGTCTTGTACGCAATTAATAATTTCTATGTCCTGGAATTCAGTAATTCCTACAGCTTTAAAGCCTTTTATGCGGAATGAAATGTGAAAATAGAATCTTCTCATTGTAATGCTTAAATTTGATATATTATACATGACATATTGTACCAGATTCTATCATATTAATTTTATGAAAATTGTACATCTACTTAAACTTGTGGGTTTTTTTCTATTTTAATACTGTTTATGGAAAATTGCTTTTAGAAAATAAATTAGAAAAAACCCACTGATTTTAGAAAAGACCTGAGAAAAGGCACAAGGCTTGGAAAAAAATAAAGCATTTAGTTTTTAGCAAGTTAAAACCTCATCTTCAGGGCTTTTGGGTGGGATTAACATTTTATTATTGGTCAGAGTATTTTCTGATTGTTGCTTCATTCTTTTACTTGCTGCAGTTTCTGCTCATCCCTTGTTCTTTTTGTTTGCCTCTTCATTATTTACACAAAAGTCAGGATTTCTGTCAGAAAGCATCAGGTTTTACGGTCACAGGTAGGGTGATTAGCAACACCTTCACATTCTGCATGTATTGTCATTCAGAAGTCAAGAGACAATATTTCCATATGCATCTGATACAGGGAATGAAAAAGAAATGCTACTTTAATGTCATTCCAGTTATATTAGTATTCAACACAGAGTTTGTGAAGTGAAAAATTGCATGTTTAATGATTGTATGAATACTAATTCTCCACGTTGAGAATTGCAGTTCCATAATGTCTAATTTTAAAATATGGGACAAAACTGCATCTGGCTCTACATGATGCTCTAGAGAAGACTGAACACCCCACAGAGACAATTTCTAGTATGAAAAACTGTTTTCCTCTGCAAAAAGCAGGGCATTCTCCCAATACAGCATTAGTCCCAACATCACTTTCATTTCAAGGACTTAAGTCTCGCACCAACTTAATATTAATATCTTCGGCAAGTCATGAGCACCTTTTGCTAGTTTTAAGCAAAACCTCTATACAATTATCAGACTTTTATGAGATGTTCCATCTCCCAGAGTGAGACTGAAGAATGAACTGTTTTATAGCTACATTTTTTTTGGGTGTAGAGATTGAGGAAGTTTCCTTAAGCAGTTACAGTCACTATAGTGGTAAAAATATGTCTCAAATGCTTGTCTGTATTTCCTGGAAAGTCAACATGGTCCTTTTTTTTCAGTATTTCACTGTATTTGTACTTTACTCATGAATATTTGCTGCAGTTGGTGGTCTATCAACAATTTTGTTGACTAATAGTTCATTCCAATTTTTCTCATAAAGAATAAAGAAAAAAATCTATGGTAGGCTCAGAAAATGTTAAAATAACATGAACAGCAATTGGCAGTATAGGACAATCAAATAATAAGAGTTTTATTTCTAATTTGTTCTAGCATCACCATTCTCTGTAAAATTGTAAAGAGTTTTGGATGGAAATTGTAAAGAGTTTGCATGTGAGAAACTACTAGGTACATCTGCTTAAGCAGGATTGCTGCACTTGTAAGTCAGTTCAGGTGTAACTCCTGTAGTGCAGGAGCACTGAGCCTTTGCCACACAATCACACTGAATCTGATAAAATATATCCATGTTGATTTCAACCCATTCATTAGGTAGTCCCTTCAGCCAGCTGCTTTAAACACGGCAAATTACACAAGGTGGAGCTCAAAGTTACAAGTCCAAAGAAAACAGTGCTGGTAGTTGCTGCCTAATCCTCAGCACGCAGAAGCAGCTCTGACTTTTGCCTCAGCCTCTGGTGCATTATTTTAGACCTCAAGACTGTGTAAACAGTAAATTTCTCTAGAAGTGAAAATGTAGAAATCAGATTAATTTGTCAATGCTGACAAATGAAAATATAAACTGATATCAAAAGGACTCTAAACAATTGGTTATAAATAAGGATAGTTAATGTACAGTATTTGCAAAATACTATCCAAATGGTTCATGTTACATCCATTTCTGTGATATGCTTCTGCAGCATGATAAAAAGCTGACAGTCTCGGGGATTATTTTACTCTGCAGTATTTATTTCTGTAGTGCATGTAGAGACAGCTTATTTACAAATAGGAGTTAGTTTTGGCACATAAGATACTCAAGCAAACAAAGATTCCTGGAACTAGAAAGAAAGTTTCCAGTAAAACAGAAATTGAACTCTCAAAGTTCAAATAATACCCAAACTAAACATTACTAATCTTCAGAGATTACATGTTATTGCCTTTACTCTTTGTTTTTCAAGTGCAGTGGTAGCAGAGTAATTCCAAAATCATACTTCTGCCCTCTGGATGTTTGTAATACATTTTCTGATACTACTTCTGCTTCAGTTTGGCTTTCTGTGGGGTTTTTTAGAAATACTAAATCTCTTCTGCATTGAGGCAATTTTGTTTTGTTGTAAGTGCCTCCCTTAGATCCACTGTGAAAATACAGCCTTCCTGAATTCACAGAAATCCTAAAATTGGCATAGAAGGTGCTGAATTGGTCTTATGTTTAACTAGGGACTCTCTTTGTACTGATTATTACAGTGGTTTATTTTCTCCACAAAAACAAGTAGATGTGAGCATTGCCTTTACTGTACATTCCTTTCCTGCCTGAAATAATTTTGTTTGTCCAAGGATGACTAAATAAATTACTTATCTTCAGGAGATGAAAGAGGAAGAGGAAGCAAACAAGAACAAGGAGATAAAAATATCACCAAAAATATCAAAACAGGCAAAATATGAAGCCCAAATTACAGCACATTTCATTATGTCAGGAAACAGAAAAAAGCAGACAAGAACATGTGTATTTTTACATGCAGAATTTATGCTAAAAGTAATGATTAACACTTCATTTCTGAAAAAAAAAAAAGCTGATACTACTATTCATCTAAGGAATTGGGATGTATTAAAAGATGTCGATGGGTTGTGGGGAATGGAATAACTAATCCATGTGGACTTGGTTTCTTGGGCATACACTGAGTGTAATCAGGTAATTCCCAGACAGATGGGAACATGCTATCAATGCTGAGTAGCATTTCTCTAAAGGCATTGTTGGTGAGCAGGAAGTATAATATTCTTGGGGGAGTAGTCACAGAGGTAATATTTTATTTGTTAATTAGACTCCCATAAAGCTTTCTCTTTGAAAGTCAGGTTTTTCTGCAGTTTGGTGCTCTCTGGCTCCAGCAGAGCACCAAAACACCCAGACTTGGTAACCTGATTTTGGATTTATCATTCCCTTGTATGCAGGGTGAGGGCTTCAAGTACAGTTTGGTAGAACTGCAAATGAGGTGCAAATAATTTCGAGGAAGAAATTAATTTGATCAACAAGTTGTTAGAAGAGCTGAATTTCTTCTTCAGCAAAGAGGCAGCTCCCTTCTCTTACTGACTTTAATATTGTTAACTAAATGTGGGAAGTTCTGGCTCATGCCCACTAAGTTCAATGAGAAACATCTCAAATCCACAACATTTTGGATCAGGCATTTTATTTTGATGGCTTCAAGGAATAGGAATACATAGGACTGTAAGGGGGTAGAGCTGATAAAATGAAATCTTGATCTCACTAAATTCAGCGGGAATTCTACTGTTCACTTAGAAAAGGCTTAAATGGTTCATGGTATATTATCTTAATTCAATTCAGCTAAAGTATGATTGGGTGGTCCGGCTATGGAATAATAATAATAAGAGTAATAATAATAATAATAATAATAGTAATTCAAGACATGAGTTTTCCTATCATCAAGCTATTAAAAATCTTAAGGTTTTACAAAAAGAGCAAAAAATAAAGAAACAATTCTAATTCCTGGAAAATTAGAAAAAACACAGCCTGAGGGTACCAAATTTTTATATTTTAATCTATCTGGTCAGATACAAGGCGTAAAACTGACCCTGTTGCATTTGCAAACACCAAGCAATTTCACAGGCATGAGCACCAGAAAAGATACATTTCTACCAATGATAGGCTTATGCATTATGGTTCAATACAACCTCATCTGCAGATATTTAATCCACTGAGGGCAGTGGTGTAATAGTCCTGTTATAGGGGACCCATATCACTAGCTCAGTGCAATTGTAATTGCTTTCCTGGCCCTTATGAGCTTAATTCCTGAAGTCGAGGGTATGTGTTTCTGGGATATATGCACAAAAGGCAACTAGAGAGAAGAAAATTCACAGGTGATCAGGAATAATAAAAAAAAAGAATTAGAAATCCATCTCCATTCTGCTTTTAAAACTACATGTAACTTATGTCAATACTGATATTAAAATATCTGCTTTTTCCATGCATCAATGCCTTTACAATATACTTCATTATTTCATATTAAAACTAGAAAAGGCTTTAGCTGAGAAACTTCCTTGTCTGAGACCAAAAGAAAGCTTCATTAGCATAATTCCTTACAGTCCTTCTGTCAGTATTTTCAGGGACAAAAATATAATTATCCTTTTACTAAAAAAAAAACAAACAAAAAAAACAAACAGAGAAACTGTGAACATAGTGAAATAATGGAAGATCTGGATTACAACTCCAGTGAAAAATGTGGGACGAACTGGATAGGAATATAAATATCAGTTCTGACTGATGAAACTTAGGCAAACAACAGGGAAAAAACCCCACCCTTTTCAGAACATTTTGAGATGTGTGAAAACTACAAATGCTAGAACTGTGAAAAGGAAACTGGGAATTTGATCCATATGTTCTGGAAATGCCACTGCCCACAGATAAAATTATATTTGGAGAACAGAACAGAGAACAGAAGAACAACTGCTAGCACTGTTATAAACACAGGGTCTCCCTGGTGATGCAAAGATCTTCCCATGGCAGATATTAATGACGGACTCTTACCATCTGGATACCATACATGAAGAAATAATATTTAGTATGTTCTAGAATAATTACTGAGGAATATGATATGATGTATTAATTATTTATCCAATTCTCTGAAGGGAAATCATCCTGCTAGCTCCAAGGGGAAAAAGCGCTGTTCAGGGTGGTTCACACATTGGGTTTTTATATAATTTAAAAGCCTGAACTGATCTAAGTAATTCCACTATATCAGAGAAGATCATATTTAAAGCTTGGGAAGCTCTTTGCCATGGTATATATTTACAAAGTGAAATATTTTTGAAATCTGCAGTGTTTGAAATAGCAGGATGACCTGTGGAGAGATGCTGCTACTGCTTGTCAAAACCAAAAGCGCATCATGCTGATTCCAAGAGAAATAATTACCAGTTAACTTGGGCTGCCATTTACTTCTTCTCAGGAGTGTGTGACTGGGAGGGGTGAACTCCACTTGCTCTGCTATTACAGACCCAGCCAAGCCCCATCTTTGTACTCTGTACTTTTAGTTAATCTTACCAATTGCCACCTTCCTACCTGAAGGCTGACCCTGGATGCTCCTTCCTCTGATAATTCAGTAGTCTGCACTTCTCACATTCAGTTTATTCCAGACATTCAGTATCCATTTATCAACAGAAATCTCTCAATATGCAACATGTGCTCTCATAACTGGTTCACATCAGTAACTTTTGCTACAGAAAGGGCCAGAGACCAACATAAAGAGAGATAGATTTAAAGAAAGCTGTATGTGCAGTTTTCTTGGCCATGGCAGCAAACCCTCCCTGAAAAAGCTGAAACATATCTATAACAAATGTTGAATGGTGGCAGCTCTATACCATCTGTTTTGTTCTGGTTTAGAAAGGAATTGCATCAATCCATGATGTTCTATATACCCCCCCTCCTTCACAACAGCCACTAAGCAAAGCCTAGCAACAGTTGTGCCTATCATATTAGAATAATCAAAAATGTATTTCTTTCATTACAAACGACATTTGAAAATTGTAATAATATAGCACTTTTGGTTTGATACTAATTTTTTACTTTTCTTTGGAAAAAATGTCTTTGCTAAGCAATTTATGAATTCTGAAAATAGTTCTCTGCACATGTAATCATCAAGCTTGAACAGTTTTTATTTTTCATGTCTTTATTCATTCTTTTCTACGTAGTATTTGTGGAATTCAGCATCTGGAACGAGCAGGAAACAGGTTGACTCTCTTTGACTCCCTTTATTTCTGCATAGTGACATTTTCCACTGTGGGCTTTGGGGATGTTACACCCAAGATATGGCCTTCAAAGCTGCTTGTTGTCATTATGATCTGTGTTGCTCTTGTGGTGTTGCCCATACAGGTAAATGTGTATTTTTTTTCTTTAGAATTGTTTTTGAAACAAAGGAATAATAACTGAAATAATTTATTGTTACTATTATTACTGCACAGAAAATGTCTGAAAAAAAGAACCATCTATCTCCCCTATTGTGGTTTTTTTCCTTTTTCCTGTATGTTCTCCTATACTCCAGATTTATACTGAAAAACAGAGCATTGATAACAGTTTTCAAGTGCTGATGAAAGTTTTCTGTTCCAGTCGTGTACCACAGAGGCCTTCCTTTATCCTGAGATATGGGATTGTTATTAATGGAGCAATTACAAAAAACCCCCACAACAGTAGCCAGCACTTTCTTTATGAGTACAGCTTTTCCTCTGCAGGCTCTCCCTGTTTCTAATCTTGGTTCTCTCCACTTCCTCTCTTACTCTTACAGCTCAGTGCTAACTTGAAAAAGATCTCATTAAATCTGCAACTCAAGCAAATTGGGTTCACAGCTGTGTATGGAACACACGCATGTGGAGCCAGCAGCACAGTTAGGAATTTTTCATGCCTGCCTAAGTTTTGGACTTCTAATAGTTTCAACAGGGAAAGAGTGATTTATGAAAATCCAAGTATTTCAACGAGTCAGTCAGCTTTATTAAATTTGTACCAAGCATTTTCCAGCTCATTAGGTGAGGCTGGATGACAGAAACCCCGAGGCTACATGGGAAACCCTGCCAAGATGTTCACTGCTCCACACGTGGTGATCACCCAACCCTTGTGCCAGAAAAAGAGGATGTGGGGAGACACTCTGCGTTTATATCAAAGCTTACAGTAGACCTGCTAGACCATGAAGCTCCAAAGTTTCTCACACAGCCATAGTTTCCAGACTCTGCTTCTCTGGCAGAGAACTAAAGCTCAGTGTGGGCAGACAACACACAAACCCTAGGAGGGTGGAAGCTCAAGCTTTCAGCATTAATTTTCTTGAAGATATTTAACACTCTAATTAAATATTTGATGTATGTATTCACAGCCGTATGCACTAACACAATTACATTCTCACTCAGTGAAAAATTAGTAAAACATAGATTCTATTGAAAACTAAAACTTTCTGTTTAAGAAATTTGGAATTTCCTAGGACGTAGAAATTTCATCCTCAAGGTAGTTCTGATACATAGTTCAGGCCCAAGAGCTCCACTTGAGCAGTAAATAACCTAGAACCTACTGGCATTTCACATAAATTTACTTATTATTAGCTACTTTATTTTATACCTTTGTAATGATAATGGAGCTTCATATAGTTTTCCATACACATAATGGAGTGGGAGGCATTCTCTCCTGAGCTTTTGCCCTGCTGTGAAGTGAAATCAGTTAATATTCACGATCCAGCCTCTCCATCAGTGGAATGTGGATGAGAAAAAGCAGCTGTCACACAGCTGTACAGTTAAGTTGAGCTCGGTATTAAACATGGGTTACTTACAAGAAGCTTTGAACTGGTATTTGTGTGTTTCCTTACAGATTGTTACAGTATTCTCTTAGGTCTGGAGGATTCAGAGTAGTAATGTTTACTGTTAACCTGCATATATTGTTCAGCTGACAAAGGCAAACTTGCTGTATTAACAGCTGCTGTGTATCTAAGTTGTATCTAAAATTATAAGGCAAATAAGAGAGAACATCACCTTCAGAACGTTATAAAATCTCTGGGAAGAGTTACTGCCCAAACTAAGAAAAATGGTGCCTCTCTCCAAGTATATACACAGCATGTGTGTGAAAATTTAACCTTTCATACAAGGGAAGCAATTATGTCACATGATACTAGAAAAAGAGAGCTCAGAGGCATAAAATACTTAAAGGAATAAGGTACCAGCCTTCATTCTTTTCTACACTCATATGATTTAATGTATTCTCATGGTATTTTAATGAATTTTCACTGCTGTTTGTGTGTGTGTTAGATTCTGGCACTATTGCTGTGGTTTGTGTTCACCTTATTAGAGAACATTTCACAAAGAAAAAGATATTGTGGGCTAAGGGCAGCTTTTCATAGAGGCATGAGATGAACGATGCAACATTGCCAAGTCATTATAGAGTTGTAGTGCTCACCTACTGGTCTCTATTTCGCTTACAATTGGCATCTCTTGCAGTTTGAACAGCTGGCATATTTATGGATGGAGAGGCAAAAGTCCGGAGGAAACTACAGTCGATACAGAGCTCAGACAGAAAAACATGTTGTGCTGTGTGTGAGCTCGCTGAAGATTGACTTACTCATGGATTTCTTAAATGAATTCTATGCCCACCCCAGGCTGCAGGTACTGAGAGTGGAAAAAAAAAAAAAAAGAAAAAAAAAGAAACTCAGTCTGTTGGGGTTTTTTTTGTTGTTTTTTAAGAAAAGTTTCTGAAATGGTTTTTAATTTGTAAAACTGATTTTGGGAATAGATAGGTGAATTTGGAATCTATACCTGCAATAAGAAGCTGAGATACAGAGTTTGGAGGCACTTTAAAATGAGGTATTGAGGTGAATAGACTAAATAGGTAGAATTAGTGTACTGTTGAATTATGCCAGTCTTTACAGAAACAGGTATTTCCATTCAAATTCCTTAGATTCTATCCTAAAACAGAAAACAAATGAAAGCTACTCAAATTATTTTTTCCCATTGTTTTGGGACTCGATCCAAAAAATCCTCACAAGTCAAAGCATCCTTTGGTTTTCACATTTTGCTTTGTTTTTTGCCAGTGTTAGGAATCTCAGAATGGGTCCGGTTGGAGGGGACCGTAGCAGGGTCATCCTAGAGCACATTGCATAGGATTGCAAAGATTAGATCCTCTTGGAATTGTGGAAATTAAGAAATAAATAAATGTACTTTAAAGGACAAAGACCTTGACAGAATACACAGGTTTTGTTAGTGTACACATATTCCCTAGCTAACGCAAACTTGTCATATGACTTATTTGGAAGATCTAGAAGCTTATTTCCATGAGATATCAATTTGGATTTATTATCATTGCCTTTGCTACAGACTCTCCCTTTTAGTAAATCTTCTGTATGTCTTTTACTAAGTTACCTGTGGCACCATGCTTCATTAACTACTGCAAAAATCACACAAATACAATCCTCAAATGGCTGAGCAGCAATTTGCCAAATCCCGAATCCAAAATATTCCCCAAAACAATTAGCTAGTAAGAGGTATAAGCAATTGCACAAAGAAATCCAGTTCCTTATAGATACTAACACAAATTGAAACACAACATTTAGTTAACTAAGCTGAAGAATGAGTCAGGCTCTGTGATACACTGGAGACAAAGAAGAAAAGCCCTAATACTACACAGGTGACTCAAAAGGGCTTACATACATTCCCTTCACAGCTGAATTTGAGTTGGACTGAATGATCTTGGAGGTCTTTTCCAACCTTAATGATTCTGTGCACTGGGAAGCTGAAGGATACAGATGGTGCACTGCATCCAATGCCATTTTGCTTTCTGCAAAACCCTCTGTGTTGCAGAAATGAAGATTTCTATGACCAGCCTGTCCTAAGCTCTCACTCTCCTCTCTCATGTTCCATTTATCCCTCCTTCTTATTTGTGCACTTATGTATCCTTCAAACCATCCTTACTTTTCCTTTTCCAAGTAGCACAGGAAGCAGTTTGGATTGGCTCATTAATGCAAAGGGAAAAATTTTGAGGAAATGAACTCTGTCCGTCAGCATCTTATCTGAGACATTTTTGACATTCGAAGTCACTGTTGACTTATTCTCCAGCAACAATAACCATGACTATTTCCCCTTTTTTTTTTATTTTACCAGGACTATTATGTGGTTATTTTGTGTCCTACGGAGATGGATGCTCAGGTCCGAAGAGTGTTACAAATCCCAATGTGGTCCCAGAGAGTTATCTACCTGCAAGGCTCAGCCCTGAAAGATCAAGACCTGTTGAGAGCTAAGTAGGCAAATATTGACCATTCTTTTTTACCTTTTTTTCACTCATACTGTTTGATAAATAAGTTTAACAAGCAACAAAAGCTGTGCTAGAAGGAAAGCCATGTGTATTTAGAAGGCAAAGCAAAGCTCTTTGATATAATTTGTTTTTCTTAATATCTGAAATTTTGAACTCACTGTACAGTTTTGTTTTCTTAAGTTCAGCCTGGTAACATTAAGCAACTATACTGCTGTACATACGTGAACTCTTCAGGGCCCTCCTCTTACCACATCCTTCCACCACTTCTAAGAGATGCTCTCTGCCAGTTAATGGTGAATGACATTTATCAAAACACATCAGTCAAGCACAGTTCCTCACACACACCTCCCCTCAGTGCTCAATCAGTTGAGCTGTGAAGGAATTCACAGTGGAATTCATGTTGAAGGATCATCTCTTTAAACTCTCCAAAGAGAGGGAAAGGTGATTCTTAGCAAATAACTGATTTAACTCATCTGCATTGCTCTGTGTTGTAGATAACTAAAATTAAGCCAATACCTGTCTGACTAGTTGTGTCATTGTTTACCTGAGGGGAGTTATTTCCAAGAATCTCATCTGTGAGAAGCTTCATGAGCAGTGTTATCTTCTCAGACTTCTGCCACTGAAAAAACAACTACTTCTATAGCTGTTTAAAATTTGACAAGACAAGAGAGCTTTTTTCAGGATTAGAAATTTTCTTTTGGAGAGATCCTTTCTTTTTTTTTTTTTTTCTTTTTGCTTTCTTGCTGATTTCAAGAAGGAATTCATGTGTGGATTTAGCTGACATTTGTTCTACACATTACAAGAATTAAAATTAGGCTGTTCCCTAAATATAATCTTGAATTTCACTTATAATAACCTGGAGGTAGTCAGCTGTGGAACTGTGCTTTTTCCTGCAGAACATGTAATTGAATGTACCTGTCACAGAATAATTTTCAACCTCTCCTGAGGGAAGAAGCATAGTGGGAATTTAATAGAACATTTGATATGAAATATAACCCAGTACCCAAGATGTTTGGTGTATTTCTTTTTAATGAGAACATAATGTACTGAGGAGATAACAAGGCACATGGTAAAATTCTTCTAATAAATAAAGTAATGGTTACCAACAACAACAAAATAATCAAGAAGGGTCTCATTACCAAAATTTATCCATATATTATATGTGAACCCAATGTCAAAATAACATGATAAAAGTCACACCAAAAAGTAAAGGAATACCAAAAGTTAGCTTGTTATCAAAAAAAGTTACCAAAAACTAACAGTAGTGAATAACTAACTAACAAAAGACTGCATTTTTGCAAAAAATCTCATCTAATTTAACTGAATTTTCTTTCCCATAACTTTGGTAAAGACCCTGTCTTCTCAGTATTGCTCCCATTCTTAGCTGAAACTACTCATAGAGCTCCCATGATTTCTTCCTAATCAAAAACACCATGAACTAGAAATAGTTCATTTAATGCATATATACACATAAATGTCTGTTATTTATCCCAAACACATTATTGTTGTACATCTACCCAACTTGTTGCTCTCACTAAGCAGACAAGTCTATTATCTGCCCCCTCTTGTTCATTGTTACCAGTAATAACTTGTGCATACTGCACTCTTCCACACCAGGCAGACTGGTGCTATTTATTCACTTTCTATACTCACGGCAGATAAATACTTTGCACATTAAGTTTGAGGCCACTCTGCTTTTACTGTCACCAGGGTAAGAAATGAGAACAGAGAGACTGAACTTTGTATTCTGTTTCTCTGTGCAAGACTCTGACTGTGAGACACGAGTCCAGTGAGTACCCGGTTGGGGTGTGACAGGTTTGTCTCCTCTCTTCCAGGATGGACGATGCTGAAGCCTGTTTCATCCTGAGCAGCCGCTGTGAGGTGGACAGGACAGCAGCTGTAAGTTGGGGGAGGGAGAAATGAGAGGATGTGCAGGTTTTACTGTCACTGCCCTTACTCTCTCTCAGTTCTTTTTTATTCAACAAGGGCAGAATAGGTACCTCATAGCTACATTGATAATTGGTCATTAATGACTTCCAAGAATGGTACTCTGTCAATATTCAAAGTACTGGAACTGCTCTAGATATTCAATTCAATCAGCTGTATTTATTAAATCAGAAAAGAGACGGATATCAACTGACTGGTATATTCAGAACTAATGAAGTAAAGCCTGAATTCAGCTTTATAAATAAATTTGTGACTAATACAAGGAACCAATATATATGAGACTATTTGACCATTTTTTATATTGGCCAATTTTAAAAATGAAAAATTGCAAGATTCGTTAAATAAGTTTCTATGGTTTCGCCTGTGCTGGTAGTTATTTGCAGTCAGGTAAGTTACTGTCCACAAAGGAACACAGCTAATATAAACCTCTGTGCAGTGCATCTGTGATAAAAGAATAAAACTGTATGAACTAGAACTCTTCCAGCTAATGAAATTATCTGCTGATCACAAATATCTGGAAAAAAAGTCCACTGAGGATGATTTATGAACATAACTTAAAATTTTTCACCATGAGCACTGCAATAAATTATTGCAGTCTTACCTCATTCAGTTCAATCTTGAACTCCAAAGGGGTTCAGTATTAGTCTGAATATCCCTGAAGATGCTTACAAATTGCCTAAGAAGAGAGAACCAGTATTTATAATTCAGTAATTATGTTTTAAGCAATCTTGACTAAAAATACTGTTTTGGTGCTACATTATAAGATATAAATTACATAATAAATACAATAAATTATTTTTCTAAATGTTGAAAACAGATAGAGTAAAAAATGGGAAATGAGAGCTTTGCATTATATATGTAGCTTTACTTACTGTATTATCTATCACTTATTACTTCATCTTCCATCAAAACTTAGTTAAAAGATCTTAGCTAAAGATCCTGTTCTGGACCCATCCCTTGCAGCAAGTCACTGAGCTCCCTGAGGAATAAACCTGTGGTCCTAATCTAACATTTAAACTTACTGAGCTAAGGACTTTGAATTTGATTCATCAGCAATAGACTCCTAAAAATACAGCAGTGAAAGCCACTGAACTGGCAGCAAGTAATCCCAGAGTAGTCAAGCAAGGCAGACCTACTGCTTGGAAGTGACAGAGGCTCTGGTGTATTTAAGGGTAAGAACAAGCAAGAGTTCTTGCAAATACTTGGAAAAATACCTGTAATTTCTAGAAGACTGAAAAATACCAAAATAGCCTGAGTGTTTTACCTAAATCAGCCATGAATTCAGAATAAAGCAGCTACAACATCTCATTTTACATAATGTGCCTGAGAGTTGCGCTGTGGTTACAAATGAGAAATCCCATAAAATCAGAGTGTGTGATTTATACTGCACTGGGAAGGTTTATGCAGCATTAAGGACAGCAACACCACCAGTCAGCTGTTCATCTCTGCTCATAACTGCTTCAGAATTTATGCAAAGAAAAGACAATTTTCAGCTCTGCTGGACTGTGCTGTAAGGCAGTCAGTGGACTCTGCATGGAGCTCCCGAAGCTTCCATCCATTGTGGACAACACGGTGCATGTTTGGCTCTGGAGCCATGGCCACCTGCAGGTCTCTCCTTTTTGCCCTCAGGAAACACCAAAATGGTACACAGCACATTTCAGCTGCCACTACAGACTCTTATCAAATCTCATGTCTCTTTGTACCTGGAGCACACAAACAGGCACACCTCACCAAAGACATGCTCCGGGTACCTTCCCCTGGGACACAGTGATACTCTCAGGGTCAGTGGGATCTGAAGCCTTTAAACAAGGTGTCACCTCTCTGCCTTCTTTTCTCTTTTGCTGCCAGATTACCTTTTCACAGGGAATGCAATTATTTATACTGCAAGTAGAAAATTCTTAAATTTTTAAAAAATTATTTTGTCTCACTGCACCCTAGAGCTGTGAAATGAGATGTATTGAATTTCCTACACTGCTCCAGCCTCATGTTAGTACAGAAGGTTAGTTTGTCACTGGGCTGAAGGAAGTTCAGCTGTCATCCCAGTATCAATTTTTATAAGTACCACTGATTTTCCACCCTGCCGTTGTTGAGAAGCTGACAAACTGCTAAAAGAGCCTTGGATCCTCTCCTACATGTGACAGCTGTCAAAATAAAAGGAAGAGATTCCTGACCAGAACAGCTGTTGTTACTCAAGTGATTTCATGAAGTCCATGAAGGTTTTTATCCCCCCAGCTACAATCCTCAAGCAGAGGATTTACTCATTTGCCATGGATACTCCAGGCTGTCCATTGCTTGCTATTTTGTTAGTTAATAACTTCTAGCGACAACACTTCTGCTGTTGCTAACAGCTTTGTTCTGAGGCTTTCTGAAAATTCAGAGATGGTCCAAATCAAGCTTGCCCCTTTTTCCCCCCCTTTCATTAATCTAATTGTGTTACTCTGCTGTACTGGTAATCTAAATTACACTGCCTTAATGGCACTGCAATATGGATGCAAACATAGCAGGATATAACTAATTTATCAAGTTACGTGTGGCAAGGAAAAGATTCAATTAACAGAACTATTTTAAAATACATATTAAATGCATTTCCTTGAGTTCTGATGATTTAAATACACCCACTTTAAAACTTCCAGCTTTTCATATATGAATTGAAATATCACCTCTGTATTAATCACTATTTGTATTTGTGGTAATTTTTTGATCAGTGACTGCAGTTCATTGTGTGGAGATCATACAGAAGAGAATATATTTTTTCACTCACCTTCCAAAGAAACATATATTTAATAATGGTAACAGATGCATAATTTTGTTTCAGTTACCTCTGTTTGTTGTGTGTACACATATACACCATATATTGGAAGAAAGTGGAACATTTTTTAAAGTCACTGAACTACATCATAGAAATTGCTACATTTTTAAAACAGAGAGCCACGATACTGTATGAAGAGACCGAATCTAAGAGATCACTTAAGGTGCCTACCTGTGTTTTTCTTTCTCTCCCTTGGAGTGCTTCTTCAGAGTGGAATTTGGGAGAATAACTGAGCAAAAAACTTAGGAACCAAATAAACAGCTTTTGTACACAAACACGTGGATATACCAAGTAGAAAGAGAAAAAAGAAACAACAATGCAAGGTTGTTAGATTAACAGTACATACCCACTGAGCTGATCTTATGAAGCTATTTAAAGCATTTAAGTATCCATTTTATACATATATTACATATTTGTGGGCTGCTGGTTCAAAGAAGAGATAGAAAATGTGCCAAATCATCATCAAGAGATTTTAATTTCAAAGAGTCTTTCTCTTTTCTATACAATAATATTAAAAAATATTTCATCTTGAGATTCATACTTTTAGTTCTACAGCACTCATTTCTGTGGATCTAGGTTTAAGTTTTTAATAAAATCATGTAATTAGAATGATTTTATAACAAAATCTTCATTCTTGTATTTAACATCATTGCACCTTCTGATAGAACCAGGCTTTTTAGACAAAATAATAATTTTAAAAATCCAAGAAAATATCTAACATAGAGATAACTATATTTCTAGGCATGTAACATATCAGTGTGACTGCCATCTAGCACATTACCCAGTCATTTGCTGCTTCTAAGCTGTGTTGGTGTGTCATTACCTTAAGACAAAACAGCAAAAAACCCAACAGCACACACACACACACAAAATCCTCAGGAGGGTAAGCTGCCATATGTTATAGAAAAGGAAAGAAAAGGTGGCTGCGTACAAGGAAAACCTGCAGCAGGTTACACCCATCTCCTGACTGGGCACAGCAGTCCTACATCTAAAAAACTGCTTATAAGAAAAATGTGAAATAATATATTTTGTCATCCTCTGATGACTCCATTCTAGTTTTTCTAGTAGAAAAAGTACTTGCTAACATCTCAATTGATAATAAAATATTATTGTTTGAAAATGTCAGTTATACTCTGTTCTGGGCAGAGATTTTCCCTTGTGTTCACAAGTCTGAAACCTTTTCTTACTGCTGATGCTGCAAACAAAATGAATCATTCTTTATATTTTATCTTTTAATACCACCAATTTCACTACCATTTCATGAGGCAAGGCATTTTAATCCAGGCATGGCTTCCTAGATACAGCTCTGAAATGTTTCTTTTTGGTTTTGAAATAAATAAAAACTGATGGATACACTGGAATTAGTCTTACTTCACAAAATTCAAAATATGAATGCATTATCACATAGATGACTTTCATGGATAGCAGTATTCATCCTGCAGTTAACTCATTCTTGCCATGTGGTAACAAGAACAAAAACTAACAGCTTGAAAAATCTCTCGGAATCCTTGGTCAGTAGCTGGCTAAATCCTGACATCAGTTGTGCAAATGTTTTAGTTACACAAAAATTCAGATCTGCTTTTAATTAAACTGATATTTTTAGAATTACCCACAATTTTAAACTCTCAGTTTCCAAAGTCTTAATTTAGTGCTATTTAAATTTTGAGTCTCTTTGGAAGGATGTCTATGCTACATCATTCTTGATTAATTAGACATGAGTAATCACTGCCATCTTAAGTTTTCACACAATTATTCCACATCCAAATGCTACCCCTTTTCAAGTGACACAATCATTAGCACTTGCAGAAAGATAGGAGAGGGTCAAAATACCTTATTAGTGGAAGATTTCTGGAAATTAATATGTAATAGTAATTATATAACATGTACATAAACATCCACACCAGCTGGTGCTACACGGTCTTAAAATTAGTTTTCTTCAATGGAGCCAGTCTGATAATAGATTCTTTTTCTTATGTGACATGGTTATTTGTATTTCATTGGTACCACTTCGTACTCTTTCTTCTAGGATCACCAAACCATTTTAAGAGCATGGGCAGTTAAAGATTTTGCTCCAAATTGTCCTTTGTATGTTCAGATACTGAAGCCTGAGAATAAATTCCACATCAAGTTTGCAGGTAAGTGGAAGACTGCAGTCGTTTGAAGCACTCGTTCGGGTTTGACAGTTCGTTTCATGAACACACAAGCAAAGAGAATCCCTGGGCATATTTACTACTTAGAAACTGATTAAGAGTGCATTTTTGTAAAATAATACACATCCTAGCAATGGTAAAGACAGACTTACAAGCACTTCTAAGAATTAATAGTCTTATGCTACATAATATAGAGAGTAGAATTATTTGATGTATAACTACTCCTTAATTACAGATCGAGGTAGATCTCCAGCTTACTGTACCTATGTCTGTAAGTCATTTCTGTCTACTAAAACATAGTTACGAAGGGGTTTATGAGAAGATCTATTCAGATTTAATCCAACAAATGATTGAGGGTAAAATCTTCTCATTAGACTGGTTTTTTTCAAGTGGTATGGAAAACATTATTTTAGTTACTTGCAAATATTTCAGAAAGAGACATATAATTTAATTCTATATCCAGTAAAATGCATGCCTTAGAAATCATGGCATAAAATGCAAAATGATGTTAAATCGGAAAAAATCCACTCCTGTAAGAAGAGATTACCATCTTTTATTTGACAAACTATTTCTCTGCATTATATGTTTCTCTTTCTTTCTGTCTATATCCAAACAGTCACATATGTAAGTACATAGACATACATATGCTTACGTGCAAAAACACACAAATACTTTTGGAAAAATATCTCTGAAGTAGAAGAGAAGCTTTCCTTTTCAGCTGTAGTTTTGAAAATTCAATTTTCTTGAATGATATTCCAAGGAAGAAAAGATTGCTGATGCATGCAAAAATAAAAACAACTCTATGGAAAAATATTAGTCTCCTCCATCATCCCAGAATGTGATGAAAAAGTAAATTCCAGTGCAGAATGGCTCCAGAGCCAGAGCAACAGTTAAAGCTGTAATTTTAAAAGCTACTGAATTTACCACTGGATTAGAAAGAAGAAAAAACCCCATCAGTAGCAGTTCTGAAGTTATAAAAGTGTAGTCTCAAACCATGAGATGGCACAGCAGGGAATAAGGGTCATGCTGTGACGTGAATGATGGTGCTTTTTCATCTCCTCCTTAAAACCACCCAGCACAAAAATAATCCCTGCTCCCTAGCCATGGCCACTTTTCTTTATCAATTTTAATTTTTATTAACTGTGTTAATTTGTTGTTCCAAATTGTGCTTTTAAGAGAATTTCATTATTCCTAATGGCTTGTCTCTGTAGGAGCTTATATGTAATTAGACTTGTAAAATGGGCAATTTTCATGTCTGTTCAAAGTTTCAGAGAATTTGGACCATATGTTTTTTAAAGAAACACAACAACCAAACAGCCCACAAAACCTCTTTTGGTAATATTTCCTTCAATTGAAGTTCAGCATCACCACTGGATGCTCACCTACTGCAAGTGGTTAGGCACTGATGGAGCCAAGAGAATAACATTTGTTGGCATACATTTTCCTGAGAAGATTCCCCTTTGGTACTAATGTCAGCCAACACTTCATCATTCTGAAACGTGTACCTGGTGGGGGCTCCTGACTACAGACCTGTCCAGAGTGTTTATGAGTAAAATTTGTCACAACCATCTGGAACATTTTTCTAAGTGCTTTTCCTATTATGATTCACGGCAGCTTTATCACTGCCTTAATGCAAAAGCTTCTTTTAAATCTGATATTCCTTGAAAAGATGACTCCTTTCTTCTGAAGGTTTCCCAAAACTATATTGTGCATTTTTATGAACCTGAAATATTCAGTAATAGGATTTCTTCTTTTTTTTTCTTTATACACAGGTTTAGAGACTACAGCTATCGAAAATAAAGTTTTTGAATTTAGAAAAAATACAGCCAAATAGTCCTCCTAACTGAAGTTTAACTTTTAACTACATTGAAATGTAGTTAATGCCCAGATTCTCAGCACCTTATATTAGGTTGACCAGTCCTCCTAGATTGCATGAGGCAGTCCTGAAATTCAGACACTGACTGCATGTTCCTATAGGAGGGAAAAGCCTGGTTTTCTACCTGGAGGTTTTTTGCATCCTGGAGGCTTTCTGCCTCAGACAGAAACACTATATAGAAAAGTAATTGTTATCATGTATTCCCACCCAGTAAACAAGGCTTAAACATCCTTCCTGTCTTTAATGAGAGAATGAGAACTTATTTTTGTCCTCAAAGCAAGAGGATGGAGACATCTTGGCCAGGCTCATATGACCTGTCAGAAAGTTAGGTTTCCTGATTTTCCACCTGATGCCAGACAAACATCCTTGCATTCTGTGCCTTTTGTTTATTTTTTACAGTGGATTTTAACTACTTTATTTAAAATATTAACCTACTTACATTGCTACAGTGGCATAAGTGTTTGTCCCTGCAAAGCCCTTTGCAAGTTTAAGGTGTGAACACTTTAAATTCACAGCCACTCTTAACATGACAGTGATCAGATGGGCAACTGTCTTACCTCTTAAGCTGAAATGCTTTGATTTCTCCCTAGTAATTTCCAATATAAAAATGCCTTGACGTGCCCAGTTTTTCTTTCAGTAATACTGGCAGTTACATTCTTAATCTTCCAATTTTTCCTTCAAACACACAAGGCTACAAAAGGCCATGTACCCTTGGTGCAAGCTCCTGGCTTTGCATTTCAGCAGAAATGGGAAATAAAGTGAAGACTGTCCACAGCAGAGCAATATATTTATGCAATTCAGAGACTACTAAATGCAACATGTTCTGAGCTGAACTTAAAACTTTTATAACTTTTATGTGTGTGTGTATATGTGTGTGTGTATGTGTGTATATATATATATGTGTATATGTATATATGTATATATGTAACCTTCACTTTGAATATTTGGAAATTATATATAATTAAAACAGCAGGAAATGGGGATACATTTTGACATTCTCTATTTATTCAAAATGCACCCATGAATTAGCACAGATTGTTGAAGTCTGACATTAAAGCTTCAGTAGCTTATTTCAAAGAAACACAGTCCAGATTAACCGAAATGGATAATGAATGCAGCAGATGATTAATCTGTCCTGTTACAGATAAAAATAGTCTAGAGGTAATGGATGGGCATTTTTCTCTATCTGATCTGGTAGTGGTCATGTTAACTTATCAAATTGACAAAAGTAAGGTTTCTCAGAATAATTGTGCCAGGTCTAGGTCATTCTTACCACATGGTTGCTGCTGCAGGCATAAATCAGTATTTTGAGTCTTTTTTATCCTCATCAGTAACCTCACAGAAACCGTAACTCACCCCACTGCATTACTACATCCGAGACAGACTTAGCAACAAAACTTCTGTCAAAATATATTTTCAACAGAAACAGCAACTTATGGCAATTCTAAATGTAATATTTCTTTAGTATAAACTCAGTCAAAATACTTCTTTATCTGGGAAGCTGATATGACACATTTAATATTCACTTCAAGATAAACCACAGTTTCCTCAGCTGCTTGGCTGTCACACTGAATGAGTAATTTGCTGATTCTGGTACCTGCTGTCAGGGGACATGACTGATGTCCCAGACCTGAGGAGTGGGAGAGCTGTCACCCAGCTTCCTCCCTACTCACTTCAGAAAGAAAGCAGCAGATAAAGTTCTGTGTAATCCTCCACAATACCAGCCCTAAGCATACAGAGAAAACACGGTAACATTATAGGAAAGCTATAAACTGTCAAATAATTGGAGAATTGAGCAAGGTATTTTTGACCTGGTCTGTGTCTAATACAAGAACTTAACTGCAGAAGGTCAAAGTCTCCAACAGGTGCAGAAATAGTCCTGCAAGTCCAGCTCCAAGGCTCCTGATGTAAAAACACTTGACAACACCATGTGAATCTCTTACACAGACATGATTAAGAGGCTGTTGTAGGACAGCAGTCTCTGTTTGCTGTGTGCTATATTCTTTTGGTAACATAATATTTTACATAAACATCTGCTAAGAAGGTTCACCATATATGTTAGAGAGTAGAGTGTATCTGGAGGATTTAAGTTATAGTTTTCATCTGCATTGTGCTATCTATGATTTATTAACTTTCATTTATATATATTTAGGCCAGCATGTACAATTGGGTTCAAGTAGAAGATCTGAAATAACAGATGATGAAATCATTACCCTGTGTATTTTTTGTTTCATGTATTTTCAAAATGTTTAATTATACTATGACAACATTCCAAACAAAAAATAAGGGGAGGTTATTTATCAAAATCCTATACAAATTAAAAAACAGGGAGAATTCTCTTTTTTTCAGTGTCAGGAAGTTGGTATTCACTTCCATAAATCTTTGCCATCTGACCAATGGTAATGGACTGCACATATTCCATTCAAGCTGTAGACTATGCCTTACCCTCTAAAAATCCCGGGTTTGAAATTCAAGTAGGTTTATTAATGGCCTATGGTCAACTAAAAGAACATATTTCTATCTGCAATATTTTCTGCAGGCAATATTTAATTGCTATAGCTGAAATATATTTACAGGAAGAAAAATCTCATTTTGTCCTATATATGACAGTGTCTTTATATAACTAAATTCATCCCTTCCCTATGACATTTAAAAAGCCCCTGATCTTCAGAAAATAGGAGAATTAATTTCTCCATTCAGTAGTAAATGATTCTGTTACTGAAAAGCCTATAGATATTTCAAAATAAAAGAAACAGAGAAGGCACACAAAACATGCCTTCACTTTTATTTTCAGTTAAGTGTCATGGTTATAGTTATACTATAAATTCTGTCAGGAAAGCAGTTTAGAGAGGCAAGGTGGTTCTAAGGATTTCAGTGATGGAGAAAACAGAAGTAGATGTGCATAGTTTGGTTCTAGGTGGGGTCTAGGTTTGCCTACCTTTACTCAGCAATCTTCATGTGGCCTGTTTTTTCATCATCAGCTGTACTACTTGTAATATTCTTTCTGGTTAGAAGAAAATTCTGCTCCCATTGAAAGAACCAAACACTAAATTCAGAGGGGAAGAAACTGACAGTATTAAATGCCTTCATGATTTTACAAAACCTCTCTGAGGTTTTCATATTTCTACACTGACAAGAACTTACAAGTTTTGTGCTTGTCCTTTTTTATAGCCATTTCAATACTGTCACAGGTATATGGGAATTACATTAAAGAATAATTTCTATTTCCTTTTCATGCCATCAACAAGCACTGGAGAGCATTTATCTGTGGTCTGGATCTAAAACAGTAGCCATCTACGTTGGATAGCAAAGATAGGGAAAATCATACACAGCTGATTTCCAAGGTTCAAGCAGAAGATTAAGACCTTGGGCCAAATTTTGATTGCTCCATCTTCACCATTTTCCTAGACAAGGAAGCAATAATTCTGTTCAATTGAAAGTATTTTTGTAAAACAATTTGTATCCTTCTCTTTTTCCCTACAGATCATGTTGTGTGTGAAGAGGAGTTCAAATATGCTATGCTAGCTCTAAATTGTATATGCCCAGCTACTTCTACATTAATCACTCTGCTGGTTCATACATCTAGGGGACAGTAAGTATATACTACCATAAAAAAAGCCAAAACAACTTGGAACAGGCATAGCTGATATTCTTTGGAAAACAGCTTACCCTGAATTCCCCCACAACTACAGTTTTAAAAAAGAAAATGTAATTTCCTGCACAATAAAAGCATCAAAATGCCTTACTCAAGGCAGTATAGTTTTGAAGAGAACACTCCCTCCCCCCAGTATTTAACAGTTTGCCCAGAATGGGGAAAACAGAAATTCTTCCTAGAACTGTTGTTACTACTGAGAACAACAAATGTCAAGATTTTAATGGCACTGTCTGCACTAGAATCTCCTAATAGGAAGACAACAAAACACTGTTTTGATACCTGCTGAGCACTATGGTGAAATACATTCTTTATACATTTTTTATCTGCCTATCTTTCATTCTGTGACATGCACAGAATCCAGAGCCTTTTCCAGTTATTTCATATTACATGCACGTAAAAGAAGAGCAGTGTTCCTAACAGCTGTCAGAGAATTTTCCATCAGCACAAAACCAAACACACAAAAGGGAAATGTTTCCTGCTGTACATAGGAACTTCAGCATTTCATTGTTTAACACATTGATCATTTACAGATTCCCAACTATGATGCAAAGTAACTGTCACAGAACTCAAAAGTGCTTAAGATTTCTGTGGCAATCAGAATTAACAGATGTAACCACCATAACTGAGTAACCGTTTTCTAGTCTGGTCATTGTATACTAGGAGCAAAAAAGAAATGGTTTTGCACAAATAGTTGTAGCATTACTTTGAATCCAGAAGGAGTAAAGTAATTTGTGTTTCTGTAAGAATACTCTTCTGTATTTATACAAAAAGACTGAAAAAGTGAAAATGTCTAGTTATTATTTATCTACTGTAGTCAGCACTCGTCAGAGCATTTATTCTCAGACAGACTCCAAAATAAAGGCATTTGTCATTAAACTGCAGACATAAAACTGCTTTGGATTTGACCAATTTATAGTTGAGAGGGGGGGTTTTTTTGGCTTTTCTAGACATCTTCTCTTGTTGAACAAGTGGTAAATTAACTGCTGGTTATTAAAATAGGTGAAGTTACCTTTTTATATGCATATGAAAGATGAAGTCAGATGAGCAGTTGAGTTTGGCTTAAAAAAGATTTAAGTGAAAAGTGATTAAAGTAAAAAGATTAGGTGAACAGATTATTTAAACTACAAATAAAAGTTTTATATACATGTATTTATAAACCAAACTAAATACTACATTAGATCTACATAATGAAAATTATTTTTTAAATAGACTTCCAATGTTAACAGTGAACTGCTTTCCTTTATATTAGTTCCTGTTTAATTATTACTGTTTATTTACAGTATATTTATAATGCAATAATAATACAGTAATTATTACAGTTTATTACTGTTTTATTATCGCGGTTGCCTTGAATCTTATTTATAATCTCATAATCGATCTTTATTATTAATCTTAACATTTGTCTTTAACTGCTATCTGATTATCTAAACTAGTAATACAACTCTATTAGGGTTTGTTTGATGATACAAAATATTGGAAGAAAGTAACCTTTCTGACTTGAAGTTAATGTGATCTTCACAGTACAGCCCCATGGGAAGCTTTCAGACAACTCACTGGAACCAAGCAGACATTGAACAGGTGACCATTTTATTTTAGGGGGAAAAGTGAAATAAAGGAAAATGTTCTGAAATTACATTGCTAGTTCTGCTGTTCTATACCTAATACACTGTTTGTACTGTTGCAGCAAAAATGGTTTACTTATTTCCATGTTGAAACAAAATTTTCTCATGATGAGGGTGGAGAAACATGGTAGATTGAAGAAAAATAGAAATTGTGTTAAGGTATTGAAAATGTATAAAGGAGCATTTCCCAATATCTTGAGATCTTCACTCCAACTGGCAAAACACAGAACACACGTGTCAGTTTTATGACCTGTCTGCACATATGTGTATATATGCATCAGTTACCTCCAGTAAAACTCATGCAGGCAGAACCTTGTTTCCACATGAAACTTAATCAAGAAGTTCCTAGGAGCTCCAGGGCTATAGGTTTTGGGGTTGCTGAGGTTTGGAACATTTCTACTAAACTGTTTGCATAAAGGGCAGCAGCTGCATAGAGTAGAGGATGATCTGCTTTGCCATTTATTTTCTTGCACTAGAGAAAAGAAGCTATGTACTTGTAATAGTCTACAAGACACAGGAACCAAAAATACCCAGAGGGTAAAGATCACTGATAAGCAAATGCAGAAAAATCTGTCTTACAGCTCAAATGACCAAGGACAAATGACTCTTTCCTCTTGTTATTAATGATATTCAGACAGGAACCAGTGAGTCTGCCACAAAGCATGTGAAGAAATTGTCTTTATGAATAGAAAATGAGCATGCTGGTGGTTTTACCTGTCATCTTCAAATTGCCATGGATCTCCTTATTATGGTGTGAATTTAAAGTAATTGAGCCATCTCTCTCCTGATATTAAAGTACATACTCTTATATGTCCATTACTTAGCAGAAAATGCTTTCTAATACATTAAAATAATCTCTGTACTTACAATATTACCAAGATTTGATCTCAAATATTTCTTTCAGGTTAGCCTATGGGACCTTTTCAATAGTGATTTGTAGTTTCTGTTGCCTTGAAATATCATTCTGATTAATAAGAATTTACATTAAGTGTCAAATTATTCTCTTTATGTTTCAGGGAGAGTCAGCAATCACCAGAACAATGGCAGAAAATGTATGGCAGATGCTCTGGTAACGAAGTGTATCACATTAACCTGGAAGAAAGTACTTTTTTTGCTGAGTACGAGGGGAAGAGCTTCACATATGCTTCTTTCCATGCACATAAAAAGTATGTTTATTTTTCTTATCAATTAGTTGTTTTGCTGGCAATGTAGCTCTGCACTAAAGGCACAGTAGTACACATGAATCTGTTCCTGGGTTTAAGTATCTGGCCACTAATATGGATATATTTCTGTGAGTTAGAGCTGGTCAGGTAAAAGCTTATGTTCATTCTGTACAGCCCACCTCAGTCTAAGAGAATAGAATATAAAGGATATAAAGGATAAGCTGGACAACCAGAAAAAAAAAAGCAGCACCTCAGAGAGGTTTTCCTGAAACATCAGTCCTTTCCCAAGTCCAAAACAATCTAGAAAAGAATGGGTGGGAGGGTGTGGGGTTTTTATTTATTTAGGACTCAGCTGGAAAACTGGCTTCCTTTGTGGCATGTTCATATTATGGAAAATGTTCAATTTAAAGGTGTTACATGGTGCATTCTGTTGATTGTTCAAACATAAAGCTCTTTTTTCTGTTGGATGATAACATACCTTCTTTAAAGTCCAGATGATGCATCACTTATCCAGTGCTGCTCTGTGAGATGAACATACAAAATAAACACAAATCATGTATGTTTGTATATATTTGATAAAATAAGCATTTATCAAACCCTAAAAGCTGGGTTTATTCTCATATTTAATCAAGGAGAGAAGGGGGTTTTTGCTGTAATTCCTTATTTTCTATCACTAATCAAATACATTTCTTAGAGTGAATTACAAAAATGGATTATGAAAATGGTTTCCATAACTTATAAATAATGGAACAATTTAACATGATTAATAATTTTTCATATAATGTATCCATTTTCCTACCAATATTTTCCCAAAAAGGACTATTCATCTAACAGAAAAAAATCAACTAGAACAACATTAGGAGAATATTATGGGCATTACGAAAAACACTCAACTGCCTAGGAATTCATGAGCTCATAAAATCTGCTTGACTTGAAGTGGCCTATTTAGCAGAAAACATTTTTTGAACATCTTTGTCATCCAGAAAGCTGCAAATGTTCATAATGTGCAAAGAATAAAAATATACCTGAGGTTCATTTTTGACAATAGAAATTCTGGTGTTTGCAGGACTATGCGAAATGAACCATGCCTTTCCTTTTCTAATTAAGGTTTGGAGTCTGTCTGATTGGTGTTAGAAAGGAAGATAACAAAAACATTTTGCTGAATCCAGGTCCTCGATATATCATGAGTTCTACTGATATATGCTTTTATATAAATATCACCAAAGAAGAGAATTCTGCTTTTAAGAAGCAAGAAAAGCATAGAAAAAACCATGAATCAAAATTACCTTATCATGGAGCTTCTAGGTTACCAGTACACAGTATAATAGCCAGCATGGGTAAGTAAAAAAAAAAAAGAATTACATCACAACATATTCTTATTTAATGAGTAGTACATTTTAAAGCATTTTCCTAAAATTTTAAGAAACTATAATTATGTATAGAAAGGATTAATATAAAAACTTCAAACATTTGCCCTCATATTTAAAAAAAACCACAAACAAACAACAAAAACCAAACCAAACCAAAGAAAAACTCAGACAAAAACAAACAAGCAGACAAACCAAAACCAAAACCCCCAAAAAAACAAATGGAATTTGATTCTCTTTTACTTGACAATGTGGAATTAAACTACTTAAGACTGTGGTATAAAAAAGTAATAATGAAGTGTATGCAAAGCAAAACAAATGGGTAAATCATATGAGTACTTCTTTGTCATTCATACCTGATTGTTTCTAAGAAGTTTTCATGAGCTTCTTTAATTTAAAAAACACCATTAGTAAAATCTGCAGGTTGTTGTTAATGCATATAAATATGGACTGATTACATAAGGTATGGTTTTAAAGAGGTAGTTAACAAGAAGACATTGACTAATTGTCAGGAAAAGTGCTACTTTCCTCAAGTACTGTTTAAGTATTTATTTTATTTTAATGGAAAAAACGCCATCAGTATAGTGTTGCTGTCAGTCCCTTGCCATGCAGCCAGGGAATCCCCACTAAATACGGGAATCTTGTTCAAATGTCCTGAGAAGTACAGTGAGGAAATGTTTTCCCTGTCCCTAGGGACTGTGGCCATCGATTTACAGGACACTGGGTGCCACGGGCCCAGCGGGGCCACCCTGGCCCTTCCTGCCGAGGGGGGCAAGGAGGGCAGGAGGCCCAGCATAGCCCCAGTGCTGGAGGTTGCAGACTCCTCTCTCCACACCTGTGACCTGCTCAGTGACCAGTCAGAGGATGAAACCACCCCATCGGATGATGAAGTCTCTGCAGGCCTAGAGTACGTATAGTAAATGTAAAATAACGTAAAAAGTTAATACTATATAAAAAGCATCGATAATCTGTTTTGAAATGCCGATCAATCTGAGGACTTGTAGGAAGCAAGTCCCAAGAAGCCCAATTATGGAATTATTCCCTTCTAGGAAATGCTAGCAGAATGCTATAAGCCTACTTTGAAATACAAAAACACCCAACAGATTAACTCTTCCATTTGCTAGGGATTTTCTCTTTGCAGTTATAAAAGCTGTAGTCATGTATTACAATGCATTCATATAACATATTTTATGGCCACTTTTTTTTAAACTTTCTATAATTACTAAGTAAGCACTCAACAAATTTGTAAACAGATGAGTATTCCTGTCAGGAGAATGCAGTGATAATCAGATCATCCAACAGGTTTTTGAATACTGGGGCTGGGTGTGTGACTTCAAAATGCAGGAGTGACAAAAAAGCAGTACGGGACAAAATTATCACATCTAATTCAAACTGCTTGTTAGTGTGTTACTGAAAGTAATGATGCGTTATTCAGATAAATCCAGAAGATTCAATCCTGCTGTGCAGATGAGCAATTATGTTTATTGGGATTGCTGACAGGGGTGTTAAAACTGAAATACACAATTAAGCCAGTGCCTCAACCAGCAGAGTTTCCCATCTCCACCAGTGGCAAGAGTGAGAAGCCCCAGGGAAGATTATCAAGCTCCAGAGAAAAAATTAATAGGACAAGTAATCTTAAATGTGCAGACTGAAACACCAGGATTTAAAAGGCCTCTTGTGAAAAAACACTAAGGCCAATTAGAAATTTCATCTGATGGGGAAGAGGATTAGCCATTTAGAATTTATTTCAGCCACTTTGAAAGTATGGTATTAAAGCAAAAAGGTAATGACTTCACTCATTCTTAGTAAGTGTTTGAAAAAAATTTGGAGAAGGAAGAGCAGAAGTACAGTTATTTCTGTTTTCTTTCCTTCCTTTTTTAACTTAGAAGTCCAGGTCAAAACAATATGACAGCACACTATGATACAACAGACTATTTTCAAAAACTGAAGCAAAATTCCCTCAGTCCCCAAAGGCATGGCCACTTTCACTAAGTTCTATTGAATTGGCTGCAAAATACATCCTTTTGACCTCTGTTAGACATAGTTCATTTTGTGTACTTGACTCTAAAACTTAGCCATGTGTATAAACATCCCATAAAATACTTGTGTAGTCAGCTGTATTTTGGTAATTTGCTATACTGAAAAATGTTTTTTTCTATTTTAGGTATGCCAAAGGCTACCCTCCTTACTCTCCTTATATTGGAAGTTCTCCCACCTTTTGTCATCTTCTGCATGAAAAAGTACCCTTCTGTTGTCTAAGACTAGATAAGGTAAAGGGAGTTTCTTCTGCTGGATAACCTGACATTCTCATTTGTCTCTTGCATCTGAGCAGAGCTAAACTCTGATTTCTCCTTAGAGGTGTAGTTTGTGCAGCGTCTACTCTAATATTATATTTTCTCCTTTTCATCACCAAGTGTTTATGTCTAACCAGGTCTATATTGGGTCATCTGATACAATATTCACATCCACTGAACTTGTTTCTTACTTTGATTTTAGGGATGCCAGCATAACTACTATGAAGATGCCAAAGCCTATGGATTCAAAAATAAATTGATCATAGTTGCAGCAGAAACTGCTGGAAATGGTTTATATAACTTTATTGTCCCACTCAGAGCTTATTACCGACCAAAGAAAGAACTAAACCCCATTGTATTACTGCTGGATAACCCGTAAGGAGACCTTTTTTTTCCCCCTCTGATAAGTTTTAAACTCATTTTACCATTATTTCAATAGATGACCACTTTTCACGTGGCCAGCTGAAAATCAAAAACATTATGGCACACTTATAATGACAAAAATCATACTCCATGATCACTGTCATATACAAAATTGACCTTTTATTGACTGTAAACGGCCATAGTAAACTTAAATGTCCTTACTCTTCATGACCAATGTTTCAGCTAAGTTCTTCTTAAAATTACCCCCAAAAACATGAATGTTACTGCTAAAATTAAATAAGTTAATAAACACTGTAAAAAGCAAGCTGTGTAACAGTTTAACAGCTATATGACAGCACTAACCTACTTAACACAATGCACTTACTGGCCTGGACCAGTTAGGTATATTTTTAATAACTCTACACTCAAAGATAAACAGTTCTTTAAGCCAAGAAGACACCCACAGACACACTTCATGTAAAATTATTTAAAGCCATGGATAAAAATTAAAACCTGCAGTATTGTTGTTACTTTTATATCTCTCTGATGACTACTGGAAATTTTTGCATTTCTTGCTTTTAATATTTCAGACAAATCTGTCTGTGTCAAGAGTGGTTCATTTGTAATCTGATAATGAATTAGTTTTTTGGTGGTGTTTTGCAACACTTTGGTGCAGCTCAGTTACTTAAAATCACAGTTTGAAAGACACAGAAATGGAGGTTAGCTGTACACAGAAAAGTAGAACAAGTTAAGAAAGGAAAAACATCTTGTAGGTTGTGATTCCAGAGGGGACAGTTACCTTTGCGTAGATCTGTTCCAGTTTAAGTGATTTTTTTCTACAAAGGCCTGCTATGAAGTGTCCCACTTTCCCTCAGGCAGCTCCTTAGTCATCTGTGTCTGCAAAACAGAAGGTTTTATGTAGGTACTATGGCATACAGTGAAGTATACAAATTGAGAAGCCTAAATGAGGCTAAGTCACTTCCACTGGCAGTGTGAGAGCAAAGCCATGGGCACAGGGGGCCCTCTAGTGCCAGCTCCTTTTGCCAGCACAGCGCCCAACTTCACACACTTCAATGCTGTTGTGACACTTTATGGCTAAACCCACTTTTGATTAATTAATGTGAAGTAAAAGCTCTGCTTGATAATTAAACCAACACCTTTAGTGTTGTCTCTCTCTATGCAGCGTTTGCAGTGACTCCTCTGAAAGGGAGTAGGCTTGAAAGCAGTAGGCATCACAAAACCCAAACGATGATTGGATTTCCACTTCACATTTTAATTAAGAATTGTTAATGCTTATTTTAAGTCTTCCTAAGACATGCATTGGAGTATAACTTGGTAGTGTGTCTTTAACATGCCTCATCCATTCTTATATTTGGAATTGTCCTGTGCCATAACATTTCTGATTTGAGAGGTGCATTTGTTAATATAAGCATGTTAATTCTGATCATTCTTTATGATCACAGCCAACTGCTGATTCGCAGCCTTCTGAAAACCTATTTCCTGCTTAAACTGACATTATAATGCCAAAGTTTAAAAAAGTTATTTTTTTAAAAAAATCCCAAACTAGCAGTTGATTGAAATATTTTAGAAGAGATGCTGCTGTTGTGATACTGTGTTTCATTTTGTAATTCCATCTGCTGCTCAGGCCAGATATGCATTTTCTGGATGCAATCTGTTGGTTTCCAATGGTTTACTACATGGTGGGCTCTATCGACAAGTAGGTGAAATAACTGTTAGAAAAACCTTTGTAGTCTCAGTGGTTTGTTGTGTGTATCGTCACTGCATGTTTTAGTGTGTGTGTGTGTGTGTTGTAGTAGGAGATGAGCTTTTTGCATGCATAATCTGTGTCTGTGTGCTGTAATTTGGGATTTCAAATTTCTGATTTATAAAGGAGCTCATTAGTGAAAAGTATGACAGGGAGCACAAATTAATATCTTCAAAAACATAAGATTAACACTTATTTAGGTGAGTTCATGTGTTTCTACAAATGAACAGATTCTAGTGTCAGTCTGTACTGAGTTATAACTTGTTGGAATTCTTTGACTCAGGTTTTGTAAAGATAGCTACAGAATGTAAGCAGTCTTGAATGTGTCCAACAGTCTTCATCTTCCACTACTTAAATAATCACTTACTCCTACATTTCTGTCTTCACCTCTGCTAATATATGTTTATGGATATAGGTTTAGCAACAGAAATTTAATGTGAAATTCAGGCAGAAACAAGAGCAGAGCAAGGACTCAGGAGTATTTTAGTAAACTCCTCTGTGTAGAGTGTAAATTTAAAGAAAACTGTTTGCTTCACTACACAGTGAATACTGAATTGGGGTTACAAGCCCATAATATTGATTCCCCCTGTAGAAATCAAAAAACTTATTTCCTGCTTATAATAGTGATACAGTTACAGATTTACCTTGGTGGTACCCAGTCCTTGTGAGGTTTTCAAAGAGCCCATAGAAATGTTGTTTACTATCCATTTTTTCCTCTAAAGCAAGAAAGAGTCACAGGTTATTAAATATCTGCTACTTTCTTATTTTTAATTACATAATAATTACAAAAAGAACTCATAATGACAGAATAATTAAATGTATACTCAAGAAGGAAAAACCAATATATTAAAAGTAATTAACAACTCCAATGTTAACCTGTTTTACTAATGTAGAAAATTAAACTTTGTTTAAATTTACTGAGTTTATTTCAAAACGGAAATCGCCAAATCCCTCCCTAATGGTGTTTTGTTGTTCTTTCAGAATGAAATGTATTTTTAAAAAATGAAGCATGTAGTCTTTGGAATAAGTGATTATTCAGAATTCAGAAGTTCATAGTAATATCAGCATGAACTTCTGCATCTTTTCTGACACTAAAATCACTTTAATTCCCGGTGCAATAAGCAACCATAGTTTGTAGAGGGTTTTTTAAACATCTATTTTCATCAATTAGATACTTTAAAAAATATATTTCATACACATTTCCTGTGTTTTCCCCAACATGTTTTTAAATCATGTACAACTGATAGATCTCATCATCTGTAGATAAGAAATACATTGTAAAATATGTCAATTTTCCTTTCTTATTGAAGGGGTATAAAATACATTCCCAAAGTACCACCGACGATCTGTAAGTGTCTAAAATATTTATCATTTGATCACCAGCAATGAAATATCATCATCTTAGAGAGAAAACCACCAAAGGAATGACTCATTTACCATTCTTTCTTTGTTAGGAGTAGATGGGTCACAGAAAAACAGCTTTAACAAAATTCATAGCAGAGATGCACTTCATCAAAATATGTGAAGTAGTAGGTACCTGTCCCCCAGCCCTTGGGTAGGATTTGAGATCTGTAACTGTTCACAGTTGTGTAGAAATCTAGTCAATCTTAAGAAACCTCTAGCTAGAGGTTTCTGAGAACTAGAATTGTAATACTTCTACATTAGCATTTTTTCAAATTCTCCACAAGCCAGCCAAATGCAACTGCTAAAATAAGAATAGCTGTTGAGCATATGAAACACTGAAATGCAGAAAATCTGGGTATTTCAGAATATGCTGCTATTTTCAGGGATCAATGGAAAGTCTGAAAAAACAGAAATACAAATTACTCAGAAAAGTTTGGACTTCTACTTGTACACTGTAGTTGTTGGCATAGCTCATATAAAATGTTTTTCTTTTGCTGTAGTCAACCATCAGTGATATTGCACAGTTTCAAACATAATTATATATATTCTTCCTAAAAAAATTGTTAAAAAACTCATCACACTTGTCAAAAAGTGCTTGGGGTCTGTGGAAAACGTTGTTAAAACAGCTGAAACATGCTTCATTTTGGAGACAAAGCTGCAAGGCAGGATGAGAACTGTAACTCAGCTGTCTGTGAGTGTTTTCTGTGATTGGGCTTCACACAAACATTGTCCAGCTGTGCACAAAGTTCTGCTACTCTGCAGCTGCTCCTAAGAGCATCCTGAGAACACTCCAACTCATTTATTAGCATTTTGAAACCAAAATAAAACTGTGGGAAAGAGCAACCCAGAGCATTTATTTGGGTTTTTCTATTGTCAGAAGTAACTGCAGTGGAGCAAGTCGTTGCAGTGGATAAGGCCAAAGTCTTCCCAAGTAACTGTTAAAGGCTTATTTAAAAAAATAATTGAAATAAATTTATCACTACAAAAGAGAGGGACTATAACAACCTACTGAAGTAGATTCTATATTCTATTCACCAATTAATCAAGATGTTATCCTTGGTTATATTAGAAGTTGTTATGTAGCTGATCTGCAAATGCCCACGATGGCTAATCTTTCAGGTGTTCCATATTTAAGATGTTTGTTTGTTTCTCCCTCTTTCTCTTCACAAAAGCCTAGATGACTTATTAAGGTGTGGGGTCACCTTTGCAGCTAATATGGTGGTGGTGGACAAAGAAAGCACGATGAGTGCCGAGGAAGACTACATGGCAGATGCCAAGACTATTGTGAATGTTCAAACCCTCTTCAGGTAAGGCATTTTTGCAATCTATCTATACATCCTCATAAATCGTGAAATACTTGATGCCTTTTGTGCCAAGAAATTATTCTTTTTTTATTCTACTTAAGTTTTCCCTTGCATGAATTTGTGTCTTACATGGGCAAACTTTTTCCCACCCTGCTTAGCGATTCACTTGGAATCCTGAGGTACTCTCCTGAAAGCTCAGATGAAATGCTTTGCATCCCAAAACTGGATGATCATTTTAAAAGTTTGCTGTCAGGTTTACAGGAAAGAAAATAAAGTTATTCTTGAAAACGTAGGACAAAAGATAGTTGAGAAAAGAAAATTCACAATAATGCTAAAGCCCATATGAAAAGCAGATCCTTCTAGTGCTGAAAGGTAAGCAGTGAATCACTCTGAAGTTAGCAGTAAGTGTTCACATTTTGAATATCTAGTTTTGCACAAAAGATAGGCTTTTAGGCACATATATACAACATTGTATATGACAGCAACATGGTAAGAGTAATGAGTGTATAAAATGATCAGTCTAGTAAAGAGGCTGAGGAGGCTGTAATGAAAAGCAAAACACTGAGATTTGCTGCTCCTTTCAAGAACTCTCCTCATTAAAGCCTTTGTGTTCAGTATCTTGGTTCAATGAGTATGAAAAAATGTGTTGCTCTGAGCTGAGAAAAATATTATTTTCTTCATAAAAACACCCAAGTAATCTCACACAAAACACACTACACAGTCAACTACAAAATGCCTCCCTGATTTGAGGCTTCAGCCTAGCACTTCCTGGTGTTCATTCTCATAAGACCTGGAAAAAAATAGAGTGTCATTCAATGTTGCTTTTATTGCAATTTCCTGTGTTCTGTGTCAAGCCATCCACAAAAGACCGGAGAGAGATGCATAGTAAAAGTCCTTTGAATCCTTCAGTGGCTTAGAAAACGGAGCTTATTAAAATACAAGTATTTCAATGGAGCTTTTTTTTGTAAATGCAGCTCTGTGAGAATGCAGTTAAAGGCTGTTTGCATTTCTGCATGTGCTCAAAGGAAGCAAAATCTGCATTGCACAAGAAACTTTAGTTCTGTCTTTTTCTAACATTTGAGTTTCTGAATTGGTACTCGATGCTTGCCCAGGTGTGTGTTTCATACTCACACCCATTAAATTTGGATTCAAACTATAATTGAACTTTATCTGTGCATCACTTAGATCTACTCCTAACCATACAGTGCTAGGGCCTCTCACCGAGGTTTTTTACACACATCGATTTCTCAGAAATACAGTTTACCCTTAAATGGAGAAAGGAGTTGTATCAAAAATAAAACTTGGAAAGTCCCACTTGGTTTTTCCCCTAGTTGTGGTCTACTTTGTGAAAGATAAACTATATACCATAGGTATGCAGTTAGATGTTACTGTACACTCCTTCAGTTGTCTTGCACAATGTTTGCAACTAGATGGCAGCTTTAACTCATGTACAAGCTCTGTGTCTTGTTCAGTATTGTTTTAACACTGCATATTTACAATAAAAGTAAATGAAAATAAATACCTTGATTTAAGACTTAACAATATTTTTTCATAAAACTTTGTAAACTTTCGCAAATAGTGTATTGTATAAATTTGTTTTCTATTTTTTCCCTAGAACACCTAAATAATTTCACTGCATTTTTATATTATATAAAAGTTGTAGAAATAAGTAAGCTTTGGGAAGAGGCATAAGGTAGTGGCATTTACCTGTTCTACAGAATAAACTACATTCATTGCACCAAGGTAAATAGTTTTGTGAATGACCTTTAAAAGTATTTTGAAAGCTTTTTCATTACTTATGAATAGCTAATAATACCAGAAACTAATGAAGAAAAGACTGGACATGGTAGAGAGCAACAGCACCTGACACCAACTGTAGTGTTAAAGAGGGAGTTTAAACCACTGGATTTAATACATGCTGTTCTCAAGGATATCACATCACTAAAGAAGATTCCACTTTCGTCTCACCAGGTGAAACCGTTCAGAGGATACAGGCTGATCTAAACATCCCTGATGTGAGCTACTTAGGCATGAAAAAGCCACATGAGAGTGCTGCAGTCCTGTTTGGCCTAGGGTGGCAGTTCTCATTACACCAGTTCTGACATTACTCTCTGATTTACATAAATTAGCAATCCTGCTTTGATAGGAGAATGTGCTCGCCACCCTGGAAGGCAGATGCATTGTTTATAAGGACAGGGTAATTAGCACTTTTAGGGCTAGAAGCTGTGCCATCCCAATTAAAACTGACACAGCACTGACTTATCTGACATAGAAGGAGTACAGAAGTGTGACTCAAATGGGCACACTAAGAAAGAGCAAGTTATCACAGCTTAAAAATAAAAGGAGAAATTAATAGTCTTGGACTATCCCTTAAGATGCTTTTCACTTTTTAAAATGAAATAGGAAGTCAACCACTGAGTCCCTGTAGACAGGTATGAGCGCACCTCAGAAAAGCAGCACGTTTCCTCAGGCATTAGGTCTGTATTGCTATAAAGTTTTATTAGTTAACCTCTTAAAGGCTGTGTTTCAAATCCTGCAGGAAGCCCATTGCCAGCAGTACACATAACAGGTCAGTATTCTGGCTGGTATTTAGCTGTCAGCACCAATTCAGAGATAAACCAAATGAGGTGGCATTGCATTATTTTCTGGGTTTATCATTGTGGTTTGGAAAAGAACTAAATGTCTCTCTTGTTTGTCCGATTTCCAAAATATGATCAACACCAAGCCATGCCTTCTATCAGGCTGGTGGGGGCTTTCTCTTCCCCATGCAGTCCTTTCTTACTACAGTGGGGTAGAAGAGAGGGATCTTTGCCCAGAAGGAGCCTGCTCCAGTGCTGAAAGCTGGCAGGCAGTGTGCCTTACACCCAGGGCAAGAGGCAATCTGTCCCTGACTACCTGGAGAGAAATTTCCCCTAATTCAGCTAAAAGGCACCCGTAAGTAAAATATTTTACCGATACCAATTTTGAAACTGATCTCCTAATATAAATCAGTTTTCATATCTTGGTGATAAACTAAACCATCTTTAAGAGAAACATAGCAGCCTGCATTATTTCCTGCAGCTGTGTATATTTTATCATGAGATCAGCTTTTAATTTCCTATTACTCCTAATTCTGAATTCTGTAGTGTTAGTTTTCAAATACAATGTGGGATTAACACATACTGGCAGATAGTCTGGATATACATTTCCCTACATTTAGGCTCTGCTTGAATTGCCATTTCAGTGATGTTTCTCCCTGCGAAAGTGAGGGAAAAGGACAAGACCTGCAAAAAGGTGCACTGAATTCCATTTGACACTTAACTTACCAAATCCTGCTTCCATGAAAACTGAGACAGAAGCCACATCAATGATGTAACTAGTACTACAATTATCTATTGCCAAGCTCAGATAAGTAACCTGCAGATCAGCAAAAGAGGCTACAAATGTACATCTCATTTTCTGACATGAATCTGTAGATGAAATACTCAAATAATAATATTAATTCTGTTCCAACTTGTTTAGTATTTAAATAGGATAAACTATGATTTTTCTTTCTGTTTCTTGGGGGCCTGAGTGCTGAGGGGGGTCTCTTTAGTCTGCTGCTTGAAAATCTGTGTAATTCAGCCAGTTCACAGTTGAGCTTCCTTCACTGCTTTTTTTAGTTACTGGAAGCCTGAACTGGTGTTAAGTTATAAATATTTTGTATATGTAAATATTTCAAAGTGGGAACATAAGTATACATAAACATACATTTTCTCAGCAACTCCCACAAGTGTCACTTTTCATCTATATTGCTCAGACTGTAATCACAGCATACAAACAGACCTCAACAAACAAAAATCAACTGGAAAGGGTACATAAATCTGTAGTAGTTTACATGCAACCAGGTACTAAGTACAAGCATTATACTTTTGCATTTTTTTGTTGTTTCCTACAGATTTGTGATATTGTAGCAACCATTAAATAAAAGCTCTCATAATGAAATTAAGTGGTTTCTTTCTAGCATTTAAGTATTTTGTGAGCTCGGTGTGTGCTTCTTTGTGAATTCTACAGAGAATGTGTTGTAGTTTCCTCTGCTGTAGGACCAGCATTTCACTGGGCCCACCACAGGTTTCAGGGACTTAATTAAAAACATGGACACGAGGACAAGCTGTAACTTTATGTAGAGCCTTACATTTTTGAATTGTTATAATTAGAAATATAACCACTACATTCTTTTAAAATGCAGGTTGTTCTCCAGCCTAAGCATTATCACAGAACTAACTCACCCAGCCAACATGAGATTCATGCAGTTCAGAGCCAAAGACTGCTATTCTCTTGCTCTGTCCAAATTGGAAAAGGTAAGGAGATTTGCCTCCCCTCACCCTCAATTTAAATGTTATAATTTTATTACTTTTTCTGATTTTGTAACAATGATTTCAAAACAAGTGGGAACAGCAAAATGATACATGGTTGTAGAGCTATTGTAAAAGATTTTTTTTCCAAAATTCTACTCTCATTTAACAATAAAGTTTGATTTGATTTCATCACCTTACAATATAATATTAATCAACCAACTCTCTGGTGGAATTTGCTCAAGGAAAATTAAATATTTTGGATAATTGAATATTTAGAGCTAATGTAGTTGTCCAAGAGGCTGACACAGGCAATTAACATAGAACATCTTTTAACTGACTAAGTGCTTAAAACATACAGCTTTTATTATAATGTAATTTTTAATTCTACTTTATTTTAAAGGCACTATAATCATGTCTTCTGTACACAATTCTGCGTTTCTATGGGAGATACTGGCATTACTGGGACAGTTTGAGAACAGCAATTATTCTCTGTCAGAGTGATGACAGGGACAGCTACCCTACTTAAAAGCTTGATAAAACCTTCATATTCTATACATTAACTTGCATATTCGTAATTTTCAAATTGTGGAACTGTGGCTGTATGGAGATAAATTTAATTTGCTTGTTCAAAATACTTTTACTTTAACAGGTGGAGCATAGGAAGTAATATTGTGCATCTGTTTAACTCTCTAAACTCAAGGACAATCCTCTTTCTCACAGATCTTCACTGGTGATGTGACCTACCCACCTCTGCACTCCCCAAATCTTACAGTATTAGTATTACCTTCATGATCTTTCAGGCCATTTTCTGAGTTTGTGAGAGAAAAATAATATCACTGTGACAGTCTTCAAGGGCAGAAATCCTTCACTACATTCTTTTCTTTCTCCCTATCAGTCTATCAATCAGTATGATTGTTTTCTCATGTAGCCTCCCAATCTGAGCACCTCAGATATCTTACATATCTTGGTGAATTTCAATTCATGCCAAAATCATTTCCATTATACAGATTTAACATATAATTTCCATTTCCTAGCTGTACCGTAAATTTCCTAGATTCTGGGGATTTCAGAGAGTTCGCTATTTACTGTATAATATTCACATAGGTAATTTTAATATATACTTAATAGGAAACAGCCTTTCCATAGAAACTTATCTTCCCATTCCAGTTTCTTACAGAGGAATTGAATTCTGCAAAAATTCAGCCTGTGTGGATGAGATGGGATAAGGATGAGAAGTAAATATTTTACTTGGTTGAATATCACACTTACATATTGACCACAGGATGAAAATATTTGAGTGGCCTTTAGGCAGTGAAACCAGGATTTTTATCTCATTCCTTCCTTCCTTCCTTCCTTCCTTCCTTCCTTCCTTCCTTCCTTCCTTCCTTCCTTCCTTCCTTCCCTCCTTTCTCTCTCTCTCTTTCTTTCTCTCTTTCCATAGGTTCCTTACGTTTTCAAGCAAATATTCTGGAAATACTTAAAAATATTTTAACTTCTTGACTATCTTTATTAATTTATTGTGCAAATGTTGTGAAGACAGGTTGGAAGCTGAACATTTAATGAACTTCCTATCCAAACTATGCTCTGCAGAAATAGAGGTAGATAAATTATCTTAAAGAAAGAACATTTCCTTCATTGCTGTTGCAGTTGCCTGCTGTTGATATTTCCCAGTCACTTTATCTTAACATTTGCAGGGAGAACTTCACAGGTGGTGCCATAGTTCATTTGATGTTTCAGAATTCCCTCATGCAAAATAAAAGGCAATTAAAAACTCCAGTAAAAATTACCTAAAGCAGTCAAACATACAGTTGCTTGTTATTTCTGCATTAAGCACCTCATTTTCAGAAAGACTGAGAATGTCAGGCAAGTTGCCTTGAGGTAGCAGTGAAATTCACTTGCAAAATTGGCTTTTCAACCTAATGGGCTGCAGAAGACAGATACACAAATCATTTGTCCATCTGCTGTTGCAGCTGCAACTTTTCTCATTTTAGAGATAAATAAATCTGACAGTAAACTCAGCACTGACATAGGAGAAAGCAGTGGCCTTTATACAACAGAGAAAAGGAAAAGCAAAACACCCACATTCTAAACTTAAAATCTATGTTCTCCATTTGTCTTGCAAAAAAAAAATGAGGTAACCACTCCTTCTTTCTTAAAAGAAAGGGTTTGTAATGTTTTGGACAAGATTCACACTTTAGTTTGCTATGGTTTTTTGCCAAGTAAATATTGCAGGTGTTAATGATAAAAATTCTAAACCTCTAAGTGATAATTTTGAAATAAGTACAAGTTCCTATATCTTTAAATCAAACCCAATCCTGTAATTTTGTATCTTCCACAGGGATAAGCACACAGATGTTAGGTGAGCAGAAATCTATCTGGGATGGCCCACTATATTTGCAGTGATTTACAGACAGCCAGGCTGCTTTTTTTAACCTTCAGGATGGGGCCTCCTCTGTTCTGTCTCCATTTTTTTTTCTTTAATATAATTCAGGTATTAAGCAGATTTGAATTAACATTAAGTAATAAAAAACAATAATGACATATCAGTTATAAAAAGAGATTGGTACCTCTTATTATTGGTGTCTTATTTTACATAGATCTCTAACAATTTACATAAATTCTAAAATTGTACAAGCAATTAGCACACAAATTTGGCTGTTGAACTGACAGGTTTTTAGGAAGTTGTTCCAGATAAACACCAGAAAATGAATCTGTTCTTGCCAAGAAAGAAGGATTTTATTTCTCACAAATCTCTTTGAAGCAAGAATAAAGGGAAAGCAAGGCTGTAGAAAGACAGGAGGAAACTAAACAGGCCTGGTCCAATTGTATGAGGGTCAGCAAGGCCAAGGGCTGGGTCCTATGCTTGGGTCACAACCACCTCCTGCAGCACTACAGGATGGAGCTGAGTGGCTGGGAAGCTGCTCAAGGACCTGGGGTTGCTGGCTGACAGCCCGAGCCAGCCCAGGTGGCTACAAAGGCAAATGGCATCCTGATCTGTACCAGAAAGAGTGTGGCCAGCAGCACCAGGGCACTGATTGCCCCCCTGTGCCATTTCTTCCCTTTTGTACCAGATTCTGTCCATGTTTCATGTTCCTGTTCCTAGGAGACTTCCAGGACCAGGATGACAGTCCACTGTCAGCACCAAGGAACTGGAGCAGGTTAACAGGAGCTAAGCACAGTTGAGATCCCTCCATCTTTTTTTAAATTGATCTGGTGGAATATGCCCATGCAGTTTGAGATGTAATGACTGAACCAACATGTACATTGATCAATGTCTTTCAACCTGAAAAACTGTACCTATTGAACAAAGATGCTGCACACTTGTAGGAAGAAACTACGTTGAGAGCAAAGGGATTTTACACTTTTGACTTCTTTCAAGATAATGTCTATTTCATGGTTTTTTTACAGTCCTTACAAAACCAGCATTAAAAATGTTTTCTATTTTTTAATTCCTTAACAGAAAGAGCGGGAGAAGGGATCTAATCTGGCATTTATGTTTCGACTGCCCTTTGCTGCTGGCAGGGTTTTCAGCATCAGTATGTTGGACACACTGCTTTATCAGGTACTATGAAGAGTAATGTGACTTAACACGAATATTGCCACCCATTTTATTGTGCTTAATTGCTAGATGACCCTATTTTCCGACATAGGATCCATTAACATGAGTCTGTACTGGGAACAATCAACGGCAAAAGATAATGGAGCATGCTCCACATGATGGTATTAGTTCAGTTATCAATCCCAAAATCACTCTGTGACTGCACAAAATCTGATGTTACATAATATAATACTCCTTATGTACCTCTTCACAGTCAAACAGCTTTGATAAGGCCTACATAAATTACAGATAATACAGACTAATAACGCTCGTAAACTCTGCAACAAAAAGGCAGGGCCCATTCCCACAGTGTCATGTCCCTAACAGAAAAGAACAGAATTACTTTAAAATGTAATTTATTAGTCTCCTGCATTTGCTGATAAAGGCCTCAATTACTTTATAGTGGCCTGTCCTCTTACTCATGTTGACTAGACCTGCTGAGGCCCAATCATTACATTGTAAAGTAAGCCATGCTTGCCCTTGCAAAGAACGCATTCAGTGGTTACAGAGAGACAGTGGGGGAAGAAAAGGCAGCAATTCAATCTTGTTGCTCAGAATTCAGGAAGTAGTGATGACAGTCAGCGAGAATCAGGGAAGGGCACAGCTTCAGAGAGTTGAAGAAAAAAAAATCAAAAAATACAGTCAGGGCAAATGGAGGCAGTAGTTGCTAGTTTCAGGGTGGAAAATAGGCCAATATTGCTCACTCTTCATCAGTGCCCACATTTCTGCATGCTCTGATACACCAGGATGCCCAAGCAGCAGCCCCCAGTGCCACCCTTCAAGGATCAACGCACACAGCAGATGCAGGAACACCACCATGGCCCACATCATCGGCTCACCTGAGCAGCCTCCTGCTTTGCCTCTACCTAGGGAGAGCCTGTGGATGCTTTTGTACTCAGGTGGAAAACATCCTTGCGGGGAAATTAGTTTTACTTGGTAATCTGGTGCATGAAAGATGTTCTTTCATCTCAATTCTACTTCCAAATAAATTCCCTGAAGGCAAATCCAACATAAATAGAAAAATTCCTGGAGCTAAACTTTTCTCAAGAAGTCATTAATATATAAAGCAGTCATGTATATGGACATATATATTTTAAGGTTCTAGAAATAAATGTATTTATATATAAAGCATCTTCATAATCATGCTCCAGAATATCAGCATCACATACCACAATATTAAAAAGAAGTAAAAATACCAAAGACACATATATAGAAACAGATCTGTCAATCATCAACAGTTCCTGCCAGCACATAAGTAACTTCAATATTTTTTATTTGCTCCTAGACATGAATAATCATGCTATGACTTGACAGAGTAACACCATTTGCTAGGAAGTGTTTAAAACAAAGAGCCTCACATGCTCATTCTCACCTAAATTCCACCTGTCCTTCCCTTGAACTGCTAATGCTCATAGGTGAACTGTCATTTTTCTAGATTACCTTTCTTACTCCAAGTTAGAAATTCTGTAACAGCAGCTCTTTGTTCTTTTTCATGGTCCCATTTTCTGTCTTTATCTTCTGCAAGAAACAGAGCAAGTGACATGGGAAACATCAGGGTTCAGCTGGTGCTTCCCATTATAGGCCAAAAGAAAAGCCTTTGAATTATCTTTTCATTATCTTTAGTGACTGAAAAATAAAAATTGGTCTTGCAAATGCTGGTGAATAAACTTGTTAATATAATGAAAATTCCATGTTAATCTAATGAAAATTCCATTCCAATAATGAAATTATGCAACCAGGATAACAAATAAGTTTAATTTGCAAACAATTTTTCTTCGAGATGCTCCTTAGCGTTTAGCCCATCACAACTGGGAGACTACCAGTACAAAAATTAAAATAGTTGAATCACTATGTATCAAATTAAATCCATCTAGCTTCTGAGTTTGAACAAATCCAGATTCTGTAAAGGATTTCTCTAATACCTTTGTGAGCTATTTCTTTGAGAAAACCTCTTTGTTAGCCATGCATTTGCATGAAGCCAGCAGAGTTACATGTGTGCTGTGTCCCAAGGACTGCAATGCTGCCCTGCTACACCTGAGTACAGGTGGCAATGAACAGCTCAGCCTTACAGCTAGGAGAGCACCCACTTGACCCTCTCATTCCAGCAACCCAACCCAGGAGGAGAAATATTTGTGATTTTAGCTTATCTAATATCTGTTCCTGGCCTTAGTCTACACTTCTACACTAAACTTAATTTCTACCTTTTAACCAATAGCAACACCCTGTTTAGCAGAACAACAAGGCATATCGACCCTTAAAAACCCTTCAGATTATTCATCTGAATTAAAATTACAGCAGTTTCACTCCAGAGGGACCCACTGAGGATGCAGACCCATCTAACATATGCCAGTGTTTCTTTTGCACAGAAGAGTTCATTATAATTTCACACCTCATAGGGCTAGCGCCTCACTTCCACTGACACATCTATCTTTGCTTTCATCGTGCCTTGTTATGCCTTAGTCTCCTGAATCCTGTATGTACATTGCATGCACATGCAGAGCCAATTTGGAAAAACTTACTTTATATAAGTAAATTCAGCAAAAAGAAAGGGATAGGTATTTCTACAGTGATTAAGATACTTAAAAGAGATGGACTGTAAACACAGATGTATAATTTCTTTGAAATTCACACATGGTGCTAATGGTTACCTACTCATCTGTTCATTAAAGCTTTTTTCTTTCTTTTCTGTCTCTCCTGTTAAAAAATCTTGCAGTCATTTGTGAAAGATTATATGATTTCTATCACAAGACTTCTGCTGGGACTTGACACCACACCAGGATCTGGGTTTCTTTGTTCTGTAAGTTATTAAAAAAGAAAATCAGTACAGAGTACCAGAGAAAATTCTGTACTGTCTGCAAAATACTTCAACTTCCTTTGTATGGCATTTCCTTTCGTGAAAGTCCAAGAAAGGCCATCTGTTTCCTTTTTCATCGAGAGAAGACAAGGAAATTAAACAGAAAACATACCCATTTTTAGTTCCATAGCAAAAAACACATCCCCAAGAAAACACAATGCATTCTATTCAGCAGAAAATTTGAAAGTCAGGAAAACACAGGAATAGTGCATTTTATATCAAACAGCAATGGCAGTTCAGCAACCAATTTAAAAATCAAGTATATAAAAACCAGGAAGCGCTACCTGTGTTGTACAGCCTGGCCAGGACTTCTCATTCCTATGGGCAATAAAGGGCACAAGTAGTTTTTACATAAAGATCAGATGTATTAAATGACTAGGAGTTGTAGTTAAAAACTCATCTTGTTATTATATATGTCAATATTCCCCAATGCAATTTAAATGTGTATATACACACATAAAAAATTAAACAACTGAAGTAATTTTTACTAAAATAAACCCCACCTTTCTGTTTTCTCCCACACCCATCATACCCTGGGTAGTAAACAGATCAATACAAGTTGAGTTACTTACAAGTTGCTTTGCGGGGATCTATATCTATCTTCAGGAAGTTATCAATGATGGTTTAAGAAAGTCGTTTAAATAAAAATTACATATTTCTTGGTCAATCATTAAGCTTCATTACAGTGAATGTAAGAACACTTGAAAGTACAACTGAATCTCTAAAAAGGAACACATATATCTCAAAATAAAGCTAGTAATGAAATAAGTGAGCTTCATGTAAGACTTCCGTATGCCCCTTATGCTATGTGCATTACTTCCTCCCCACTCCCTTGTCCCCACATATTCAGCCTGCAGTCTGGTGGACAAACTTCAAATTCAAAATATTAATGCACTCCAGTCTGCCCACACCAGTTTCTTACTGCTGACAACATTTAGTTTATTCATTTATATTTTAGTCAAATATAGACACTGGGTGAAGGCTGCCATGTAAGTTTTAAGTAATCTTAAAACAAGACCAGAAGTTCATAATGCTAAACTGCTTCCACTACAATGTCTTCTAAAAAGGGAGAAAACAGAAGAAACAGTCTGACAAACTCAATAGAAGTTGCAGATTTGTTGTGCAGCAAAGGTGCAATACTACAATGGGATAATTACCCGCTAGTGTTCAGTTTTGATTTTTTTTTCATGAGTAGCATAGTGAACAAGTGATAAGCCCTAAGGAGCTAAAAGTTTTCCCTCCTATTATTATTTGTTCAGATGAAAATCACAGAAGAGGATCTGTGGATTAGGACATATGCCAGACTGTATCAGAAGCTTTGTTCCTCTACAGGAGACATTCCAATTGGAGTCTACAGGACAGAATCCCAAAAGCTCACAACATCGGAGGTGGGTCAGTTCATGGTGCTTTTCTGTGGGTTTGACTGCAGAGTGCACCAGGCCTCTGCTGACACGTGGATGGTCACTCCCAGCCAGGCTGAGCCCCAGGCTCCAGGAGTGCCCAGAGCCAGTGGACACCTGGCCTTTGATTCCTGTGCTCACCTGCAGGGAATGGATGGATGGGATGGATGGGAAACAAGGGCACAGCCAGGACTGGCTGAGGAGTGATCTCTGCTCTGACCTCGCTGTGGTCACTAACTGCAGTGTCTGTAACAAACCCTGTAACCAGGCCCTGTGGCACTTGTCTCTCAAAACAGGTGGCATTGCACTGCTCACGTGACTTTCTAATTCATTCTCTTGTTGCTCATTTCTAGTTAGTGTTATTCAAAGTATTGTGGGATGTCTCTAAATTTAGCTGCCAAACACTGGTAATATTCTATATATGTATTTCTGTGCTTGCCACATAAATGTGTGTATTTCTCCATCTTTCTGCTTATAAAGAATGGCAGAAATACTTTTTCCTGACTATTTAACATACTTTTTTTTTGTTTAGACAGCTTTGATTTCTGTCATGTATTATCCATTTGTTTACATGACTATTAGTACTGCCATCTCATTAAACCATGGCTTTAAAATGCAAGTGAGCAACAACTCTCTCCTTTCTTTTGAAATACTCAGAGTTTACACTAATTTCCAAGATAGGCAATTTATATTTTCTTTATCATATTTCAGAAAAATATTAGAAAACATAATATATGTTTTATGGCAAGATTTGCTCTTGAGGAAGTACAAACATTCAGCTGAAGTTAATTTTTGAAAAAGGGTGACAAAAAGCTATGCAAGATTCCACCCAGTTCATGGGTGTATCTCTTTGTGGACCACCCCTAGTTCTGCAGGTGACTTTTATAGCTTAGCCAATGGACTCTGTCATTGCAATAATGTCTTTTGAACTATAGCAGCCTTAACATAATCCATCAAAATCATTCCTTGGAGAAGAATGTAGTCAGCTTCACTGCTAATATGAAGAAAAAAGTCTGTCACAGCTTTCCACAAAACTAAGGACATACCATTAATATTAAATAACGGTAAGATTAAATTCATGGCAATGCTTTATTCTCACATTCAGGGCTGGCTATTTAACTTCAGGTCCAAAAAAAGAGAATGAGGAGTTCTGCTATTACTTCCTCCCAACTTTCACAGGTAATCTCACAAAGAATTTGAGTTAAATCAGGTAGAGGAGTAAGGAAGGGAGGTTGGAGAAACCTCCCAGTTAAATTTTTAAATTGTCAGGTGTTGGACAAACATGGAAGAATGGCACTCTCTTGTTTATAAAGTGAAGAAAAAGCAGTTGGTCTTTTTAAGGCTCTGAATGCAGACCCCCAGTGGTACTTTCACACAAATACTTGTGCAATTTCTTGTTTAGTGAGTGAGAATTTGTACAACCTTTCCCCTCTAGAGAGGGGCAGGGAAATCTCCCCTCACCTACCTCTTCCCCAGAATACAAAAGATCAACATCTAGCTCTGCATCTGTGGCTTTACGGATAGAGACCTACAAATGCAGAGATGCTGAAAGCCTTTCTTTCTGCAGTCTTTCTGCAAAGTGTTTATTTTGAAGTTAAAGGAATATTTGACTTATTTCGCTAATGAAATATTAGCATGGGTTATCATTTTAGCTTTTCAATACATTAAGCCAAAAAAACATTGTTGGGTAAGATCTTTAGAATGGAAATAAGAAAAAAGTAATTCACTCTTTTTACTCGGGAACTATAAACTTCTAACCATAAATTTGAAGGTTTATAATTCAGAGAACCTTCAATATGATTATAAATTTGAATTTAAATAGACACAAGAAACTAAATTTGTACTGCACGTACCTGGATGCTGTCAGGTAATGACATGGGTAACTTAAGTCATGAGGACAAAATATGCCAATATTAATATTTCATATGTACAGTTTATCCTTTGGCACTCTCTTTTTCACCATGCAGATGAGAAGCCCTCACTTCACTGACACATATTCATAATTTCTTTAAAAATAAAGCAAGTTTTCACTGACCCAGTAACTAAATAACAAGTGAATCTAACCTGTCTCTCAATGACTGTCACACACCTGTGACCCAAACCATTTCCATTACATTCAAAAAAATATGAAAAAGATATATGAAATCTTTTTTCATTACCTGTGCGGCTGCTTTTCTCTGGCTCCTGTTTAATGGTCCATATTTGTTTCTTTAGATTCACTTCTGTTTAAATTGTCTTTTGTTTTCTTTTTCCCTTTCCTTTGTCAGTCACGAGAAATGGCTTCACAAGTAAGTATTTGCTTATTGCCTGCCTGTTTCTGGGTGTCCTGGTTGAAGCAAGCCCCACATAGTTGTTGGCTTGCTCACTCCCCCCAAGGTGGGACGGGGAGAAAACTGAGAAGCTGAAAGGGAGAAATCTCATTGGTTCAGGTAAAGGCAGTTTGATAAGTTAAGCAAAAGCTGTGTGTGAAAGCAAAGCAGAGCAAAGAATTTGCTCACACTTCTGATGGGCGGGGGGTGTTTGGCCATCTCCAGGAAAGCAGGGCTCCATCAGGCACAGCTGGGAAGACAAAAGCCATAAGTCCTCCCATTCCTTCTTCTTCCTGCAGCTGTTCCTGCAGAGCACAGCACTATGGATAACTGATATCACTTTGGTCAGGTGTCCTGGCTGTGTCCCCTCCCAACTTCTTGGGCTCCCCCCCAGCCCACTTGCTGCTGGGGTGGGTGAGCAGCAGAAAAGACCTTGGCTCTGTGTAAGCACCATTTACCAGTAATGAAAACATCCCCATTATCAACACTGTTTCCATCACAAACCCGAAACAGACCCATACGGGCTGCTGTGAAGAAATGTAACTCAATCCCAGCCAGAAACTGTACGTTAGGTTAAACTGTGAGAGTAAAATCCTCACAGAAAATGGAACTGTGCAATGGATTGTCCTTGAGTAAATGGATTTTAAAGCAACATTGTTCTGGACATGAACAGCTTGCTAAAAATCTGAAAGCTGACGGACTGGGACTTTCAAAGAAGCACAGTGGAATTCTGGTTCCTTTTGGGCCTGCTCCTGTTGAATTCTGAAGATAAAAAATCATCTTTACAGTGAGAAGATCATCTGGTGAAAGCCTTAAGCTTAAACACATTAAATTCTAGTGGAGCAAAATCCCCAAGTTTATCACAAAAGGAATATGTGGCTGTACTTAGCAATGGTTTAGACAGCTTTTGGAGCAGAAAAGCATTTCTAGAACCCTGGATGCAAGTAAGCATTCTTGGTAGGCAGAGCAGTAAAGTTTAGTTAATACAGAATTTGCAGTAAGGTAAAAATAAGGCACTACTTCAGAACAGAACAGATGAAACTACGCATTCAAACTATTTCACGTTTTACACACAGCTCCCAGGGAGCAGCAAGGCAAGAGAGCAAAAATCTAAAGTTAATTGATGTTTGGTGTTATCACTACAGACACTCTCATCATCTCAAATATGCACACTGGTGTGTCTGTGACTACATTCCCATCCCTGTCATGCATTGACCAGCCTAATATTTCGATTTTAAGGCATGAAACATCCTATGTATGGAAACATCCAACACACCACGCCTGAGTGGGTCACAGATTTCTGGCAGCACAAGTGAGCAATCACACCCTTTAGGGCACACAGTGGGATATGCAAGACAGGAACCTGCCTTTAAAAAATAAAAAGCAAACAAAACCAAGGGTTTAAAGGCAATGTTTCTTCACTGTGTGGCACAGGAGTGACACCATGTCATCAGTCATGCTTCTCATGCAACAGATTTACCTGCTATGGAACAAGGAAATGAAATTCAATTGAAACAATCAAACCTCAAAGTAATGATAGTTACAAAAGTATTTTTAAATGAAGTTCAAGACTGGTTAAAACAGACGGGGACACACAGAAGTACTTTGCACTGGAATTCTATCTTCTGTGTGTTTAACAGCTGCCACTGGCAGACACACTTTTGTGCTGCTTTTGAAAGAGAGTTTGGGCTTCGATTTTGCTTTTTCTTTAAAGCTGAATTTTTTCCTCTTGCATACAGCAAAGGGCCATTCTGCACAGCTTTCTCAACAAGCACAATAAAAACTTCGTAGTTGCTGAAGTAAATATTTAGCTTTATCACCTTCCTTTATGGTTTCAGCTCACCTACAGCAGTGTTTCAAAAGTTCAAGCTAAGGATTTACAGATTCACAGAAACAAAAAACTTGTTCTTCTACTTGGCCTCTCCCATTTAATGTCTGGCTTAAAAAGTGACTTGCCCTCCTGTAGTGATGCTGATTGGTCTCTGCCTTTCCCCTACTGCTGCCAGCAGTCCAGATAATTGTTTTATCAAGAGCAAGACAGGGAAAGCTGCCAATGCAGGCAGGAAGAAAGGCAAAACAAGACCATCCTCTACACTCAGTTTGTATCAGATTTGTTCATACCAAATAGCTCCTTCCTATCCATAAGTAGCACCTTATCCTATGGAATGTACTCTGCCTACCTCAGTCCTTGCTGTAAAATGCACACAAACCCAAAATGACAGTCTAACAAACAACAAAATCAAATTGCATTCCTGTTCAAAGAGATCCAGGTTCTCTCTTCTGCCCTAACATCAGGGGAGTCAGTAACATAACCTCAAAAAATCATGTCGTTTAAAAAAAAAAAAAAAAAAGAAATCCCTTTTCTATTGCAGACTAAGATGAAGAGCCTCAATAAATTAGCTGGTCTTTACATGAGGCTTATTGCAAGATCCTAGTCTAGAATATTAAAAATGTGGTTTTACTTGAAGTGCTACAACATAAGCATCTGTAGTGTTCTTTTTAATTACGGGGTTTGATTGTTTTGCTGTTTGATTGGGTTTGTTTGTTGCTAAAAAAGCAGATAAAGCTAGTTGGTTCAAAAGTGAAAAATGTAAGTATCTTTCACACTGTATCCAGCTCACTCATATCAAATACTATTTTATAGATGCCAGAAACCTCACAGATTCTGTGGTGAGCCTCTTACAGATAGGTTGTATTCAGCATTGATGAGATCAACAGAATCTTGCTTTCAGATTTCGTGTTAGTGGGAAAAGGCCATTCAGTAGCTCCTTGGTTAAATTTGCTTTATTTGCTGATCATTACCAGCGTATTCTGTTCGAGGGGATTCACATTAACTCAGCCTGTTCATTTACATCATCTTTGTTTTATACTTCATGTACTTATTTTAAACACTCACTCAATTCAAATCTGTGACCAGTAACTTGGTAATGTGCTTGTACTGACACTAGCAAGGACTTCACTATTTCAACATCAATAAAAGATGTTTCAAATAGCATTCAAATAGCCCAAGAGGAACTCAAGATTGTTAAGGATGTGGTTTTGAAACTAGAAATTGAAACTACTCATTAAATCTAAAATACACATTGAAACAATTTACCTTAACAAAAAGTTATCTTTTGAAATGCTTCCTCTTATCTTCCCTAGGAACTTTTGTATGTTAGAAATGCACCTGTAGCCCATCCACTTGTGTTATTTCTGTTATTTCAGTACTTGTACATGCACATACCATTGGTCTTGTTTGGGTGGCATAAGGAAAACACAGCAACAGAGCGACACATTTTGCCTTGTAAGTATGGGGGGGTTTTGTCACTATATGAGTGAAACAGCAGCATCACTATTCTCTAAGGTAGGAATCAATTACCTCTTTCACCAGAGGTGCCCTGAGTCACACTGAAGGTTACTGCATCCTAATTTCATGTGTGCTGGAAGGTCAAGAATGCCTGGGAATTTGAGACACAGTTAATAGGCATGCTCTAACTGTGGTCTTAAAAGAGTACTGAAAACAGTGCAGCCAAAGCTGAACCATTACTTAATGAATCCACAACATACATGTAAAAAGCAGTTACACAACTTGAATTTCTGAAAATATGCAGACTGGGAAGAAAGTGGAGAAGTCATTCAAAACTGATTCCTAGATTCAGGGAGGGCAATATCAGAAGGCTAAAGTCACTCCTCTCAGAAGCACAGGGCAATTGGGCACAAAATAACACTCAACTGCTTTTGCACTTGACAAATGTATTTTTATTATAAATGAGCTTTTTACATGAAAAGTCAAAGTCTAGTAAAGGGTGCCCAGTTCAGGAACACTTGTTAAGTACAAAGAGCTGAATCCCCTCAGCTCCATTGCAGCCAAACCCCATGTCCAACTGCACTGTCGGAGAGAGGAGACAGCATCTTCATCTGCTTCCATTTAATACAGCCCTTCATCTCTCTTGTAATTTTCCTTTAAGTCTCAAATTTCCATCAGTGTGGAGGAATGGGAGGACACCAAAGACACCAAAGACACCAAAGACCAGTTCAGCTGTCGTGGTAATCACCGGAACTCAACATCCAGTGACCAGTCCGACCACCCGCTGCTGCGGAGGAAGAGCATGCAGTGGGCACGGCGCCTGAGCAGGAGGGCTCCTCGGCACTCTGCTAAAACTGCTGAGAAGATCAACCAGCAGAGAATGAACCTCTACAGGAGGTCAGAAAGGCAGGAGCTCGCTGAACTCGTGAAGAACAGAATGAAGCACCTGGGCCTTTCTCCAGCAGGATACGGTACCACTATTACAGTACTTCAATAGCAACATTAGCATTGTGCAAGGTGAACTTAGTTGTAAGAAATGATGGAGCCATAAACAAAATACTACGTTTATGATAATGCTATTTGTTTTGTTGGTTTAGGTTTGGGTTGTTTGCTTTTTTTCAGTTACCAGTAGTAACTTGGAGTGTTTTTAATGCATTCTATTATCACCCATTCCTGTGCTGAGATGGAAGGCTCAGAAGGCAGCATGTCAGTCACACTTATATTTAGTAGATGATATGTGTACGCTGAATATATAAACATTCCCCAGTCATTGAACAGCTGCACCATATTTCCACAAACCTCTTGAAATAAAGATGAACACAGCTGTTGTGAAGTTTACTTATATGTCAAGGTGGGGAGTTGTTTATATGTGAAGGATATTGCCTTTTCCCCACAATTTTCAAAAGTAATGCCAAATTATCACATTAAAGTCATTTTTAGAAAGCATGTTTCACTAGTCTTTAGATGCCACTTTTATCCATCAAATCATTCTCCTGCAAGGCTGATGTTGGGCTGCTTTTTAGTTTTTTGGTTTTAGTTTGTAGGATTGTTTTGGGGTTTTTTAAGTTATGGACAAGAGCTCTGTAACACTTTTTAACACATGCACCACAGCTGGCTGGGTTGCCTTTCTCCGGCCTTGGCTCTGTAGCATGTTGGCTGGAAACCCCAGGACTATGGGTTCTAATTTCCTAGATGATAAACCAGGAATTTTTAGATATGTGAATACAGGCTCTTTATTCCACACCCCATCTGGAAAATTTCTATGCCTTCTTTCTTTGATGTTTCTATACTATTCTCTGCAGAAAGATTCTGGGCTAAATATTTTCCAGGGGTTTCACAGGCCACAATAACATTTGATCAAACACAAAAATGTTCTGTAAATTTAATTCATATTTACACTAGTAACAAGAAAACTTTGTTGTATTCCTACTTTTCTTTTCAAATCCTAGTTAAAAGCCAAAAGTAAATATTCATTTCATTATTCAAATTCAGGACTATTAGGTACCATACACAAAGCAGCAAAATCTTGATAGTTAAATGCTTTACCTGATTACATTTATCTGATTCTGAGTTGTACATTTTCCTAAAAAGCTGAAGAGGATTTAAAACAGAAGCACTGCCTCTCCTTTTGCCTCTCCTCTTTAGTCTGATCAGATTAAAACCAGTCTTACTGCAGTAGCCCAAGGAGTGTGCCAAGAGAATTGTGTGTATCATTATACAAAACATATTGCAATGGTAGCTACAAAAGTGTAGCTTAAACCTTAAAAATAAAAATTATTAGCTTTCATTTCAACACATCATTAGGAAAACAGTTAAAAATGCAAGAGACATACCAATTTCCATTCATACAGCCTTCACATTTCAAGGCCTTAGCACAGGTGATAAAAGGGAAGTGCTTCCTAGATAAATAGGAAAAGGGAAAGAAAGGTTTATGTTGACTAAATCTGGAAATGGATGAGAATGCCACAGACCTGCATTTAACCTTGGTCATCATTTGAACTTGATGCCAGCCAAGCACAGGAGTCTCTGCTCACCACAAACTTACCTAAGCTGCAGGACAGATTGGTAAACCACACTGAAACTGGGTTACATTGAAAATTGCTATGACTGAAAAAAACCAGAAGATTTTTAAAAAATTAGAAAACAGGATGTTTTTAGAGCTGATAACTCAAAAGATAATAATGTCAGGTAGTTTCAATTCAAGTACAGTTGAAAAGAAATTTCTAAACTTATTGGAAATCACTGACACACTTTTTTACAGCTCTATGAACTTTCATCAAATTAATTTGTCAGAAATAATGCTTTTCACAATTCATTTGTAAATGCAATTTATTTGCTACTTTTTTCCCCCTGTCCTCTAGATGAAATGAATGATCACCAGAACACCCTTTCATACATCCTGATCAACCCTTCTCCAGATACAAGATTAGAGCTGAATGATATAGTGTAAGTTAAAGCACACACATTAAAAAATAGTCACAAGACCTGCAAAAAAAAATGTGGAGACTTCTATTTAAAGAGACATCTAATTATACTATATACGTATATATTTAAGATACACATATAAATACATAATACATATATTTGTAATGTTTTAAACCTGTCATCCTCCTCTTACTCTGTATTTTAAATTGAAAAAAATCTGACCAATGCTATGTCAGGAACTAAACTAAGCACCTTCAAAGTAAGTCTCTAAGTCTTCCTCAGGTCTTTTCAGCATTACAGCTCTATGCACTTAGCCTGGCTTGCACCATGTTGTTTTAGTAACAGCTGTAATTTCTTTTTGTAGATACTTGATCCGACCTGATCCATTGACTTATGTTCCAAATGCCGGACCCGGCCGAAAGGATAGCTTCTGCAATACAGTGGGACAAGACACCAGGGAGGAGACACAGCTTTGATATGTAACTCACCACAAAATTCAGAGACAATTTTATAGACATGTTGTTTCCACTAACAATTTTGCGAACTGAATGGTACAGTTTATTCAGATTTTGGAAACAAAATGACAGTGGGTAAGTGACCAAATGCAGAAATGTGGTGCCTAGAAACTCTCATTTCAGGGATTGTCAGGTTTGTGGCCTGTTCAGTATGATAGTTGAACTTTGTCAGCCTAACAGAATGATGACACCTGTTGCTATTTAACCCATATGAACAAATGTCAGATTCCACCACGTTTTGCTTAGATGCTCCTAAGCGTATTTATGCAGATGTCAGCATGTCAGTGACTGAGCTTCTGACCTACATCAGATTATCTGATGCCCATAGAGAGACAATGCCTAATTTGTAGAAGCAAATATGTTAATACCTAAAGCTGCCAACAAGGCGTTGCATGTCAAGAATTCAGTCTTTGAAATAATTTTCAATCTCAGTCTGTTGCCCATTTCTATTAGTACAGATTCGTTTCAGTCCCATTTTAGCCTTCAGGACCTGAGTTTTTGTTCCTTGGGTTTACACAGATCAGGCTGAATGACACAACCTGGTCACACTGCAGAGGTTGAGATTGAGACACATCAATGAAAGAGGAGCCCAGCTGCAGGAAAGTCCCTCTCATCTCACACAGGCAGCCCCCTCACACTGGCAAAAAACTGGGAAGTTACTGTGTGAAGCTGCATACAGTGGTTGCTCAGGTGAAACACAACCCTTTGAACCATGGTGAGTTTGTCTGTAGAAGCCTGCGTAGATCCTAACACAAAAGTGAGAGCCTCCCTCTAGGGAATGATTCCTACAACAAGCCCTTAACATTTTCATGAATATGCCAGAACTACAGTTGTCCAAAGCATTTCATGCCTAGTCATCCAGATTACCCAGAAGTGATACATTTTCACATGAAATTATGTATCTCATTGAAAATAAAAGAAAGTTATAACCCATTCCACAAAATTAATGTAATTCCACATAGTGTGTAAAAGCAGTATGGATCTAAAACCTCTGCTTCAGCATGAAGTACACAAGAATGCATCTGCTTGTGTAAGAAGCAACCACAGTTGGTCAAGCTTTCTACAGAATTAAGTATGTCTGTCCATGATCTTCCAAGATCACTGTCACAAATGGGGAAAAACATATTCAAGGTTTTAAACAATTAGCCACAGAGAACTGGTAAAAGTAACTTGGCAGGTAGTCTAATATGGAAAAATTGATTATTCTCTGAACTCCCTTGATGTCCTACTTGTACAAAAAAAATCAGTCAAAACTGTTTATATTCTCTTCGATATTAATTGGTAGAAGTACATTCTATTTCTGAAACAGAAACCACAACCAAGTTGCCCAGTGAGCAACTCCTGGATGTGAGCATGTTTATCAGCATTATAAGGATATTGAAATCAAGTCACGTTCATATTAGGAATGACAGCAAATCTGCTCTTACTTCCTGCCTTCCTCTTAATGATCCCAAGGTTTAGCAATTCAGTGGTTCTGCTTAGAGTCCATTATTGTTCAGTGCTTTTCCACACATTAGTCATTCATGAGTTTATTCACAGGTAAAGTATTTCAAATGGGCACTGCAGGAAACAAAGAAACAGTTGAAACAGCTGCACAGACTGAAGTCTACATTTTTTCAAGAAACAGTATATGGTACAGATCATTGTCCAAGACCTGTCATAGAAGTTACCCAGAAGAGTTTGCATGTGCAGTGTGAATAACTTTTCTATTTTTAATACCTTCAGGGAGAAGACTCTATTCCAGTTGAATTTTTTTTTTTAAAAAATACAAGTTTCTTAAAAATGTTGATTCCAAAATATTAGGAGGATCTATTGTTTCATGCTGAAGGCATTTCTGATGGAGTCTCAAGGAGGCAGAGAGGATTCCATCGCTATCCTTCAGCAAGCAAGCTGGATACTCTGTTTTTAGTGTGAGTCACAGTTCACAGGAATTCCCTATGTGTGTATGTATAGCACACACCACTGATTTAAGGACTCTCTGCCAATAAGATCCACAGTGAGGGCTTGAGTCCTCACATTTAACAGCCCATAAAGCAGCAGAAACAAGCAGTCAGGTGTGTCCATTTGCCCACTTAACTCAGCAGAATTTCTGCTCAGCTAGATTGGAATAGTGGCATCTAATGTGACCTGCTATTTTTCCAAGCTTAATGAATTTCTAATTGCTTATTAGCCCCAGATGATTTGCTAAAGCAAACACAAAGACAACTGGAGACATTTGGAGTCCCTGAAATGACAGCAAGGCAATATTTATGAACAGAACACTTAATTCTCTTCAAAATCTGGAAGACAAGCAAGGTAATAAAAACTAACAGCTTCTGATGAAGCAGAAGTTCTAATAACCCATGAATAATATACCACAAAGTTCAGCTATTCATAATAATACTGTCTTTCATGTTGAAAGCAGAACAGGTTTGCTTCCTCTGGAATATCTTCACAGACAGACTGCATTCTAGTGGGATTTCGATCTTCCAAGACCAGCCTAAGCACCACTACATTAACACTGAATGAAACAGTATGCACAGTCCCTCAGCAGCCAGGGAGGTGATTCTTTAATGGTCCTCCTACAAGCAATCATACCTTCACACACTTTTTTCTCATCATGATTATCAAAAATGTAACACAAGCCTAACTGGACTGGAGACCAGACTGAGCAACAGGAATCTCAAGGCTCAGTGCTGGAGAAGGGATGATGAAATTCTAGAATGGGCAGGGTCAAATGACTGTTGAACAGAGGAGTTTGAGCAGGCAACATTTCACTCAGTTTAGAGAGAAATGTGAAGCTGTGAAAAAAAGATTATTTCTATCTGTGCTTAACTGTATGTATTCTTCCTCCTGGCTCACTTCTATCAACAACTCAAAGATGCCCCTCTTCCCCAACACTGCCTTAGCACAGCCCAAGCAGTTTGGTACCCAGTCACAGACCCAGAGAGGGAAGTGCTAGCTGATAATAACTGCTTCATTCTCAAGGGAATGTCCAGCATAGCCAGACCTACCTATGAAAATGTGTTACCTAGTCTGCAATAAAAAAGTCACAACAACTCTTTCAATGGCATGCAGTGTGTTTCCTTAACTGTTTTATTCCAATTCCACAACACACGTGAATTCACATACAAAGTAAAAAGCATAAAGTTCTTGAGTTTTTAAAATGTGCAGTGGAATGAATTAGTGAAGTTGTGACATTTTGTCTCAGAAATTAAAAGAGCAGTTATTTCCCAGCATATTTTCTCTCACAAACAACTTTATACTAAAACTACACTTTTAACAACTTCCAATTATACAAATACATATTACTGAATATTACACATCTTTATTTACCAATGCACCAAAAAAAGCTAAAGAACAAATAAATTTTAGGCTTCAGCAGTGGAGGAAAACTGAAATGACATCAAACACAGCAGAAGGAATATACAATTCTGTAGTTTCTAGAGAGTTAGGGCTAAGAGCAATCATTCTGTAATTTTGGAACACTGACATGAGATTTTGCAGCATTGAATTCCGCTTGATATCCAATGGAAACTAGTCACTAAAATCTGGAAATGAATTAATATGAAGCAGGTCTTCAAGCTTTTATAACCTTGCAGGTACATCAAGTTGTACAGCAAGGTTATAAAAATACTTCTTCAAGGCAGTGCTATAAATGTAGAATTTATAAAACAAAGCAATATTCATAAAATATGATTGCATATTCTTGATATTCTATTAGAAGCTACCCTACCTACCCTGAAACAGATGTACAATGAATAAATGTCTAAAGAGCAGCACTTCAAAATTTCAGCCACTGTTGCTTGTGTTTGGTACAGAATATGCACTGCTGGGATACAGGAAAAGAGTTACTAATTCATACTAAGTTATGAGAGATGACCCAGACTTTACTTCTTTTCATCTTCTGAAGTTAACTGAAAATACTAATGATAACGCTGTTATATACTTAATTTTTGCCTCCACTGCCAATGTAAGGATGTCAGTAATAGTAATTCAACACAAGTACAAACTCCTGAGAAACTTAAAAAAGCAAGTATTTCTACTTCATTGAGTTAAAAACAAGCATTTGACATTCCTGTGAACTAAATTTTCTGCAAAATCTAGACTTTAGACTGTTATGATTTGCAACTGGCCCATGCCGAGAGGCAAAGTATGGAAATGAAAGAGTAAATACTACTTCATATGCATGAGGTATCTCAGACAAATTGGGGCACTCTGAATGGTGCTCTGCACAGGGCTCTGGTACCTTTAAAGGGTACCCTTTAAAGCACACAGGTACAACATCAGTGATTTGACTAATCACTTACACCCACACTACGAATTACTGATCATAGGAAAACTTCTCTAGATAATTTCCTATTTCTTTTATCCTTTCACCAGTATGGGCTGGCTGATGAACTGGTTCATTTTGCTGGCAAGTCTATAGCTTTTAATAGTTTTAGCTTTGGTATTTATTCCTGCTAGGACTTACAACTCTCCCTGCTTCCATAACTGTACAGTGGTGTGGCAGACTCCACAGACTCCAAACAAAGGCAGGGAACTTGTATCTTTATAGCCTTTTATTTGTACAGCTGGCAAGTCTCTGTTAATGCAACAGATTGTGCTGCTTGTGCACTCAGCTTCAGGCTGTGGTGAAGCCTCTACTACCTTATCATATACCATCATGGAATCATTAGGGTTGGAAAATGCCTCCAAGATCATTTAGTCCAACCTTTCACCAAGCACCTCCATGCCAGCTAAACCACAGCACTGAGTGCCACGTGCCACGTCCTGTCATTTCTTGAGACACCTCCAGCAATGGTGACTCCACGACTTCCCTGGGCAGCCTGTTCAAATGCTTGACAACTCTTTCCATGAAGAAATTCTTCCTGATGGCCAACCTGAACCTCCCCTGGTGCAGCTTGTGGCCATTTCCTCTCATACTGTCTCCGGTTGCCTGGGAGAAGAAACCAACCACCTTTCTATAACCTCCTTGCAGGCAGTTGCAGAGAGTGGAAACATCTCCCCCAAGCCTCTTTTTCTCCAGGCTCCTCATCAGACCTGTGCTCCAGACCCTTTACCAGCTCAGTTGTCTTGTCTGGACTCCCTGCAGCATCTCAAAGTATTCCTTGGACTGAGGGGCCCAGAACTGGACACAGGATTTGAGGTAAGGCCTCACCACTGCTGGGTTCAGAGGGACAATCCCTGCTCTGATCCTGCTGCTACACTATCCCCGAAAAAAGACAGGATGCCCTTGGCCTTCTTAGCCACCTGGGCACATGCTGGCTCTTGGTTAGCTGCTGTCAGCCAGCACCCCCAGGTCCTTTTCTGCTAGGTCCCCATCTTCAGTAATTACTGAATAACCTGGAGAACTTTATTGCCATTCAGGTAGCAGGAGAACATGTGAAGGTTGGGTTTGTTAGGTTTTGATCACCTTCATGGGTTGTTACTGCACAACCATGCATGACATGGTGTTCCCCACCCAGGTAAAGGGAACAGACTTTAGAGTTGAGCTCACTACGTTGTTTAATGTAAGGTAAAGGTGTCAGCTATACAAGATGTCATGGCTGCTATCAAGTAATCAACATATTATGTCAAAAAAGACCCATTTTTTAAACACAACATCCTGTAAATCTTCCAAAATTTTAGAAAATACTGGAGGACCCAGGAAAGCCCTGAGGGAGTGTTGGCCTCTTTAGCTGTATCTTTCCCGAGGTAAATGCAAAAAGGTCTTGAAAGTCCAGATGAATAGGTATCTATTTGAGATAGAAAAAGTGTCCTGTGTAGGTATTAGACAAGTAATAATATTCCTTAATCACAAGGTTTAAGACCTTTCTCCCATAAGGGAGAAATGCATTGCATTCAGTGGCTGCACCCCAGGTTCCCACTATCTGTCAGTCCTGGGTGGAATGGAGCTGCACACAGCACAGAAGGATAGCACTGCAGGATTCAAGGGTTTCTTTATTAAACACCATAATGTAAGTTTATAAAATGTCATTGGGGATGCGTATAACGTATACTCACTTTCTCACTTCACCTACAGCTGAAGTGTTTGGTGTTTATGTGACTGACATTTTGATTCTCATTTGCATCTGATAGGGATTTGGACTGAAACTTTTATCTTCTGAGGTTAGTAAGCATCATCTTATTTTTTACTTAACTATGAGGATATTTTGTACACAGCTGAATGCCCTAAAATGTAATTTAATATACCACTAACAGGATAGTCTATCAGCATTTATTTTTCCTCTTTTTATTATATCTCCATTATTACAATTAAGTGGTATCTTGTGTGTGAGATGTTCTTTGTATATATGACGACAAAGAGTAGCAGCCACTGTGGGCACTAACTGAGATCTGGGAAATGCTAATGTTAGGTTTTCTGAAGAAGCAGTTTCTGCCCACATTTCTGGCACTAATTCCCCAGCACAGGATATCACATATGCTTTCTTCTTCAGTCGCACCGGAATGCCACATGAGTACATTTAATGGTACGTAGGCAAATTACATCCAAGCAGTATAAAATTAACATACTGACCTATTAGTTGTTAATGAAAGAATAAGTTTCATTGCATCTTCTTTGCTTTTTCTTCAGTAGGGTTGATATGGTCTCTTGCTGTATTTTAAAACACTTTGAAAATTAATTGATGCTTCATCCAAAACTAAATAAGGTACCAATCAGTATTCACTCAACAGAGAAAGGCTTCTTTATGGAGGAAAATCCTTCAATTCAACCTAGGCACCTGATTCAGGATGTCCCTGGACCTTGAAAGTTATCATTACACAGATGTTCTGTTCCTACTAAGAAAACATCTGCTGCTTTTGTCCATTGTCAAAGTTCCTAGGATGCTCCAGGATGGACCTTTCTCTTCTAACATGTGTTTTTCTTCTCTTGCAGCATTTCCCAATAGAGTACGTGCTCATGTGGCTGAATGTGATGAGATGTAACTATTTTATTGTACATACAAGGAGAAAATGGGACCTTGTGTATGTTAAACAGTGAATAACGAGGTGGTACTATTTCTACTCCCTTTGCATTAAGACAAAACCCTATGTAAACATCTTCCAAATGTATATGTTTAGTTATTAAAGAAGCGTTGATGATTTTTGCAGCCAGGTCTCCAGAAAAGATGCAGCCAGTTCCTGAACAGAAAGGGTGGTATCTGTTAGCTGGGAATTCTTCTGATATGTACCATTTACTGGCTTTATTCTGAATAGGGCTGTGCCCTTTCATTAAAAAGCCTGGGACATAATTATGTGTGGGAGGTGGGAGAGGCCTGAGGAGCTTTTCAATCAGGTGTATTGTTTTAACAAAAACATCACTGTCTGTCTTCATAGCTAACCTTGTGCCACTGCAGTTAAGAGGCCACCCACCTCATGCCCATCAGAGTTTTAAGAGTTAAGTCGTTTTAAGTGTCCAGGAAGTCCTGTTGGATAATACTGTGATATTGCTCACTTTCTCTCAGCAGTACATCCTCACTTGCACCCTTATCTCGATGCCAAGCATGAACAGCCGAACTACGTCAATGCCCGGAACCACAGCTTCATTCCCCCAGGTCTTTCAGATGGCATTTCTGTGCAGAAATTCAGCAGCTGTTGTTGATATCAGCGGTACCACGAAAGGTGTTTTATCTTTACACTTCTCTTCTTCGTTAATAATGAATGTAAATGACTGTGTCAGAGTGGATATGTTTTTATTCCCAGATTTCTCATTTTCCAGTGGTAGTTCTCCATTTTCTTTCCCAGAGATTTGTTTAAAATTTGTAAATATTTTTTTAAGTAAACTCTTTTCACTTTCCATGTGAAGATCATCACTTTTAAGTAGAGCAGCAAGGTGATGAGAAGTATAAAAATAGGAAATCAAATATATTGCTGTAAAAGAGATGGTGAAAACCAGAAAAAGGTTTCTTTTGGTGCATTCCATGGGAGAGAAGAATCCACTACAGTAGCTCATTTTGGCAGCCGTGAGAGGATGCACAAAAAGCACAGATATTTTGTCAGAAGAGCAGCTAATTTGTAATTGTTTTCCTCTGTGACACAGGAAGATAAAAGCTGCCTTCAGGCTTCCGATTGTCCAGGATTGCTTTCATTTCGTTATTGTTAAAGGTATCCTATTATTTTATTCCAGAATAAATTGCAAAAATGTTTATCGAAGACAAAAAAAAAATTTAAAAAATTCACTATTAAATTTTCAGGCTTTTCTTCCTCAGAGAAATACAGTATGATAGAAATACAGTATGATAGAAACAGTAAGAAATAAATTAAATTAAATAAATACACTATTAAAAGTAATAATTTCATCAGATAGAACAGAAATTATTCAGATCTATATTTAAATATTGAAATATATGTAAAATATAAAGGCAGCTTAACTTCCTGTAGGCTTTACAAAAAGTTGTCACACAATTGAATCATCCAAGGTTAATGAAATATTATGATTGATTATGGATTCGTAGCATTGGAGGCTATTATGATAAATCAAAAATTTGATGCATGGCTGAAAGTGATTGTCTAGGCTCTATAAAACATTAATGCAGACAGACTTTGAGATGAAGCACCCCCTGCCAGCAACTACAACTACCTCTGTAAAGAATGCTTGAAACAACTGTCTTAATCTAGATTCATACATTTGAAATGGCTTCAGCTGAAGGATCCCATCCTCCCAGACTGCAAGGACACGTAAACTATAAATACCGGAACTGTGCACATACTGTAGCTTTGGGTAGTTCTTTGTGATTTCCATAATAGCCAGTTTCAAATTTTGGCTTCCTTCCATGAAACAATACAGAAATTTATCTAAGCCTTGGAGATGCTCCACAGTTTGCAGGGAGAAGAAGATAATCACATGTATCCCCCACACCATGAACTGGTAACACCCAAGAATGCCACCTGGAGAGAAGGGCAAGTTAACTGTGTTAAAGTGCTTACCCAGTCTCTGAAGGGTTCTCTACATGTATTTGAAATGGAGATGCAAAAGTATAGTAAATCAGGGGTTTTTTTCAGATTTTTTGTGCCAAAACACTATTTAACAGATGCAGTGTGTAACTCACAATCAAACAGCAAAATTAAACACTTCTTACCATCATCTTTGAAAGTGTAGGTTCATCCCAGTCATACAACCATGGTATTTTTTGATAGATTCTTTAGTAGTTTCTTGCTGCTCCACAAAGAAGTGACAGATTTAGGAGGACTGAAATAATCAGGAATCCTACCTCTGTTCCCACGGAGAATCTGAGGACAAGCTCACGGGTCCGTGACTTTCTGTTCTAAGTCTTTTCCAGATGAATTGTGTATTAACACAAAGGAAAATGCAGCAGGACATTCACCTTTCTATTTGATAAGGTAAAAATACTCTATCACTTGTAGCAATGAATGGACAGTATAAAATCTCTATAAAAAGAGATTGGATTTAATAATTTTAGAATATGCAACAGAAATGCAAAGTAAGAAATTAATTTATGCTCAACTATAATTTAATCTGGATAAAATAGATATTGTATAATCTGAATGTAAATGTGTGGGATAACCCTTGGCCAGCATCCAAACACTCACCCACATGCTCACCCCGCTCACCCCCTCCTCAGGAGGACAAGGGGAGAAAATAGGATGAAAGAGTTAATGGATCAAGATAAAGGACAGGAAGATCACTTACTGGATACCATCTAGGACAGAACAAAGCTGGCCAAGATGAATTTAAATGTATTGCTCTTCAAAATACATTTGGATAGTAAGAAACAGAGACGAAAATAAAACCCAATACCTCCTCCCCATCTTTTCCTGGGCTCAACTCAACTTCTTTTCCTGCCCCTTCAGCAGCAGAAGGGGGTTGGGGATTAAGGTCTCTCCCTATTCCTCCTCCTGTTCAAACAAATCTACTCCCATGAGAGCTCTCGAAGGGCCTCAGTATCTTCAGGGAATATCCAGGTGCTGGAAGTTGAGAGAAAAAGGGCATAAGGATATTCTGTGATAAACTGGTCAGTAGTTTAATGCAGCTCACATGCACCACACACCCATGAAACATTAGGAACACAGCAAGTAATAGCTTAGCTCTGGCAATCTTCATTATGTTTTTAGCTCTTTAGAAACTGTATGTTTTGGCATCATAACATATTAAACATCCAGGATCCAAAAAACAAAGTAATGTAAGAAAGAACCTGGTCAGTACGACATCAGAAGTCGAGAGGCATTTGTGTACCCATTAATTGCTTTACTGTTATTTGAAATAAAAGAATTTCAGCACATGAAAATAAAAGAGCAGAAGGTAATTTTCAATGTCCTAAGTGTACTTCTGCACTGCAGTTTTCTTGATTAAGCTAAAAATATTTTGTCAAAGTCTTTGACTTCTGTTTGTTTTGACAGTGCAATTCCATTAGATGAAACCCTGGTTCCACTGTGGAAAGAACAGAAACTTCTAAGAAGACTTTTCTAAGAGGTAGCTAGAATATTTATTGTTTCAAGTTTGATTGAGTTATTACAAGATTAGTAGAGAATTCATGCTGCTAAAGAGCAAACAGTACCTATGTCTTCAAAAATATAGTTTATCTTGCTTATGACTTTTTAAAATGCCAAGAATATTGTCTCAAAATATTCTCAACTCCTTTCCTATTAAAATTTTTCACAGAAAAAAGAAAAATACTTTAGAAATAAATGCTTACCCACAATAATTACCCGAACCATTAAACCAAAACAATTGTAATTATGAAAATTATTTTTCTAAAACCAACTGTATAGCAAAATGCAGTGTATATTAGGTTGCCTTGGGATACACTTATTATTCAGATGCACACGCATTTAACTACATTCAGATTTTAAAATTACTTCATATGTGCTGAACTCCCCACTCATAATTAGGCTTTATTAAAATAATAAAAAGGAAGAAGATGACTGAAAAGGAGTAGAGAAAAGCAGGAAAGGAATTAGGAAAAAAAGGAAAATAATGACGGTGCTGTTTCTCTACATTCCTGTTTATTTTATCTATTCCTTATTTATTAAAAAAAGACAGATTTGACAGCTCATGAGTGAAAATCTACCTCACCACATTCTAGTTCTACCCTATCACATCACATACTTTTGGAAGGATTTAAAAATAAGAAAAAACAACCCTTCACATTGTAGCAATGCTTTGATATTTTCCCAAATTCTTGAAGTAATGAGTTTTGAACTGCAAGCCATTCAAGGTGCTCCCACAAATGGCAAATTTCTAAGTAATCTTCTGAAGGAAATGCTAGGTGTGTTTGAAGGTGCACATGGCAGGCTGCCAGAAAGCATGAGAGGGGGCTGATTTAATCCCAGACTGCAAGTTGGCAAACAGATCACAGCATCTCCACTAATTAGCCTTGGCTCAGTTAAGCCAGCTTTTAGGCAGATTGACTAAATGTCCATAAAAGGGTGAGCTGGGAAGCAAGGAAAGAGCAGGAGATGCACCCACCTAGGCTAAAGGCAGTGTCTCCTGAAGAGAAGCTCCGTCAGGGCTCTGCCGTGTCCTGCAGCCCTTCTGGCTCAGCACAGACTCACCAGTCCCTTGGGAAGAGCAGGCTGTGCAGAGTCCTAGCCTCACCTCTTGCTGGCTCTGTAGGAGCTCCCAGGGATGGCCCTGGAGTCAGAGATGAACCAATGTCCACCTCTCTTTTTTAAAACCTGTATTGAATTTCAATCCCACATGCCACAGTATTTGGAGGATGAACTTGGGCATCTCAGTGACACTTGCGCTCGGTGGTTATAAAGAGAAACAGAGATATTGCAGTTTCTGTCTGTACTAGTTTGTTATTGGGTTACAGGTGAAAAAAAAGCTGTCTTAAAACCACACAAGGAGCAGAGAGCTGCTTGTACTCCCTTTTACCTGCAACATTTGGCTTCGCAGAGAACACAGGCAATGCTTCTATAGTTTGCACATAGAAACTCATCTAAACACGTACTGCTGAGGTGTGACATGGATTGGTGCTGGAGAGAAGAGAGTGAGGAAATAAAATTATCTTGATATGTATTGTTGGAAAGATCTACATTCAGTTTTTCAAATTTTGAAATAAGATTTTTTTATGAGTAAAAGACATGGTATGTGATCCTTAAAACCACTGTCTGTTGCAATGATTATAGTGATTTGAACAGTAAGTGGCTTAATTAACTGTGAAGAGAATCAAGCGCTTTGCATAAAGCACTGAAGAAGTGTATTAATGACAACTGCACATATTTAAGGAGCATATGGAATTAATTTAAGAAATATATAAAGTATTTATCTGCTAGTGTAGTGTAAAATCTTTGTATATGTCCTTTTCTGATTTAAATTATGCCTAGACTGAGCTAATCTCATCAAAATGCTAATTCTACAAAGGAATAGTACTTCTTTTCCCCACTGGAATATTTATAATTTTTTTTTTTAAAAATCCCAGAAATATGTGAGAAACTGAAGATTAATTTTAAGTTCTTTTTTCTTTATGTAAGTGCACATTGGATTTAAAAACAGTCTCCAAAGAGAAGTGAACAGCAACAGCTATCCTAGAATTTGCTTGTCTCTAGTTAGCTGCTATATAAGTTATTCTTAAAGTACATACAGAAATATAGCTGCCAAATAATTAATCACATATAAACAGCACAATTCCCTCCCTGTTTTTATGCAAGTGAAGTGCAATAAAATTTGTCATGGGACAAAAAGGGAACACACTGTCTGCAAGGAGCCAAGAATTTCTTGTTAGTCTAACAAGTGTTTTATCAGAAAATAGCTACTAGTTTAATTTAATTGTTATTAGCAAAAGCAGGAGTGAAGAAGGTGGGGGAAAACAGTTCTACATGCAGTCCCTGATATCCTCCCTCTCTTCTCTCATGTCACATTCACCTAGTTTAATGCTCCTTTGGTAGGGTCCTATGAGTCAGTGACACCAGCTTTTCTCAAGGAGATGGACAAGGAGAGGAGTTTATGGCAAATTGCCAGTGCCCTACAGTCTCTACCAGAAGGAATATCCTGATGTTGATGGCAGTGTCTTTGCTACCCAAGAACCCCAGGAGTGCTAACTTCCATGTGTTTTGCAAGACAACACTTTCCTCTTTGTTTCTTTGTTCTCAGTTGCGCATGAAGCCTGATTTTATTACACATGCTGTGTTGAGTTTGGGTATTTCCTCCTTGTGTTCTTTGATTAAATGACTAAACGACTATGACTGACTCCAGCTTTATCCAGCTGCCAACAGTACATTCTCATAGCAATAAATAATTACCTACTGGTCACACTTTTCCTTGGTTATCATCCCGTATCTACATTACCCTGTATTACCCTATACTTCCATTTCAGGGCCATAAACAGGTACTCTACACAGAATAGCTATTTGCTGCAGAAATAAAGACAAGTAACTAGCAGGTGTTGTGCCACATGGTTGTGGAAAGCCAAAGTAATTGAGTAACAGGAACTAATTCACTACACAATTTGCTGTTCCAGCTTTAAAAAGCTAGAGCAAAGCTCCAGCCCCTATCCTTTAAGTGACCTAATCACACAGTACCTATATGAGCTATAAGCAAGGGTGTGCTTGGGAGCATAGTACAGAGAATAATCTAATAATGCTACAGCAATTTACTATCTTGTGTCTGGGTTTGTGTTTGTTTTGGTTTGTATCTACAGGGTTCACATGGGAATTTATGAAAGGTGCCAGGTGACCAGTCTCCCTTAGAAAATGCCATTCTAGTGGCACTGGAATGACACTGGTTTTTACCAGCAAAGATGCTGAGCATTGTGGAGCAGTAATTCTGAGGAAAGACATCCTTCACAGTTTTAGGTTCTTTGGCAGAGGCAAACATAATATAAGTATTCATCTAGATTAACCAAGTGTGAGGTTGAGAATGAGAGTGTGTTGAACTGTTGGATAGTCTAAAGATGTCCATAGAGAACTAAATAGAGACCTTAGCATGGCTTTTAGACCACAAGTCACCTCAAAACAGTATCAGTTTTAACCACCTCATTGCTGACAAATGTCTGCATGTACCTTTCTAATCTGTATTTAAATAATTTAAGCCCTGTAACTTTCCAAAGCATCTATTTAATGCAATGCCTCATTACTCTATTTCCTGAACCCAAACTGATAATCCATGCTGCTTGAATTCATTACCTCTTGAAGCACAGTTTTCTCTGTGGTAACTTTTCCCTTGTCCCTTCTCAGACTTCACTTGACATGTTTGCTGAATATCCAGCCACTCTCATTCCTCCTCCTCAGATCTCTCCAGTGGATTCTTAACTCCCTGAAAGGACGAAGTGGACTCATTACCTCAGGTGAAGCCTTTCCCTGGGGGAGGAGAATGGAGGGATTACTTTATGTCTCCTCCGAGCTTTCTCCCTGCTTGTGCACTTTGAGAGACCTACTTGTTTTTTGGGGTTTTTTTGAACTATTAGATGTTGACCCACATGATGTGCTGTGTCAGTAACAGGTAGAGCTCGTGACCTGCTCCATGCTGGGAGACACTTCCACATGGCTGGTCAGCTTAGCCAACAGGCTACCTTTGTTTCTCATTGTCTCAGGCAATTTCCATTTTCCCTGCCCATTCACAGCCTCATACTTTTAGTGCATGACTCCAAGTGCCTGGGGAAGCCCTGGTCAGTGTAGAATTCCATGTTCATAAGAAACCACTCCCACGCAGTCTCTGACTCTGGCTTTCACACATTTATACAACTCCCTCATGGCAGGTTCATCTGCACTGTAGCTCCTTAGCCAGTGATTCTGAACCACTGTGACAAGCACCCTGTCATCAGATCCTTTGCTACTTGTCCAAAAATGTGAGCATAGTTATGTTGATCCCCTTATTTCTGGCAAAGCAATAAGTATTTTCAGTGAGCTTACACTGTTTTTACATAGATTATGGAACTGTTGTACCTTCCATTACAATCACTTTAGCCCCTTTCCTGAGTCTGGCTTTAGAAAGCTGTGTGATCAGTGTGTCAGCCATTATCACTGCAGACAGAGCTCTGACCACCCTATTGAACATTTCCTATCTATGCACTATGTCACTGAAGATATTTGACTCTTTAAAGATATTCAGAAGTGCATTATTTAAATAATAATGTCATAATTTAATAGTTTAATTAAATTATTTGCATGTAATAATTTAAAGGCAGAAAGAGGTGCTTGTATTCTAAGCTATAAATTCTCTTCTACATCTAAGCAAAGGCAACATAGATAAAGCCTTCCTACATACAGAAGTGTGGGGTTTTTGATGGGAAGGGTTTTTTAATGATGCCATCTTGTGATCATGGCCAAAATGACGCAAAATAGAGCAACGTTTCATTTTAGCTACTCTAGGCTGAGGCAGTGAGTGAACACACAACGTCAGCACCAAACTGATGGCATCAGGTACCAGCCTTTGTCCCATTTCTTTGTTTGACCCCAAACTGTTTCCTCATGGTTAAGTTTTCATCCAGTGGGTCCTCAACAGATAATCCAAAAAGAAGGTGCCAAACACAACTTCCCATAGTTCATGAGTATTAAAAACACCACAGACTTGGGGGTTGCTGCATATATGGAACTGGCTCTAGAATTTTCTTTGAAAATTATACCTCATACAGAGCCTTCTATCCAGATTTATTTAGGAATTAAAACATACCATTTTAACAGAAAAATTGGGTCTTTGCAACGATACTACTTCACTACACACAGCCACCTTAAGTATCTGCATTTTACTATAATTAAGTATAATTAACATGTAGATAGGGCAGTGTGAAAAATTTGGTTTAAGATCTGGAATTAGCAAGGAGACAGTTTATATTTTAAAACAAACAAAAAAAAGGTACCTTAGATAGACGCTGGAAACATGAGATTCAATATTTGCTTGTTTGCTGCAGCTGTGTCTGGATTCTTAACTAAATTTATTGTGGGCACAAGAACCAGAACTGCATCACTTTTCTTTATTAACTTTAGTACTTGGCTAGGTTTTTCTTGGAATTGGAATAAATTAGAACAGTTATTTGTATTAGAGATGTTTGGCTAATTTGTATTTTATAATTAAAAGTTGTGACAATAAGGAGTTAGTTAGACCAGTTACAACTAACACTAACATAAATTTAATTATGGGTGTTTATGTGTGGGTAGTTAATAAACAACTAGTCTGCAGAATTAGTGTCTCCTAATGCCTTATGTGGAGTCCTACAAAAGCTGCAGGACACCGAAGTCTTTCTTGCCTCATCTCTTGGTTAATCATGAACTTGTGTAATTTAATTCAGCTAAAAATGACATTTATAAAGCTTCATTACTTGCTAGAACATGAGCTCCTAGTTCTGTCTCCACAGGGGGATATGCACATGGAAAGTCCTGAGCATTTCTGTTCATCTGCCACTGGCAATAATTCAAGAGACTTGATCACTGCAGGGACTGGGAACATTCCTTCACCAGTGGAACTGTGTGGGTCTCATGTTCTTCCATGCATGGACTCACCAGAGGAAGTCAAAACACAGGAGAGGAAAACCAGAACCCTGTCCAGCTGGGAAAGGCATTGAACCAGCTCTCTCCTCTCCTGGATACAGTGCTACCCTCTCCCTGTGGTTGCTGCCACATATTTTAATGTCACTCTTACACATCAGGCATGAGCAATGAATGCTCCTCAGATCTCCAGAGGACGAAATCAAAATGTCACCTCGTTTGACTATTCTGACTCAGAACTGAGTTTAGGGAGAGATGGGAAGAAGCTGGCAGCCTTTCCCACACAGTTACTGATGTGAGCATGTGCAGAGGCACTACAGAGACCCTGAGAAATTCCCCCAGTGAAAACACAGGCACCAGTGGTTTTTTCGGTGTTGTGATGATAGACTAGAATTTAGTTGAGACTTTTAGTTTTAACAGTATACATCTGAATTCCAGTCCATGTGCTGCTGCATTTGGTAAATAATTTCATTTTCTAAAGCTACACTGTATTTTAAGGAGACCCAAGGTGATGCTGGCCACTGGAGCTCCTAGGGTTGTTGAGAACTACCTGGTCCAGGCACGGGTTTTACCATCTATATTTTTAGGTTTGTGGCTCTTTTCTAAACCTTTAAAGATAAGCTGCCTGAAATGAGGGGGAAATCATCTTCATTCAGGGCTTGTAAAGAAAAATTTGCTTGTATAAAGAATTGTATCTTACCAAGGAAACTATGCCATGAATTCTGCACAGATTAAATCCTCATTTTCAGACAATTCCAAAGAAATACCAGCATAGAGATCTACCTGCCTCTCATCATCTAACCTGGCCAAAGACATCTGCAAATCCCGATGCGAAAGTGTCTGATCCTCTGGCATAACTGTTTCAAAACCACATCATCATGTTTCATTTCTAAAATAATGAGAAGATGCAAAGAGCAGGGTTAAATAAAATTTAAAAACACCTTTACTTTCCTGAGTGAGAATATCTAAACTATACCCTTCCTGACAAACTCTTCACCTTTCTGCTAGACTCCCAGGGATTTACTCTCAGTCTTGACAGTCAAGAAGGATTCATTTAGGAGATATTTAGCAAGTTGTCATGTGTTTGTCACTGTCAGACAGTTGCACTGTCTCATTTGGACAGCTTTCAGCAAAATGGGCTGTAAAAGGGCAAAATTTTGGTATGCAAAAGGTACTTCAAAATAAGAACTTCTTACAAGTATTCTTAAACCCAAAATACCTTCTGAGCTGATTTAAGAAATTCTGGGAAGGAAGATTTTTCTCATATTTTGACTTTACATTACAAGGGGAAATAAGGTTTTGTACTATGTCTTAAATCTTCCATTAGGCTAAAAATAAGCATGCACTGAAATTATAATATTAATCATACTGCACTGAAGGATGAGTATAAACAGGACTCACTTTTCTGGCACTTACGCAAATGTTCAGGTTACACAGAAGAGAGAAGAGTTTTCACTGGGATTAAATGCTCTACAAGCTGTACTGTGGTTATACATAACTAGTTTTAAATATTTGTATATATTAGTTCAAAGAGGAACTAATAATTATTTTGTGGGTGTAACTGGTATTCCTTTATTGTGGCTTAGTCTTAGCTGGGCCTGTAGATGGTGCTGTAACTCCACTGATAATAGTAGTGGCATATGAGGATATTCACTTTTGTCACTGGCCAATACCCAGCTCATGTTACAGAGCAGACATGAAATCCATGTTATCAGTCTCCATAAAACTAGCTGATAGTACCAGTTCAGGTTTTATTAGAAAACTGTCTGGTTTACAGCATCTGAGTTTGCCTTCTTATTGTCCACGACAGCCACGGCATTATTTCCTAGAACAGACTGCTCTGAAAATACTCCACCATAATAAAGTAAGAGTTTTATATTGCTGAAGAAAAAAAATAAAATTAAAATTGTCATTTTAGTCTGGTACCAAAGGAAAAATTACTTTTATGTCAGCAATCTTTAAAAAAGTAGCCTTTTTGGCTACAAATTCTTAGAATGTATCATGCAGTCTTTTCAGTACATACTTTAAACATCAAAAGCAGAACAAGAAAGTAAATTTGGAGTATTTACCAATAAACTTCATCAGTTCGAAATGAATTTATGCATAAACTGTGCGAAGAAAAATGCATGTGTCTTTTTTATTAAACAATGGGTTATGATGACTGAGCTGATTGCATTGAAATTATTTAATGGGTATTTTTGATTCAAAAGAAGTTTCACTTCCTGAGGACAGAGTTCCTGAGTTAGAAAACTGAATTTTCAAAATCACTTCTAAAAAGCCTGAAGAAAGAGTACTTTCCTAGTCATTAAGGAGAGCACAGGAATAGACTGAACCTTTACCAAGTCACTGTACTCAGTACATTGTACTTAACATAAGGAGATATTTTTCAGTTCTTTGATCACCTCTTAGACTGGATTCTGAAATGAAGGATAAGATACCTTTTTCCTTATGTCATGATATTAGCAATGGAGTAGGTTCCTAGCACATTGTTTCATGGGATCCTCTTGACTGGATTGGAATTCGCATTACAGGAATTGTGTGAACTTGTTTATACAAGCATAGTTAGTTCACATCATTTGTGAACAATGGAGAGGATTTAATCTATAGTTTTCTCAAAAACAAAACATTAACTGCAAAAGTCACTCTATTTGTATCTGGAAGGCAGATTCAATGCCTTTGGAATGATATATGTTATTCCTATACTCTGTAAATACCTTGGGGTCTGTGCTTCTGAAGCAAACCAAATATCAAGTAATCACAGTCCTGAAAAACATATATTTCAGTCCCACATAATATAGAAAAAACTTGTGAAATCAAGATAAATAACAACATATTGTCCTAAAACAAAACCTTTTTCCCTGAAGACAATAAATAGGAAAGCAAAAGATCAGATCAGCCACTAAAAATATTTAGCTTTCAAACATGAAGTTAAACTGTTACTTCTTTGTCAAAGACTCAGAACCTTTTCATCACAATTCTGGATTACACTGTTACATTCTAAAGACAAGATTATGATGGCTACTAGGAAATTCTGTGAGCAACAAAACTGGAAGTTATGAAAAATTTATTACAGCATATTTGATGCATGTGGCTGACCTAGGAAAGCAATGTTCTAAAGTTAGTGTACGAAGTGGTAAAAACCTATGACTGTTTTGATGACTTGCATTCTTCCTCAGTTATACTCTCCCTATTTCTCTTAGTGGTTTCTGCTACACCAAATAACGTAGTAACTGAAAAAAATGTAGTTAAAAATTGCCTCAAGGCAAGTACAGAAAGAAGTATTTAGGCATGCACAATTTTTTTTCACTGAGTTCTAATGCTCTTCCATTTTCTACCATGCATTGAACTCCTATATTTTGTTTACATGGTCTATAAATCAGTTTTGTACCGCAGATCACTGTCATATATAATGAGAATCATAGTTTTGAACTGCAGGAGTTATTTGTCATAAGAGGGAAGTAGCAGAAAAAGGGAAGCTACACTCAGCAGCAAAAGCAGTGGAAAGCAAAATTAGTGATGTTGCACAGAGACTTTCCAGTTCTCAGGATAGCACTTGATTGGGTATTTCTCTCATAATCAAAAGCTTCCAATAGAAGAAAGAGCAACTGCTCTCTGCTATCCTCAGAGGATTAAGTCATCTGAAAAGCAAAGGCTCCAAGTCTAGAACTCCATGACCACTTGCAAATTTCTTAGTGTGAAAGCAATGAGATATTTTCAGCCTTTGCATGACTATCTGAAATAAAACATAGTGTGGTAATAGGAAGGGGAACAGAGAATTGAGAGCTGAAACAACACTAACGTGTGCTAAATTTGGAGATAAACAGGTCATTATAAACAAAGGAACAAGACTTTTGGAAAATCTGACAATATTTTAATATAAACTTGCTTATTCTTTATGAGTAGGATTGAGGTTAAGAAAATCTTATGGAAGTAATAAAGTATTCTATTGCTTTATCTATGGGAAAAATAAGAATCACTTGGAAGCTTCTAACCAAATTCGGATGAAAAAAGCATGTCCTTTTTACAAGCTGGCTGTTAACTTTGCCTGTGCATGTAGGAGAGTCCCATAATTTGCTTGTTTTGGTACTATCTCCATGGTCTTAGAAAAGAACTTTTCCCTTCAAACCAAACTGACCAGTGAAATGAAGCTGGGTTTCACACATCCCAGGATATTGCTTCACTTACTGAACCAATACACAAACACACTCCTACTTTTTCTTCTCCTTTATATCTTCTATTTAAGAGATGCAGAGGGGAAAAACATCATTTTCCAAATAAATTTAAAAGGTTTTTATTGTTTATTAATGCAGTTAGAACATTCTGAGTATGGGAAAAGTTTCCAAGGAACTGCCAGCACTAGTAAAAATACTTCAGGCTTGTTCATGAAATCCTGTTAAGCTAGATTTCCTCTAAGAGCATGGTGTGAAGGAATGCAGCTTTTGTCTCTCCTTTCCTTCATATCTTGTTTCTGAAGTGTGGGAAATAATCAAATTCCTAACACCACCCCCCTAATTTCTTATGCACAACTATGCAAATACCACAATTTAAAATAGTGCTTATGACTTCCTTCATTATAGAAGCTGCCATAGTCACTTTATTTCCTTATAGAAACAGTTACATCCTAAGTTATTGTCTTGGTTTGAAAGACAGGCGCCTGCTAAGGAAGGCAGGAGCCTCCCCTGGAATGGAAAATGTAAACCCCTTCCCTCCAAATTATCACAATTTTTAAAATTAAGGGGCTCTTAGGCAAAGATATGAGAATAGAAATAACAGTTCTTTACTAATATATATATTAAGGCAAACAAACAACAACTCTGGCATTAACCACAAACAGAAACCCAGCCCCAGCCTTCTCTCGGCCGCAGGCACGCTTCCCTTGGGTGCAGTTCCGGTCACAGCCGGCAGGGGCGCTGTGGCTCCCGGCGGGCACGGCAGGTGCGATGATTCCCCGCGGCTGCAGGGGGCGCTCCGGTGCGGCTCGGGAGCACGCGTTAATGGCGGCCCGGCTGAGATGGGAAGGGACAGGAGAGAGGTTCGCCTCACAGACCCACAGGGGCGGCAGATCCTGGCAGGCAGGGGTGCGGGGCTGCAGCGCGGAGAAAGACCTGGAGCAGTTCCGAAGAAGCGGCGGAGGTGGGGCAGCAGCAGCCTGGCTCCAGGCACGGCGGGGAGAGAGGGGCGAGCCCAAAGACCCCGGGCACCCCAGCGTCAGGAGAGGCAGCTCCGGTCTGGGCTCCGGTGGTGGCAGCGAATTCCCTTTCCCCAAGCAGCAGCTCCAACCGTCCTCCTCCGAAACCAGGAGAAAAGAGAGCCAGCAGCTCCCCAGCCTTGGCTTTTACTCATCCAATTCTCGTGGTATCCCTCCCCCTCTCTGAGAGAAACTCCCAGATAAGGGACATGTTGTCAGAGACTCTTCTCTCCTGAGCTTGGCCACCTTCCTTTGTTCTCCAAAGTACCCAGCCATTACAGTTTCTCAGCAATTTATGGGGGAAAATTCCTTAAGCAGGAAAAACAAAAAGGAAGAAAATCCAAACCTCAACAGTTATTTATTCCCATTTTTGTAAATACTAGTAAATGGTTCTTCTGCTAGACAATTCATATTATTGCTCACAAGGGCCATCAAGTTATGGATGCACTAAAGTGCAGCAGGAATAAAATATCTACCACCTTAGAGCTTATGATGTGTCCAAAAATCTTGGAAATTTTAATAGGCTGTGATATATTTTGCCTCTGCAAGTGACTTTCATAACTTGTTGTGCAACAAATGATTTAACCATTGCCAATCTGTTCTTGGGAATCAAAGGCATTAATTAAAATGCACTTTCTTGATGTTTGCAATGCCATCCTTCCATAAGTAGAAATGCACAGAGAAGAAATTCCTCTTCAGTGTGAACTTCAGCAAGCAGGGTGAGAACTAGTTTGAGAAGTTTTTGAAATTACCCCAAGAAAATGTCACAGAAGCACTACTTCAGCTTTAAGGTGGTGCCTGGGTGTATTTGAAGATATAAGGTAGGCTGTGGAACTATGAAGCTGTTATTTAAGTCAACTACTATTTTATTTTCCTCATGCTTCTGTTTCCAGCTTTTCTTTTGTCCATCCAGTTTTAATTTAACCTTTATGACTTGTGTAAGAATTTTATTTGAAACTGAAACCCTACCCTCTGTTAAGAGGATACATCCTGATCCAAACCCAATGTTCTTAGCAGTTTTAAATTAGGTATGGGGAAAAAAACCAACCCCAAAGGATCTCTTCTGTGCCCATATAATAAAATGTGCAAAGTACTCTATAACGTAATACATAAACTTTATTTCCTACCTGTCTAACTGCACTGCGACATGATATACTTTACATTAGCTATTATTTCTGCAAATTCTCATTTTCTCTGTCAAATGATGCATGAAAGTGAAAATCACTACAGCTTAATGGAATAAGCCTCTTATCAGTGCTATATATCAAAGACATCCCTCTCTGAACACCTAAGGACAGAAAGATCATAAATTCTAAAACAATTCCACTTGATTTCACAATAGGTCGCTGGCTTTGAGGTTTTGCTGGTGCTGTTTATTTTTCCCTTGCTGTGGGGACAATGGTCAGTGTTATGCTGTTATTTGTTCTTTACAGGCTTAAGTGTGCTGGAGGTCAGCAGGGGGTTACAGATAAGGAATGATGTCAAGAGGGACTTCTCTGTCTTAAAAAAGCACTTGTCTCTATTGCACAAGTTTGGAAAAGAAAAAAAACGTGTATTTGAAATAATTTATATAACAATATCAATGACTGGTGTAACAGCACCGACATAATATGAATAATATAATAATTAATAATTGATACAGCAACCAAAAAGAGGCTGAAAACAGTTTTTTATATCCAAGGCTGTCATCACATAGGCTATGCCCAAAGGACAGCAACACAGGTTTGGGGTCAGCTACAAGGAGTGATGAGGCAGGAGAGGGAGAGAAAGAGAATTCAAGTCCATGACTACCTTGACCTGGGCTGATCTCCTCTGCTTCTCTTCCAAGCCTGTCGTAACAGTATTTTGTAGCTGCAAGGCAGACAGCATGATTCCAGTACCATCCTGGAAGAGAGGCAAACAGGTATATGAGGGGTTGTGTCTTTGATTAATGAAAATCAAATAAAAAAATATTCCCAAGTTATCTCTGTAGAGGGCAGAGGGAAGTCCAGGGCTGTGTAAAAGGTTTCAAACAGCACAGTAAGAATTAATTCAGAAAACTTTTCATACATGTCCTCTTTTTGCCAAACTTCAGCTGTCATTTTCTTTAATCATATCAAGTTTATGATGTTGTGGGAGAAAGTGAGTCTGACTGAAAGTGTTCAGCTGGCTGCCTACTAATACTTCCCTTTCCAAAGTCCCACTTTCAGTATAAAGCTGCATCTTAGCTAGATCTTCTAGCTCTATGGAGATTTAGCTTATACAAACTCTGCTTCATCTTCTTAGTTGCACCCTCTTTTAGATTCAGTCAAGTGGTATTTGATTCTTTTTTCATGGGAAATTGATTATGCTATTATATTGACATTCGTATTTTTCACTTTGTAGGGTGTGTTTCTTGTTTTGAGAAAAGGGCTGTGCTCCCAACATAGTTTATGCTCCAGAACCTTTGACTTCAATCTATTTTTTTTTTCTGGTCATTTCCTGGTCATTCTGTGACATTGCATTTATCTGGAATGATTTTCTCTATCTTAGCAAATTGTGGCAGCATCAAGATGAATCAAAGAAAGAGTGAATTATTTCAGTGAAACTTGACAAAGTTTAGAAAAAGCTAATAATTATTTGCATTTTTTAAAGAAGCTGGACAAACAGATTTCAAAAAGTTTTTGCCTTTGCAGCAGAATAGTCCTTTAACACTGTGCTCATGAGTATTCAGCTCACAGGTGAAGCAGCATGAGCAAGAATGGGACACAGATGGGAAAGTGCTGACAGGGGCAGCTGTACAACTTCCTAGGTATGAAGGGACAGTACAGCTGGAGGCACAGAACTGATATTAATTCATTTTTTTCTTTGTGAGGCCATGAAGGTTTTCTTTTTCTAACCCTTTATTCTCAGTTCAAAGAACATTTGACAAGGGCTGACTTGGTGAACCAATCTTTTTAGTGTGATTTATGGAATCCAGTCATGAATCTTTAAACCTGGTGATATAGATCGTATCTTCAAAGTATCACGAACAGCTGAATATTATATTATTTTCCAGTTCTAAAAGTTCTGAAGCAGACAGCACTATATGATGAATGCTATTAATTACACAAATTCAGCACTTAATCCTATAGGTTATATGTGACTTTGGACCCTAAGAGGATCTGTAAACTGCAAATTCAAGAATAATGCAACCAGATTAATAAAAAAGGCTGAGTGTGATCATAGATATCAGTAATAAATACTGAAATACTTCCACCATGTGTAATGATCATACTTCGTCTATTTCAAACACTTTTGAACTTTGCTATTGTATCTCTACAGGACCTGCTTCCTCTGCAGGTGAAGTTGCCTTACCAGTTCAAGGACAACAAGTGAGAATGCTGGAATGAGTAAAGAACTAGTGCACTTAGCAGAAACCAGGGAAGACTGGTCAAAAATTCCAGTCAGTCCACTGCACTGAACAAGAAAAAAATAGATATCTTTGGAAAAAGGTGCAAAACTACTCCATCCTCATCAGTATCTTAGCAAAATCCATGTTTGTCTCAATACCTCATTACAATGACATCGTAGCCGAGGGAGCGTAACTCCATAATCAACCCAATTGTTCAAAGCCAATACTTATTGCCCACACTCCATTTCCTCACTTGTGCGACTCTAACTCCAAGGATTTTACACTGATAATGAGATCACAATGTCACTTCCTAAAAACAAACAATCAAAAAAAAACCCCCAAAAAAACCCCAACAACAACAACAAAAACTCCAAAAAAGCCAAACCAAGCAAAAAAAATTCAAAGTGATGAAAGCCATAAAATGCAATTTAAGGGGCACCAAATTGCAGCCACAAATCTGCTGAATTAGCAAAGTGTGAAGAAAATGAAGCCCATGTTTCCTGGAGGATGTTTAGTTGCCTTTCACTAAGAGATAACTGAGTCTGTTTTATTCTGGTTCATGTGGTTTTTCAGGAACCTTGCCCCTTTCTACCTTTTTATCCACACACCTGAATCAGCTTCTCAATGCAAGTAATCAATTTTAGCTGGCAAATAGAATAATGAACACATTTTAAAAAGGCAACAAGCATCCTATTTTATATATAAATTTTAGAAAAAAAGAGTCAATCTCTACAATGTTTCTCGCCACTGACAACAAGTGGAGTCAAGAGAACAAGTCTTGATGTGAACAAATGTATCTGTGATATTTTTTGAAATAGATCCTATCCTTTTCCAGCCCTGTCTTCACTGATGACTTACTCATGCTCCTTCCTCTTGTTACGGTCAGCATTCTTTTCTATTGTGATCACATAATTAACACTTATTATTTGTACTGTAACAGAAAGTCTGCAGTTAGATATAACCTGATAAATGCTCTAAAATGTTAAAATGTATTTTCCACCTTTTATTTAACGTCAAATAACACTTTAATTCCATATAACATAGTGATACCCAGAAATAAAAAAGAATGTCCACAGAGATGTTACTTTGTATTATTATAACTGAAGTATCAGTTACATTGCTGTGTGTTAGGCACAGGTCTGATTTAACTGAAAATAGGTAAGTTATAGAGGGGCTTTGTTTTGTTTTCAATATGATAATTGGGGTGGGGGGGGGGGGGGATAGCAGAAGAAACCTGCACATATATTTTGGATAATAAACATATGTGATCAGAAAAATGTTTTGGAATTCAAGTAACAAACCAGTCATCAAAAACCTTACAGGAGGATAAGCCTATGGTCTGATTTTTTTTCTAGTTATTATGAGTTATTACTTATTGTAGGTGACAAGAGAATCCTACGTATTAAACAAAACTTTTGTTTGAAAATGTGTCATAACTCCTTGGGATTTTCAGCTATAACGGTGACATCAATCCTGACTAACTGTGTCATTTTGTGAGAACTGGGGCCCTGTCACAATGGATGATATTCCTCAGTCCACCAAAAGCCCCTGTGCCAACGAGACTCCAGATGCTCCAGCAAGCCTAATCCTGCTTGTTTGTTTGACTACCATCTCTACCAGCTGAATCATTATCAGACAGTTGCCATATATGCCCTGTAGGATACCTGTAAACCCCCTGCTTTCACTTCTCTACTTTTCAATTTACTTCCCTATCCCTACTAGCTACCTTTTTGCCCCCTTTCTACCTTTTTATCCACTGTGTCTCCTAATTTCTAATCAGCTTCTGCCTCTGGTAAAGGCCACTAGAAACTCTTGATTCTCAATCAGATTACAAATCTCTTTCAAGAATTTCAGTCAGATGCCCCAGGACTGTGTCTCCTCCTGCCTGACTTGAAACACACCTGAGGGAAGGTGTGTACCTGCTCTCACAGGGAGGTTGCTGGATTTCACTTGTAACTCCAGTGGAAAAACATGAAAATCAATAGTTTCAAGGAGATGTAAATCTTTCTGTCAGGAGCTTCCCCTCAGCTGTGTCCGAGTTCTAACCAAGCTGCGCCTGGTTCTAATGAAAACCTTTTATCCTCCTGCCTTGCTCCAGGCATGCAGACAGTGCATCTATCTAGAATCCACAAATAAGGAGTACGGATGTAGAGCTGCTGTTCCTTTCCCTGACTCGCTGCCAGTGACTAAACACTCATTATAAAAATTACAAAGAAAATAGAGATTTTTTTTCTCTCTATCCCTCTGATTTCAGTAGGTATTTATCAGGGGTTAGAGAATGGGCAATCAAGCATTAGTGTAAATGAACCAGGTTGAAGTAGGAAAACCAGTTACAGGCTGGTCACCTGAGCTGATCCCAATCTTGCTGTAAAATCAAAACAAACAAACAATAAATAAATAAAACTGAAGACAGAGGATTTCCATTGCTTTATACTAGTGAATTTGGTTTCAAGCACTCAGTGGCTCACTGGTAGCAGTGTGAGATCACTTCATGCCTGTGCATAGAGATTAGCAAACACGAGGGTTTTGTTTCACCTCGCAGAAACATAAATCGGCATTTGGGATGGAGGGTCAATGGGCAATCAAGAAAAAGGGGCAGCAGGGTGAGAGCACCAGAGGAGCAGTGACAGCAGGAAGAAGAGAAAGCAGCTTGCTGCAGTCAGGGGTGTTGCTCATGCCCCTCTGCTATCCCTCTTTTACCATCTCACATACTGCCTCCTGCTATCTTCATGATTTATATCTGTCACTACGACTATCACTCTTTTACCCCAAAATAATCTCTGGGTAATGTGAATATGAGAAAGATCTACTTGACTCCTAATGAGTTACCTAAGTGTGGATCGCCCTTAGCTGGATTAGAATGTGGAATATACTGTTAGTTCTGACAGGAGAGAGCTTTCTATGGTCACTGAAAACAGTACAAGCACTCTATTAAATAAAGTATGACATTGTTGCGGTGGCCTCTTAC
>VZTG01010440.1:0-29890 GCA_013397845.1 Melanocharis versteri
GTCAAGCGGCCAGCAGCCACGGTTGTCTATCCTCTGTCAATATTTGTGACAGGTTAATGATCAACCTCTTGACCTCATGGCTGTTCCTGGTATACACCCAAATCTCTTTCCTGTCTTCCCCTAAAAAAATAAAGAAAAAAGTGAGTATAATTGCATGGTTCTGTGTAAGCTGAACTTACTCTGGATCCTGTGTTTTTGAAAACATGCTTCAGGTAGCAGAGGGGTACATGCTGTTGAATCCTGGTAAATCATTCAGTGTGGGAAGGTAATGCCAAGAAATCCAAACTTCTGTCTTGTACCTGTGACTCCCAGGTATGTGGTGGTTGGTGCCTGGCTGGGGTTGGTGCAGATGATCTTACTTGCCCAGACCATCAGGAATTGCACAGTGGCTGCTGGAACTGCTGGGACTGCTGGAGCTTGTGGCTGGTTATGCATCTGCCCTCTGCACGAGAGCCAGCACAGCGAGGACTGGGTTTTGCCTGGGAGCAGACCCTGCTCCTCTGGGGTGTGGCTCCTGCACTCCTGTGCTCCCCATAGCTTTTCCATGGGGGTTCTGGCTCAGACCCTGCACCACAGCCTGGGCTGGCTCAGCTTCTGCCTGTGGGGATTCCTGCCGGGGTGGCTTGGAGAAACAAGGGACACGAGGTCAGAATGAACTGGGGAGATTTTGATTTCTTTGTCCCTGCTCTTGTCCTCTTGCTTCTACTTCATCTTTGTTGCCGGCTGGTTTTGTGACAGCATACTAACTTGATTCTTCTTTTCCCTCTGAAGGAAGTCAGAGTGTTCTGATTGCTCCCTGACATGGGGTGCAGCTCCTTACTTGGGATATTTCTCCTGCTGATGTGCTCCATCAGCAGCAGCTGCCCATTTTCATATTCAGGTAGTACTTCTGGGTTACCTTTTCAACTTGTGTTACTGTGGCAATTTCAGCATTTAAACTGAAACTACATTCCTGTTCTGAACACAAAGTCCGGTGGGTTGAACACTTTCTGAAATGCAGAAAACAAAATAATATTCATACATGTATATATTTCCAAGAGAAATCAGCCTTTCTTAGCTTTCTACTTAGCCCACTCTCCTGTTGAAAAATATTCTCCTTGTGATATTGAATCCAAAGTCATAATGATTTTTGCATGGCAAAGACTTCCAATTTGGGAAGCTAAAACAAGGCACTCTCAACATACATTCTTGGACCTTGTGTTGACTGTACTACACAAGATTTGGAAATGGCTTCAGAGAGCTGTAGAACAAGCACAAGAGTATCTCGGGGACCATTGTGGCTGTCCTTGCAGAGGAGGAAGAGCAGAGCTGGCAGTGTGTCTGCACACCAGAAGACTCACCACAGGCATCTCCTCTGTGTGGGACACCTACTTAGAGTAGGTAAATCCTCTGAGGTGACCCCAGAACATAAGGGGTGGTGAAGGGAAATTTCACTCATGTACATGAAAGACATTTTCTCTGTTACCAGACAGTGGGATCTGTCCAAAGCCTTTCTCCAGTACAAGTTTTTGTGGGCTGTTATTAATTGCCTAGAAATGAGGCAATTTAATATCATTCTAGAATTTCAGGCATTGCTGTAGATACTGTTTCTGCAACTACAAAGAAATGTGTGTTTGCCTCCAAACTGGGTTCTTTGTCCAAGGGTTTGACTTGTCCAGGGCTTTGTCCAGGGTTTGACTTTCCCATGACTTGGAAAACAGAGCACTGCTATGTGGATTTTCATGGGCTTTCACCTTAGAACACTGGTAGCAGCAGCCTCTCCATCTGCTCGGTAGGCTTTGGATATTGGGCCGCACTTCTGGAGATGTAACAAAAAGGCAAAAACCTTCAGAAGCAGCGGGGGTGTGTGGGCGGGACCTTACTGCCATATTTCCTCTTTCGGCCATTCCTCCCTTAACTTACTGACAGTAGTAGCTTCAGGCATCGCAGGAGGTGGGCAGATAGTTTAGTGAAGTGAAGCTGAGGTGAACTAAATGTAAAATTGACACTTCAATATTTCTCTTAATGGAGGATTGGTGTCTGTCCTGTTGTGGCCACAGTAGCACCTGGAAAATTCTGGGTCTCCATTACCAAATATCAAACTAATAATTACTGTGAATCAAGATGGTTAAGCAGAAAAATACAACCATCCTCCACAGAAGAAGCTGCAATACTCAAGAGTCTTGTGGAATAAAAAAATATTTCTGCACTTATCTGTAGGTCTCAGTAGTGGCTCTTTTGATTTACTGAAAGAAAGCTTAAACTACTGGTATCTTTTGCTGGAACACAGGCTAATTTTATTTTCCTTTGGGCTGTTTGTGTAAATTTCCACTCCCGCTATTTATACCACTCCACTCCCGCCCACACCTGTCTGACTGTGACTGTAACAATGCTGGTGCTTTGTCTTCCTGTACCAACTGTTCAATTTTGCTCTTCTAGTGTTTATGAGAAAAGACAAAGCCCACGAGGTGCTGCAAGTCCATAAACGTGCCAACCACTTCCTAGAAGAGATTCGTCCAGGGAACCTGGAGAGAGAATGCAATGAGGAAAAGTGTTCATTTGAGGAGGCTAAGGAGATCTTCCATTCACAGGAGAAAACTGTGAGAAACCTGATTTTAGGAGAAATACAGGGAAGTTAGCAGTGAGGTGTAAATAATCCTTCCCAAGCCATCTGTTGTAGCTTTGGTAGGTGTGTGCCTATGGACTCTGCAACTTGAGTCACTTCAGGGTGGGTCACTCAGGGCGCCTGTGAGATTTCAGTTTGTTGAGTGCTCAGTTTGTTGTGTAAATGTTAAACACAATTCCTTGAAAGTATCTAAATCACGTATCTGCGTGAGCATCAATCCAGCAACATGACTGGGACGTTTTCAGAGGTCACTTGCTTGATCAAATCCCATTTGGATACCCCTCCAAATACAGAGGAGGGGTATCCTGTTCCCAGGGCCTGACAGCATCCCACTGGGAGCAGGGCTGAGGCATTCTGCCAGGGCCTTCTGCTCAGGGGTGTCACACAGAGGGGCCTGAGCTCTCCTGGATCCAGCCCGAGGTGCCAGGTGATGTCTCCTCAGCAGGCAGAGCAGCACAGGGGAAGTGGCTCTTCAGAGCAAGGCAGGTGGTGCTGAGGCCTTGCATTGACACGTTTTGGAGTAGGGGCAGGTGGTGATGGTGCCACTTGAAGCTCCTGGGCGAAGAGACCTTTCACTGGCTAAGGTGCTTGTGGATCTGAGCTTTCAGTTTAATTTTGGTTTCAGGACAGCCCAGTTTGTGCACTCTGAGGCTGGTCCATGGTGCAAACAAAAGCAAGTGGCATGGTGGTGATCAGGAGATCTGCTCTGGGAGTATATTCATGGTTCTAATCAAAATATCAGTTTACATGGACCCTAAAAAAAAGGGTTTCGTAAATTGTATCTTCAGTAATCAATATAACTATTTATGACTGTTCTCTCCATTTGTGATTTCTTCTTGCAGATGGAATTTTGGTTCAATTACAAAGGTAGGTAAAAAAGGAAATTTTAGGAAATGTATCTCTTATGTCCCTCTTGGGTACAAAGAATTATGTAGCAATTTAGAGCCAGGTTTCTCTTAATTCCTTGAGTTACACTATCCCTTGTTTCTTCTCCATAGGTTTAAATCCATGTAGTACAAATCCCTGTAACAATGGTGGAGTGTGCAAAATAAGACACTACAGTTACTTTTGCATCTGCCCCCCTGAATTTGGAGGACACAACTGTGAAACAGGTGAGTATAGGAACGGACACGTTGGCATTCATTGTGAAGGCATGTGGTGATCTCCCATCTGCTTTCAAGAAATGATAGGGAATTACCCCTTTTTATCACTTTAGAGGGATAACAACTCTAGTAACTCCTGCCATAGATGTCTGCATTGGAGATCAGTCACAGTGAGGCTCTTCTCTTTTATTGAGTCAATCATCAAATAAATGAGACAAAGCTTACTATAAGCAAAAAAAAATATATATTTGTGTTGCAATATATGAATAATGGGAAAGGAAGGAGAAAAACTGCCTTCTCTTGTCAGATTTTTGATCTTCTGAAAGGCTGTATCCAGTTTGCAAACTGAGGCATGAAATAATAGCAAAAGCCAAGCTAATGTGGAAACTATTAATCATAAATAATTTTTTTCCTCCAACTGTCAACTTTTCCTCTGTACAGTGAAGGAATTAAACATGATTATTTTTAATGTAACAATGAATAAGAATCTCAGTCAATTTCTCAGAGAATTGCCCCCCCCACACCTCTAAAATGCCCTGTGCTTTAAACCTGCCTTGATATAAAAGACAGGGTGTGCAGATGGATCAAAAACAGATGTATTTAGAAATGTTTGCTCTTCTAGGCCTTTTCTTGCCCCTGCTCCACAGGCAGAGAGCCTGTGGCCTTAGGACAAAGTTGGCAAATAGGAGGAGAATAGTTGAAACAGAACAACAAACATAGTGTCTGGTTTGCTGCAACTCAGTGTGAGTTTCTGGAACTGTAGGAGGTGGTTCCATCTGTTTCCTTGTGAGATTCTGGCAGATGTTTTCCTACTTTCCTTGGTGTAATGGTAGCTCAGGGAGCTGCCCGGGGCCCGTGCTCAGCTGTGACCGCGAGGTGCCGGTGTTTTCCTGGCAGAAAGGTTGGAGTGCTGGTACAAGAACGGTGGCTGCTGGCAGTACTGCAGGGATGGCGACAGCACCTTCCACGTGATGTGTTCCTGTGCCAGGGACTACGGCCTGCACGAGGATGGGAAGAGATGCGTGCAGACAGGTAAAGCAGAGGCAGCTCGGGTTACCTCAGGCGAAGGGCAGGTTGGCAGGCAGTGACTTCTCCTTCACTACTAGCAGAGGAGCTGCAGACACTGCAGCTACTGCAGCTTGCACTTAGTGTGTGAAAAGATCTGTCTTATTTATAATGTTTATCTCTTTTAAATGTTAAGGTTCCTCTCTATCAGGTGTCTGTAATCCAGTGCCCCTGTGAGAATGTACTGAGTCAAGGAGCATCAGGACAGTCAGTTCTGAATCTGTTCCTTCTGCATCCACGCAGGCCGAAAGGAGTCATGATGCTGAAGTGCTGTGTGGGAGGCGAGGGGACAGGACAGGGGCTTTAAAACTGGCTGTTAAGGCCTGGGTTTACATTCTGTCCTGAAGAGGGCCCTGGGCAGGCTGCTCCTGGCTGATGCCAGTGACTCAGAGAAGGCACAGCCATGGGCCCATTTCTGGGCAATGAGCTCTGCTCACCTCAGTCGGGTGGTGGCCAACGGGCTGTTGAACATCATGATGTCAGAGTTGTTCCTGGGCTCTTACTGGAAAGGTTGGGTTCCATCCTTGGACAGGAAAAGCACTGTGTTGAGTTCAACACACCACATACCCTAAGCTCAAGTCTTTGTTTCTGTCATTCCTCCCTCCAGCACCGTTTCCCTGTGGCCTGATCAAAGCCAGGTGGACTCTGAAGGAACAGCAGCTGGGGCTAAAATGGCTCCGCAGGGGCCAATGGGAGCACAGGGATGTTGTGCCCAAGAGGAATGGGAGCACAGAGAGCACAGTTAGGCAGACAGAGCTGGAACACGGTGATGTTGGGGAAGGTGAGACTTTAAAGGATGCTTTTGGACAGAGCATATGCACAAAGAGTGACGCTGGACAAACGGGGATGGCAGAAGATGTTTTCAGCTGGAGCAAGACACTGGTGGGCTCTGTGACCCAGAAGCCACTGTGGAACAGTGCTGCAGGGCAAGAGTTGGATGTCCCTGAGCACCATGAGGCAGTGGAGGAGACTGCCAGGCCTGGCAGGCCTAGGGGAGCTGTGGCTGCCCAAGGTGAGCCGACCCAGGGTCCTGCAGGGCAGAAGGAGACCACAGCACCTGCGGCCAGGCAGGAAGGAACAGTGGGAAATGCAACAGGGCAAAAACAACGAGGGGAGGGCTCTGGCTGGAACGGAACGGGGTCTATTCAACGTGGGAATGAGGGGCTGCATCAGGGCAGTGACTGGGGAGATGTTTTGGACACACCTCAGACCACCCCTCAGACCACCCAGACAAACATCAGCTCTACTTTGGAGCAGTATTTCTCCAGGGTAGCAGGAGGAACACTGTGTCATCGTGGACATTGCCCCTGGCAGGTAATACTTCACTTCCAGTCTCACCATAAACACCACACCTAAATGCTTTTTTACTTCATCATCACTGGGTCCATCAGGAGGAGCAGAGTTCATCAAGCCATTATAAAGTTGTTTTTTCAGGTTGAGAGCAATGGAACCACACATATGTCTCAGTCTTCTGCAGGGCTTTTTGATGATAGGGACTTTAAATACCTTTATCATTCTTCCCCTATCTTGCTTTTGGATTGGAATGTTAATACCCTCTCTATTAAGTCAGTCAGATCTTCTGTGCTGTCATTCAGGTTGTGTCTGCATGTCCTTGGGGAAAAGCCAGGCTTTGCCTCCTTTCGGAAGGCTGGTAATTTTTACAAGGCAAGTTCCATGGCCAGGTGAGATTCCTTAGAATGCTGAGCACAGTAAGGGAGGTAAAACTGAGGGCTCAAAGGTGAAGGCAAATGCATGTGGCAAACAGGTACAACTGAAGTGTTTGTTTCCATTGTCTTGTTTGGGATTTTAAATAATGGTTTGGGGCATTTTTTGTGCATGTCCTTATTTGTTACTAATTTTCATTCTATTGTCTCTGGTCAGTGTCCTAGTGCTGTGTGGGGGCTTGTACACAGAAATTCTGATCTAAAAAACCCTCATGTTACCCTCAGTCTGTTTTACTGCTGTCATACAAGTGGATTTCCCAATTCCACACATCAGGAGGTATTTACAAGTGGAAAAATCAGAGGCAGACTGGGTGGACCGTGCATTCACTGTGCATTTTGACAAGTGAAAACGTCTCTATTAGCCAATTTTAGGGGTTTCCACCATCTTTATACCCTGATTCTGGGTTGATAGATGAGAATGTTGTTTGAATGCTACCCAGCCTATAGATTTTATTTTTGAAGTGTTACCATCAAGGAAGTTGAGGAAGTTTTAAATTTTCATTATAGCAGGCAATTTGTAATTTAATCTTGTATATGTGTATATATATATATATGTATATATTCTATTTTTTAAAAGGATTTTGTAAACCCTTTGCATTCTAGTTCTTCATAACTTAAGACAGCATTTTCTGGTAATTGTTCTTTGCTAATTTTCAGTGTTTATTTCTAGCACTACTGAACAGAACTAAAAGCATCAATAGTATTTAGAATTAAGTCAAAATGGGTCATGTAAAACTCCAAGGAGCTGGACCATGGTAGGAGGCCAGACTGTGTCAAGCCCCTTTCCACTCTTTGACTGTTAACGTCACTGGAGGCACAGAGTACCAACATATGAGCTTTTTCTTCAGTTTAATACATGAATTAACAGGTCTGGGGAGTTTAATTGAGGAGATGCTGAGGCATTGATGGAGCTTGTAACTTTGAACAGACAAGACAGACATAAAACACAGAGCAGCATGTTTTAACTTCTCCATTTGCTACTGTGTAGATGATTACAAATTTTATTATCAGAGTCTCAATGAACTACACCTTGTGTTTCTGTTCCCAGCCCCCAGAACTTTTCAAACCACATGAAAAAAATCACAGTCATACTTGCTCCTTCAGAAGAATGCCAGCCACTGCACCAGGCAATCAATTTGAGTTTGTCAAGCTTAGTTCCTTATAATACTCTGATCTCTTGTCCCAGCAGTGCAATCATTTTATTACTGTTTTCACCCCACCTGTGGCTGGTGTGCTGGTCGTTCTCACCAGCTGTGTTTCTTACACAGGGTCAGGCCTGCAGCTGACTGTGTGCAAGAGCCCAGTCCCACCCTGGTGCTGGGTTCTGCCTCTCACCTCCCACAGGTGCTGCTCTGGAACAGCCGGGATGTTGGGTTCTGTGGCGGGAGCCTCATCGGTCGGCGCTGGGTGCTCACGGCTGCACACTGTCTTGACCTCGTCAGCCCCCAGCACGTCACCCTGGGCGAGCACGGGGCGCCTCTCACTGCAACTGTGCTTTGTGTGACATAGCAAGGTAGGGCTGAGACAGGCTCAGCCTCTCTGGGATTTAGGCCTTAGCACCATGCAAGCTGGTCCCTTTTGTTTTCACTGAGAACCTGGGAGCATAAAGCACAGACCCATTTTGGCAAACTCACTGTGCACAGAGACTGAGCACATCTTGGGGACACTTCAGGATGAAGCAGAGTTACTGCAGGTGACAGTCTGTGCTCAAGGCCATTTTGGGTTTCAATTAGCCTTAAGATTAGTTTTCTCCTGTGCTGCCTCTTCCACTAAGCCTGTAACTGCCTCAGAGCACAAAGCTCCTCTCCCTAGCTCCAGCCAAAGGAACTGGACCCTTTGTAGCAGGAATGCTGCAGCAAATACAATTTTGTGCTTGAACCCTCGAGGAGAGGAATGTGTAGGAGGAGCAAACAGTGCTCCAGCACAGGGCACCTGACAGCCTTAGACCCAACTGCAGCTTAATGCTGATGTCACGTTCCTGAGGGGAAAACATACAGTTGCATGGAAGTTCAGATACAACAGTGCTTACTAAAAACGATTGACAGTATTTATGGGAAATAAATAATCTCTGTTGGTGTGTCAGCATCCAGGCTCCAGCTCTGTCTTGCCTCTAAAGGGCACCTGGAGAGTTTGGACTACAGGATCACAGCTGCAGCATCAGGAATCATTGTCACAAGCAAGATTTGGTTTGGGCTGTGCCGCCTTGGAACAAAAGATCAAAGCATAACCCCCTATCCTTCCTGATCCCTGTGACAGTATCACCAAGGCTGTTCAGTTCGCTTAACGTTTTAACTCGTTCTGACTGCAGGAGACTTTGACAAATACCAGAGAGAATTCAAGGAACAGAAGATCACTGTGGAACGGAGCTGGACTCACCCACATTACAATTCCAACAACTACAATGGTGATATTGCCCTGCTCTACTTGAGCCATGCTGCTGTTCTGAATGAGTACATGATTCCCATCTGCCTGCCCAGCCCTAACCTGGCTGCACTTCTCTCAGAGGAGGGGAGAGTGGGGATGGTCAGTGGTTGGGGAGCCACACATGAGAGGGGCCCCACCCTGCGCTTCCTCATGAAGGTGCGGCTGCCCATCGTGGGCCTGGAACACTGCCAGCAGGCCATGGACAGGCTGCTCACTGACAGCATGTTCTGTGCGGGGTACAGCACGGCCACAGCTGATGCCTGCAAGGGGGACAGCGGGGGGCCCTTCACTGTGTCCCACCACACCACCTGGTTCCTCCTGGGCATTGTCAGCTGGGGCGAAGGCTGTGCTGAGCAAGGGAAATACGGTGTATACACCAGAGTATCCAACTACATCCCCTGGATCAAAGAGGTGGTTGAAAGTGTAGCAGATTCGGAAAACTTTTCCATTGACTTTTCTTAATACCATCTCTAAGAACAGGATCAATTCTATTAGTACAGTGTTTCAGCCTATGACACTATGCCTGCTCCCATCCTTAATGGTGTAAAATCAACTTACCCTCAAAGAAATTTTGAAATGCATAAATTGATCATTTAAGTATTGCTGAGTAAAGTACTTGTGTATAATAACTATCTGCAAGTAACAAAGGAGGAGGCAACTCAGTGTGAATCAGATGATTTTTTTGTTCTAGAGAAAGCAAGCTTTTTCCATGTCTCAAGCCTACCTCTGTTACGACAGACAGGCCCACAGCCCTGTGTGAATTCACTGCTCACTGAAGGAAGGGACGTTGTGGTAACGGTGTCTGTCATGAGACAATGCTGAACACATGGAGGAAGCTCTGAAGTTCTGGCACCAAGTACAACCTCAAGTACAAATCAGTTTACTAAATTACAGATGTTTTCCAGTACAAAAACCAAGATCGGTATGGAATTGTGTCTAAACTGAGCAGGAGCTGACTTAGCTGCAGAAGGATAAAAGGATTTTGTGGTAGAATTCTGAACAGTTGATTTTGTGTTTCATGTCAGAAGTTTTGATTTTGTGGCCATTTCTTACAACTGGCTATGAAGTTATAATTACAAACTGCCATTTGTAAAAGTCCATTCTTACCGTTCCACAACAGAACCTTTGTTTTCCTCAGAGAACAAGTAGTGCTAAGCTATTATGATTAATTTTGACTGGAAGATTTTGTATTAGGCCTTGCACAAGACCACCAGGTTCAGTACTTCAGTAAATCTCTTAGGATTTAGAAGTAACTCCCAACAACCCCCATAGCTGTAGGACCAGACTGTAGCACCAGAACTACAAAAAAAAGTTGGGGGATGAAAAGGAGTCCATTCTAACCCCTGAACCTTCCAGGCCAAACAGACTCTGGCTCTGAACAGCTCTACACAGTTCACTTATTTTTCAGTGTTTTATCTGCCACTATGGCAGTAAAGAATGTCCTGGCTTTCAAGAAATTAACTAGAACCAAAAAAAATCCAAAACCCTAAACCCCTTAAGGGCTCAGCATGCTAAAAACACACACCTGAGGTGGTTACTGCATTATATACATACCTGGAGAAAGCAGCAGAGCTCTTTAGTGCCCCAGCCAGCACAAGTGTCCTCCTTCAGTTCTCGCTTCAAGCTGGTGTCCCAGCACACAGCTCTATGTTACTGTCACTCCCTCCACTCTCACAGGGGCAAATTTAACATGTGACCCCCCCCACACACTTGCAATCTCACCATGACTGGTGCCAGCAGTAACTCAGCCAACACCAGGATCCCCAGAATTATAGACTACTCATTACAGAGGCTCTGCTCCTCTCACTCAAAGGTGACTTTTCTTACTGAAAAAATGCCAACTGCCAATTACCTGTGAAAGAAGAGTCCTCTCCTTGGAGGCAAGCTCAGCAGAGACAGCCATTTTCACAGGTAGAAACACAAAAGCCACAGAGTAGCAGATGTTACTCTGTTGTCATTCGGTAGCAGCAGGAACAAAGAAACAGCATTATCCCCCCTAACATAAGAACATTTTCCTTCCCACTGGTAAAATAGACTTTTGCAAAGTCACTGGTAAGCTACAGTGACATTTTAGCTGGAAGCTGCTGGAATTCTTAGTGGTCAATCTTCTGGCTTTGAACTAGAACTTTACACTAGTCTTCATAAAAAGAAAATCCTTTGTATGGATGATAATCATTATTTCTAAATCAAAAGCAACAGATGCAGATCTCCAAGGATGTAACAACTGATTAATAAAGTAATGAATAAAGAGAAAATGGAAAAAAGTGAACAATAAATTAACCCCACGGTTTTTCCACATCTCAGGTGGTCGTGCATACCTTCTTCTGAGCAATGAAAAGGCAGTCCCCTCCCAAAAAAATCCAGATGTTTTATTTTTTAAATGTTGCAATACAACAAATACATGATCTGTACAAAGGACACAACAGGGCCAGTTTAAATACAATCATCAGGAGAAAGGAGTCCCCATATTCACAGTCCTCGGACAACATCTTCTACCAGAACCTGAACCAACAATTTAAGGATTCACTTAAACCAAAAAACCAAACCCACCCCAAACAAGTTAAAAAATTTAAAGGTCTCCAAAGAGTCTGTGGGTGTATTGTCTTACGGCAGAGCTCATCGGGCATTCTGTGAAGGGTCACAATGGCATCTTATTGCCCTCAATGCTGATTTTCACTGCATGGGCCGATCTGCTTTTTTTCCTGATATCTGTGAATTTCCGCATCTGTTTGTCCAGTCGACTCACCCCTTTCTTAGAGGTCCCCTGGAACTTAAAAAATAAAACTAATAATTACCACTGAAAAAAAGCAGATGCCCCAGAGGTCCAAGGCAAGTGGTGCATGCAAGGTTCCACCTGGGCAAGGAGCTGGGGGAGCCACTGGGCCCAGCTGGTCTGTTCTCTTCCCAGAAGGGGAAAATGCTTCTCCCAGTATCTGCAGGGCCCAGGTGGAGGCAGTGGCACTCACAGCCATTACAGTGCAGGGTCACACTGTGTAGCTGGATAGTTTGGAAGTTTTTTATCTATTGGCTGGAGCTATGTCAGAGCCACAGTACACCAGTGTCACCCCTCTGGGCTTCCTTCAGGAGAATTAGATACGCATACACTGTGACTAAGGCTGACACATCAATTCCACACTGCCGTTTATTTTAAAGGTCAGGGATTAGTATTTGGAAAACAAGGGATTACTGGACAAAGGGCAGTGTAGGGGGTAGCAAAAAGAAATGTTTAAGCTGACCATACAAGCTATAAGAAGGTATTGGATTTCATCTCTGTATTTGAACTGCAAATGAAAACCAGGTGGCGCAACAGTTATTCTGCAGAGATTAATACAGTGATGCTGTGCTGAAACACCACTGAAGACAAACAGCAAGGACCTTCCAAGCCATAGCCAGTGCTTCCTAGAAGGCAATTTTCCTTAACTAGACAACAGAAAGAGTAAGTGATGGAAACATGACACCTTTAAGTTTGAGAGAAACAGTGATATCCAAAACATGCTACTTACTATCTGAAAAACACATCCATTAGAAACCTGTTCCCATGGCTAAGGAAGGTGCTCCTGATACGCTGATTTTAAATAAGCTTTATTCATAAATCTGTTCACTATTAATTGAAATTATAGCTAAAATTTCACAGTGATGTTTAAGAAAATATTTTTTTGAAAACAAATAAGTATGAAGCTTAATATGAACTCAACAGTTATCTATGACTTGTGCTCACCCCTTCCCGTCACTGTTAGCTTGTGGCAGCCCTGCTCACAGCACTGAAATGCAGACCAGGAATTGTCAAAACAATTCCCATACTAATGCATGTTCTCCCAACCCACACTCACAGCAGAGGATTCTTCTCCTCCTGGTCTCATTCTGCACCTCCCATGAACCACCCCTACTATCTCACATCATTTTACTTCCTTGAACGAGCAGGTGTGAAAAACACCTCACTGTGCCCCAGTCAGAGGTCAGCCACAGATGCCGGCATGCAGTGACACGAAGTCCTGTACCAAGGGCTAAGAATTCCCGTGTGTCACTTCCAGGTGAATCTGGAAAACCTAATTGTGTCAGAACAGCATTCAAAACCACAGCTGGTTTTGAGTACAGTTATTTTCACTGACCATTTTCCTGTCATTCAGGTACCCTGAAGCTGTGCAGGCAGAAGCCATGGCAGATGTTATGTGCTAGAGCCTGTTTTCTCCTGTACAAGTTCCCTTGTAGGTCACAGTACAGACACGAGAGAATTCATGGAGAGTTTTCCAGGTTTAAGTTAGCATGTACACACTCCTGTCCTGCATGTGCAAACTGCCAACAGCTGGAGCACATGCACTGTTCACACCTCCCTCGAGGGATACCTCTCCAACTTGGGAAGGCAGTGGTATGGCTACAGGGGCATCCTGTTGCCTTCAATGCTGAACTTGATGGCCCGATGCACTTTGCTGAGTCGTTTCTGTTCAGCAAACCGTCTCTTGTGCTTTTCCAAGCGACTAATACCTCTCTTAATAGTCCCGGGCTAGAAACAACATCTCAATTAATGGACAGAAGGAGAAAGAACAGCAGACAGCACAGCAATTGTTACTTCTTCCATTTACACATATTCTACCACATATACCCCTTTTAAATGAAACTGTATAGTAGATGGATGAACACATAAAGCAACACAAAGGCCTCCACTGAAGCTGTTCATGTTTACCAAAATCTCAAATGTTTCCGAAACTGGAATATTATAACAACATGATACAAAAGCTGAGAGAGGTACAAAAACATCAGTGCAGTGACACAAGTACTGAACTGCAGCTTTAGCTCAAAACGCTTTAAAGCAAGAGGCCTGTAATCAGATTCTCACCTGAGAGAGAAATTCTAGAAAACTTAACGCAAAAATCTCTTTTTGGTCAGAGAAGATGTTTTCCTGCGAAAACATGTGATGAGCTTAGAGCAGCCTACTTATTGGAGAATTAACTGTCCACACTCACTAGAAGAGGCCCTTAAAAGAACTACCCTCCTGGACAGTAACCACTGCGATACGGTGACAGAATCTCAGGTTTAGGAACAGTCACCAGGACACTGCCAGTGCTTACCCTAGAGGACTCCATCTCCACGTTCCACTTGGGCCTGACCACGTAGTCTTTGTTGGAGGGCATTGGCACCCGCGCACGGGCACAGAACCCAGGGTCCCCAGGCCTGAGAGCCCTATGGAAAAAAATGATGTGACTGTTATGGACAAATCTTATCCAGAAAGAAGCAAAGCCACCCAGTGTGCTCTCCTCTGAAACACATTGCATTACCACTGCCTCTAAAACCTCTACGCAAGTTCCACAGAGGTAGTGCCACCAAAATACTTTGCTCAGTTTTGGGGGGGTAGGGGGAAAAAAAATCCAACTTACTTTTCCTCTCCTGTTAACACTTTCTCCAGGTCCCTGCGGGGAGTCTGACCACCAGAGCTGCAAGAAAAATAAATATTTACAGGCATCTATACACAGAGACTGAAATTTTAAAAGACAATCAAGTATGTTGAAGGGAAAGAGAGACCATAACTTACTACCCTTTTATTTCCTTTAGTATTTACACACCACTTGGTTTCTCTTGATGGAATCTTAGAAGGATTTCATGTTTCTGCCTGCTACTCCTACCTGCTCAATTTCCTTCGATGAGGCATCTGTTCCAAATCTCTCTGTTCCCTCTCTTCTCTGGTCATGCCTTTGTAGTTTGAGGTAAGGCCAAAGATGGGTCGAGACCATTCATCTATTAAAAAAATAATTAGTTAACAAAGACCAGGCCTTTGTTTCTCTCAAACCACTCTGGTGGTCAAGTACAGCTTTGAAAGTTTGTGGCAAGTATTTATGCTTCAACCAAATAATTTTTGAGCCTTTAGTATTTAATGGAAAACCAGCCTTGTGAACAGAAAGCAAAAGCTTTCATCCCCAAAGTGTCTTTGTTGCCTGCTCTTTTAGAATGTCTCTAAGCTCTCAGAATACTCAGTGTGAGGAGCTCTTGCACACTCCAGGAATGCTATTTTAGAAATATGCAGAGAAGTTCCTAAATAACCTAAGTTTATCATCAGTGAGCAGCCACTCTGGATGGAATGCACTCCACATGGACTACAGCTGGTTGAGTAATATACATTCAGTCAGCCAAGTTCTCTCTAAAGTCCATGGAATAAACAGTCCTCTGACAGCACCCTCCTGCCTTTGCAGCATATACACAAGATCAAGATAGTGAAACAAGAGAGAACCGGGGCAAAACAAATGCCATCCTCTGGTTTAAGACAAGAATGAAACAGGTGCATGTAGAAGTTAATGTAACAGTGTTTGTTAAGAGCTCTACAAAGTTATGGAACAGATCAGTGAGGTTCCTACACTGCAGAATCTATTCTACAGACAACAGTAGTGCATCAGAAACTGATGCAGAAGTTCCATTCATCATCAGTGGAATCTCAGACAATGTGCAAGCAGGTTTACGTACTGATCAGCTTCCCAGCCATGTCCTTGTTCGGTCTCGACTCCTTGGGGTGTTTGTACAGGTACATCACAGCCCGTCCAATGCCGCTGTGCTTCAAGGTCTCTTGGCTCACACTGGGCAGCTGCAGAGTAAAGGAAAAGTCAGAAAACAGCAGTAAATTATGCCTGAACATTAATGGTGTCACTGAACTTTGCAAAAATACCAAAACTCACCTTTCACTTAAATAAGCTTGGAAAAATTAATGTTTCCATTGTCCCACTAGGAATTGTTTAAAGTATCAAACACCTTAATCTAGAAATCTGCCGTAACATTCTTGGGTTTATACACAAAATTAAGTAGCTTTCTAGAACTTTTTGCTCCAAATGCTCTTTAGCTTATATTACCCCAAAACTGTGCTACTGCCTTAAAATCATTCATTCTATAAAGATAAAATCTTACATGGCAAAGGCACTCAAGCAATCAGCTTGGCTACAGACACTGAAAGCCTACACGGAGTGTGAGGGACCTTCTCGTGCACTGCACACTTTTAACAGAACAGAAAAGAGAAGGGACCACAAGGAAAGAAAATTCAGGGATGCACAGCAAGTAACTCTTCACTTAAATTTGGATATAAACCTGAAACAGGCAGGCAGGGCCAAATAATCTAATTATTTCACACAAACACAGCTGTTGTGCAGGTTGCTTCCTCATGTATTTCACTGCACAGCCCATGGGTAGCAGCTGCAGTTCATTTATCACCAAACATTTCCCTAAAGCATACGACTGTGAAACTGTGGAAAAGCCACAAATCAAATGTCGTTAAAAGTCAGTTCCAAACCTCTTGCAGGATCTTCAGAAGCTCCTCTCTTATCTTTAGTGCTGGCAGACTTCGGTCTGGAAGAGGAGAAAGCCACTCTTTGATGGCAGACATAACACCACTGTCAATGAAAGTTTCTTTGAGATCCTGCCTAAAAGGTTTAAAGAGAAGCCCAAAAGTCATGTAATATAGCAAAATCTTAAGATGTGATGTTCCTTCAGGAAAATTGTGAATTTGAGTTTGCTTCATGTTAAATTAATAGGGAAAATTACGTATAATTTTAGGTTTTTGAGGTCACCTAGCTTCAGCCTTTACTTGGAATTAAAAAAAAGTATTTTACTGCATATTCAGTACAGCTGTAGTGTAACTCTATGAAATCTTAAAAATTCTGACTACTCCCTAAGGTTACAGTTAACTGAAGGAATGACAACTCACTTTTTAAGATGCATAACTACAGTTGGTAGCAAAGTTAATTTCTTTAGTGCTGGTTTCTTTTGTGTATTCAGCTGACGATCCTCCTGTAGACAGTTGAAGAATCAGCACAAGGTAATCAAAGAAAGAAATCAGCAACTCTCATTCTTTGCAACACTTACAATAAAAAGACTAGTCTATTAAACTAGAAGTGTAACTTCGGAGGGATTACACTAACTTTGTCCCCTCCTCCACCACCCCACAGCTCACAAACAATTATGCAACAATTTCTCTGAAAAAAGGATCATCACTTCAGTCAGTATTTCCCACAGAAGCATCACATTAGGAAAGTGCTCCTAAATTTACATTTTTTTTCCACTTCATGACTTAGACTGACTACAGTAACTGGAGGTCCTCTGTGCTGTGCACAGATAACACTTTGTTAGTAAAGCCTCACCTGAAAAACAGAAAAATAGCTAAGCAGAACAATGGGAAGGGAGTGTATTTTCACCTCTGTAATTTCAAAATTACTTTCATCCAAGGCCTGACTGTCACTATCTGTTCAGTACTTGTCTCTCATACCAAAACCACCCATTGCAATCACAGATTTCTGCCCAGCTCTGGTAATTCCTTTCCACTCATCCTAATCCACTGAAGGCTCTTTCTGTGCAATATTTGTTTTATTGCAAGGGAGGAGATTCTTCAAATACGTCTCTTTCCTCTTCCTGCCCCTGTATTTCAAACTTTGCCACCTCATTCAAAACATCTGGCTGTCATCTTGTCCAAGAAAGGCTTTCCTGTCAAGCCCAAGAAGTTTCAGTTGCCGTCCAGATTGCTTTATCACTCTCCCCATCTTTCTGAACTCATTATCCTTCTGATCTCGTTCTCAGGAAGATTTTTTGGTTTTTGCTATTTGTAAAGCTCCTCTTTCTAAAGCCCTGTACATCCCTCAATTGGTTTTAATGCATTTCACTGTGCTGTTTATTCATTTGATTGTTACTCCAACAAAACAGTAGACACCTAACAAAAGGCAAGACCCCAAAAAACCTTCCACAGTAACATATTAAACACTTCTCCTTGAAAAAGGCAGGCTGCCAAGACAGAATGTCCCATGAATCTGTTACCCTGACATCATTACCACAGCACTGTCATTCAAACAGTTTGGAAAAGGGCTCTTCTCAAGAACAAATACCAAAGTATGATGCATGCCAGTAACACTGTAATGAAATTAAAGCATAGTCCCTTTCTCAGTATTTAATATACTTCTAGGCAGTTTACAGAGCACCTATATATCCCTTTTTATAGAAGTTGATCTCAGCTGATCAAAGTTTAGCAATTTAACTAATTTTAGTTTTTAAAATTAGCATTTTATCAAAATTTCAACAGAATAAATGTTTTCATTTAGAACAGCAGAATAACATTTAAATGGTTATGCAGACATTAGAAGCTTTCTATAGTGTACAGGTTACTCCTGCTGAATACAAGCCAGATTTTTGTATCTTATTAATCACAAGATTTTCCCATAGAAGGGCACTGAATTTTAAGGTGCCTTTGGAGCCTGGAAAACTCACCTCAGCAGCTTCATTCATCTTCACAATCATAGCACTGACCACATCATCTGCATCACTGATGAAAGTTCCCCCATCACGGTTCCGCCTGCGCTTGCCGCTCATGCTCTTCTTCCGCTGCAGCATCATGTCGAAATCTGACATGAAGTCCATGCTGAAACACAACCACAGTGTTTGCTGATGGTCCTTGGCAGGAAATAATTTTGTGTTTCTGTAGTGTACAAACATTGAGTCTCAAGGTTCCTGTGAGATAATTAATTATCCTCAGTATGCAAAATGCAAAACTAGCAAAGGGCTCCAATGGCTCCCAGAAGCCTTCACACCTTGCTGTAATACCCAACATGTGCACACCTGTAATATCCAGGGTCCATAATGCCCTTTCACCAAAATCTGGCATCAAGAAAGGAATATGTAACACACTGACTTACTGCTTCCCTCTTTTTATGTTATCATCAGAGTCTGATTCATCTGCTGTCTCCTTCATGATTCCATCACCTTTCTCCTCCTCCAAATCCTCCTGGTTAAAACCCTGTTGAGTAAAGATAGTGCAAATCATCTAGTGTATGGATCAGGATTGACCATCTACTCAGATACCTGACACACTAAAAAAGCTTCAGGTAAGTCTTCAGAGGACCTAGAAAGATGAACAGTCTTTTTAATTCCCCTTGTGACTACTGTCACACCAACAACTCTCCCAAAAGATGAGCTGTAAATGTTATTTAACCCAAAGACTACCCCAGTGAGTCTGGCAGATACAAAACTGACCTGATGCAGCACATACATTCTCTTCAGATCTAGCAAGTGAACAGGAGACATCCACAATAACACTTACCGTAAATTCCTCCTCTTCCTCATCACCAGATTCTCCAAATATATCTGCAATCAGGTTCCTGTGAAGGTAACAGTAACATTTATCTATTTGGACTACAACAATGAGATGTGCCTTTTCTGCAAATCTCTAATGACTGTGTGAAGATCCCCCTTTCATTCTGTCCCCTACTACTGAACTTTCTCTTCATGCCACTAATGAAGGTGGACAGTCACTCTCTGGCTGGGATTTACCCATTTTCATTCACCATCACTCCCACTGTCTGCAACCCCAAAGAATTAATATTCTTTTGCACTTACTCTTGTTCATTTCCAGATTCACTGTCACTGCCAAACAGATCTTTCTCTTTTTTCTTCCCAGCATTCTCTTTTCCTTCTTCTTCCTCCTCCTCACTATCAGATACAACGTTTTTCTTCCTTTTGTCAGATTTCTCTGAAGCAGCATCACTATCCGATTCTTCAACATCAGAAAGGATTCGTACCTTTTTTGCAGCTGCCAGCAGAAACAAGCATTACTACATGTCCCAGTAACAGAGGGGACAACTTTCTCTCAAATTATTCTGACTAGTCTTCCTACACCAGACCATTCCCATTTCTTAAAAAGCATATCCACTCTGAAGTGTTTTATTAAATCAGCAACTGGAGCTTTCATACACTACATCTATCAATAAAAAAACTGTAATTTCAAATCTCTCACCTCCAGTACACAAAAAAAAAAACCCGTATGAAAAAATTACCAGAGAAACAGCAACGAAGTAGATAAATAACAAACTACTATGTCAACAGACACCAGTAAGATCCCTACAGGCTTCTGTTAGACCCACTTATTTACTACTCAGAAGTATTAGATATACATTCACACAGCAAAATAGTTAGAACAACAGCCTCTACAAATGCAGCTCTGCTCCAAAATCAAATCTGATTTATGGTTTCTCACTTAGATGCTTTATTCACATAAAAGCAATGACTTAACTTTCACACTACTGCCTGTCACAGCACGCTTTCACAGTACAGTTTCTTACGTGTTTTCTCACTGTCATCCTCACTGTCAGAAAGGATGGCTGTTTTCCTCTTCACAGTCTTTCCTCCCTCTTTCTCATCTTCATCGGTGTCTGATATTTTACATCTCTTACGAGCTTCATCTTCACTGTCAGAGCCCTGAAATCCTTTCCTTACACGTTCATTATCTGAATGATGAGAGTCATTCTGCACCTCTTCCTTCCTGTCCTCCTCATCGCTATCCTCAGACTCTATCTGCTTGTGTCTGGAGACATCCTCACTCTCTGAGTCGCTGGCCGGCTGCTTCTGGAGCTCTTCACTCTCAGACTCGCTGGCTGGCTGCTTCTGGAGCTCCTCGCTCTCAGAGTCACTGACTGGCTGCTTCTGGAGCTCCTCGCTCTCAGAGTCACTGGCTGGCTGCTTGTGTGATTCCTCGTTTTCAAAATCACTGCTGTGATCCCTGGGAGGTTCTCCATTGTCAGAGTCACTCACTCGATGATTTAAGGCCTCTTCATTTTCAGAGTCACTTAAATGCCGGTTTGGACGGTCGTCAGTATCAGAATCGCTGTCTTTCCCTCCATGAGTTGCTTCATTTTCTGAATCACTTACATTGTGATTTGGGGGCTCCTCGTTATCTGAGTCACTGTCTTTTTGCCTTGGGATATCTTCATTTTCAGAGTCTGTCATATGAGGCTCTCCCACTTGCCCCCCATCTTCTCCATCACTGTGTTCATTCTGAAACAGAAAAATAATCTCAGGCAACTAAGCAAAAACACCTTAAAAAGTAAAGAAAAACTGTTCTGAATTTTCGCTTGTCCTTTCTCCAATTTGATTATCCAAGGTGCTGCAAACTGAAATAATTTCTATGTAGAAATAATTAGACAATTTGCATCAAAAGACTATCAAATACTTCACATCAAGAAAAGCATTAAGAGATCAATGGAAGTATGCCCATCCTGCAGCTCCATGGTATTTTGAAAACAGTAAAAGAATTCATGGAGTACTTAAATAAGCATGTCTAAGAAGTGTCCAGTTGCTAAACGGTAAAGGCTTAGTACTTTTATTTTAATAGATCAGGCCTTCAAAGTGGTTTAGTTGAAATTCCCAGTAACGAAGCCAGAAAGGGTATCTTGTGTTTGTCATTTTATTTTCCTGAAGATCTCAAACAGATGTTTTCTGTGTGAAATACATCTTACTGAATCAGCACATGCATTACACTCCAAGTGAAGCTAACACCTGTTTCTTCTTTGTCCAAGAGACCAATTCAAGAACAAGTCAAGACCCAAAAGCCTACCACAAAACACGAGTAAAGTTTTAGTCAGACCTTTCAGAGTATTACTGTTAACAAGTTTTGTGTTTCTATGTGCAAGAATAGATTCAACACTTCTCTCCCCTACGCTGACAGCTCCCATGCTTATCCAGACACCCAAGATACCCCATGCACAAACACACCCATCTGAGAAATTCAGAACTGAAACAAGCCTTCGACTTTTCTACACAGCAAAAAAATACTGAGCCACACGCTCCACTTCTAGGAGAACCTCTCACAAGCCATCTTGCTAAGTGTAATTACAGCATCATGTTTTATCTTTCCAACATCTAATTTCTACTTGCAAAAAAATCTCAATTGCATTTACCTGAGAATATGAACTTAGATTCTTGAACACTCACTTCATTAGTTCAGCTCTCACAGCTACTCTCACCATAATCCTGTTTTCAGCTGAAAACAACAACATTGTACAAGGAACTTCTCTTCTGCATACTCAACTCAAAGCCTTAGCCAGGCTTTCCTCAGTCATTTTGTCTCAGCTATGAACTTTTTCTACTTGCAAACTGAGTATTTATTGTCCTAGGATATGCTTCAAGACCTGTATGTCCTGGAGTTTTCAAATATCTTTTTTCTGCAATTTAATTCCCTTGGAAACAGACTTTCTATCTATTTTTATTTTCTGTAGTCATTCTACTCCCACATTCAGAGCCATAAAAAAAACGTAGGCGTAGCTATCCTACACCCACAACAAAGAATACTATTCATCTTTAAAATGCATGATGCAGGAAGAATTTTAAATAAAATTAATTTCAACTGCTTTTAGCAACTACTTCCTCCATAATTATTCTAAGTGGCAAGAGCATTGCTTTTTAAGACTTTGGACCTTATACATTTATTCCTTTGGCTAGAACTCGATAAAGATCTTCTAAATTACTGCAGAATGACTAACAAAGTTACTGAACAATGAAAAACACCCCAGGACCATGCAATTTTAAAACATGCACTTCAAATACTACTTCACTATTTCCATGTTACTTAATGCTAACTACGAACAGCTGCTGTGACAATCTGAGTTGTTTTCTCTCTGCTGCTTGTTCCTGTCTCTACAGCAATGCATCTTTTGTATCCAGTAATTCTCATTTCTCCTCACAGAAAGGAAACATCGGTCTGTTAAAACCTTAATCTGGAATTTTAAAGAATTAAATATTAATACTAGGAAGTGACAGAATTGAGGATGTACACTCAACTGCTCTCAGCTTGTTACTTACTACTTTTTCTTCCCTTACCAAAAATTCGCTTTGATTGTCCTCTCCTGCCTAGTATGTCCTACATAAACCAAACACAGCTGTATGTGACGTATCTTCCCTGACTGTATTACTTGAGATTAAAGAAAACCGCAGCTGCAAACAGAACAGAAAGCAGATTCCACAGCAGTTACAGATAAGGTCACTGAGAAACACTGAAATCAAACTGGTATCTACAGTAACAAAAATTATTTAATCCTTGTTTTTCTACCATTTTATTTTTTGTGGGTTTGTCTGTCTTCTCTCAATGTCAGATGGTGAATGCTGAATAGTACTGATAATTATGTCAGCAGTAATAAAAGATTTTGCTAAACAAACCCAAGGAAACTAATAAAAATACTCCTCTTTAAGATATTAGGATCACCACCTTCCCAGCTTCCAGTTTAGAAATTCTTTGGTGAACAAATAAACAAAATTAAGAACCAACTAGAATCAGTAATGATTCTTAACATTTCTAAGGTCAGAAGTGTGGCTGCAGGTTATTTATGCACCCATTCAGAATTAATCACTAATTTACAAAGAACTTCTTACGCAAAAGCTTGGTGAGAAGACACTACAATTATAGAGCATTATTACTGAAGATTATTACAAGATCCCGAACCTTTAATCTGTTACTGCAAACTGACTATCACTCCTGAGAATGAAGATGTTTGGGGAGGAAGAGCAGACGCACAGCTGGCAGGCTCACTCAGTGGTCACAGCAGCTCAACTGCTGCAGTGTGACCACCTGGAGAAGCAGCACCCGAGGTAACACAGGTATTCCTTCCCTGCACACCCTAGGCACACAAACACCACCTCCTCTAGCCCGGTGTGGAAAGCTGAGCCAGGCAGCACCACTGTGTCAGTGAGTGCAGCACTGCCCCAGAGCCCCCAGCCAGCATCACAGAGCACCTTCTGCAGCAGAGCTGAGACCCTGCACAGGGCAGGACCTACCCACAGCCTGCAGTGCAAAAGGTTTCTGCATACAATTAATGAATCTGCATGTTTTGGAATATAATTGATATAAAAAGTGTACCAACTTCACTGTAAAATGACTAAACGCCATTGCATATGTTTGATAGTCTCCACCTTCCCTTTTTAAACTTACAAGTTCATCTCTAAAAAAGTGTTTTCAAAGAAATGAAGTATGTAATTTTTGAGTATTCTAGGTTTCCTTTTCCAAATACTTAAATGAAAGATCAGATATCCTCAAAACCAAGTAGGTCTCAGGTAATTGCTACCGCATTTTTCTCTAATTCCTTTGCTTTCTTTTCTTCCTCCTCTTTATCTATAAACATTTTAATTGAGATGTCCTTAACTTTTTTTTTAAATGAACGAGTTATACATGAGGCTTTAGTACAGTATAAAATAAGGAATACATCAAAATCAAATTTACAGTGTTACACTTCTACATAAAAGTTACAGCTACCAAGCAGTTTATTGGATCAACATGCAGCCACTTTTAAGAGCTACTTCTTTGATAATTTAGTAACTTCAATGAAATTGAACCCATCCACTACAATCTCATGAAAGATGAGTGTTAAACTACGACCTACATAACCATCATGGGCAGAACAGCAAGTTCCTCCTTTTTTCAGAACTGTCACATATTTGTGTTTGTTAACAGTCACAGTCTAACCAGAACTCAATTCATGAAACAGCAGCAACTTGGTGGAAGTGTAAGAACTAAGTTATTATAGATTTCCATATGAGCCTGACTTGGACAAACACTGTAAACATGATTTCAGATTCATTACTGTACTAAAACTAGTTCTAATTGTCTAAAGCAGAATCAGTAAGGACATCAAGGAGAACATTTATAGATAAAGTGGGATTGGGGGAAGGAAAGCCAGAAAAGAATTGTGGAAAAAAAAAAACCCCACATACCTGAGACCTACATAAGTAATTCCTCAGGATTCCCCTTTTCTTTAAAGTTAAGAACCTGAAAGAAAAGTTTGAAATTTTAAAACTTCAGTTCTTTACATCTGAGTTCTAAATTAGAGACAAAATAGTAATTAAATAGACTTAACTGATTAGGCTGTCTCAAAGGTTTTATTACCTTTGAGTATCATTTCTCCCACACACTCCTGAAGACGAAGAAAATAAGAGGATGAGAGAATATTTAGAGTAAATAATATGACAAATGACTGAAAGCTACTTCTTTCAGAGATGGCTGCTCCACATCATTGCCTTTTGAATGCAAAGTGAACTCGATAGAGGGAAAAAAAAATAAAGACTTCATAGCAAAACGAAATATTCAAATCTTGATTTGAGCTGAATCAAATAAAGCATTAAGGCTTGACAGTTCACATTTAGTATTGGTTAGAAAGGTGGCTTAGCTTGGCTCTTTTCTTCTAATTGACTTTCTGAAGTATTTTATCTATAGAGGAATATTCAACCGCCATCTCAGAAGAAAGTCCTTAAAACAATACAGCACATGAAGAGGACCAGTGAACAATGATAACTCGTATTTTCTGCTTACCTAAATCTGAAGCAGACATGCTGCAGACGTAAACAAAAGTCAACTTCCTTGCCACAGTAAGTAAAATTAAAATCTCAGAGAAGTACAAAAAAGTAAGAACTAATGATCAAGCATTAACCAATGACATAGTAGAAAAAGTTTAATACTATTGTAGCAGCACCATGACTCTTCCCACACTCATCAAATAGAAGTACTAAATCCCTCCTGACTGATAGTTATTTTTCCCAGGCTGAGAAATATGTTTCCTGCCACACTGAAATCGTAATTGTCACAATCGGAAATGCTGCCTCACATCAAATCTATTCATTCCCTTGTAAATATCAACACCTTTCAAAAAAAATAAATTCCAAATGCGCTTTACAGTTAAGTTCAAATACACTTTCATTTAATAAAACTTTCATTTTATAAAAATACAAAACCTTCACCCACTTTCTAATTCTGAGGGACGTATGAATTCAACAAAGGCAGGGAAAAAAAAAAGGAAAAAAAAGGATTGCAAGTTATGCCACAGTGGAGTCAAGCCTTCTCTCACATCAGCCTTTGTTGCATTTTAAGCAATTCCTAAAATGTGTAACACTGAAAACCCAGTCAGAGTAAATCCTGATCCTTACATAAAATACAGTAGAATACACAGACCACTATGAAATAGCTTTGATTACAGTTTTTATGAGTATCAAAAAGTTCTCTGTAACTTTGCTGTCAGAAGACCTGAGTTCACAGCCCATAATTATTCCTTCCGACTAAGACCTGATATAACTCTATCGTGAGTCACAAACAATTCTTAAAAATTAAATCTTAACTCCTAAACTGTCCTAGAAGTCTAAAGGGAGTCTTCTCTTTTATCAGAATCTCTTCTCAGCCCAAACAGTCAATCCACAAATGAAGTGAGTCTGCCCCAGAAACAACCCTTGACCTAAGTCTTTCCATGCTGAATGCTTCTCCGAGTGGGAACCACTTCAGAGGAAAAACAGATCGCATTTAGGAACCTTAACCTGCTCCACACACACACCTGCTTCTTTGTGAATGACAAGGTGAAAATCAGGACAAAGCAGACTCAAGAGTCAGTGCCCCCATCTGACATGGAAGCTGGGAGAGCATTTGTTCTCTGGCAAAGAAATCTACACCTCCAAAGCGTGTGGTTTTACATCACTGTGCAGAATTTCAGGTACAACTTCAAATTCCTCATAATCTATCTCTTAGAGTTTCAAACCCCAAAATTTTATCTTTATGAAATCGAGGCTAATCGAGTACAACTTATGCAAGTTCAGAATAGTGTGTGCTACCATAACAAGAAGAAAAAAACCAAAACCTAGCCAACATACTTTTCAAGAGACTATCCAACGCTTTTTTATGGAGATAAAATTTTGCCCGATGGGACCCTTAAGAAGAACTGAATAAACACGTATGTCTCGGTTAAGAAAGAACGCGACTTTAAACAACAACAAAAAAGAATTCAGAGAACAGTAAACTTTATCTAGATAAAGCCCCCTTAGTACCTCTGAATGGTGCCCTACACTCCCATTCTCCGATTCAGAATGCTGTTCGTTTCGTTCATCTTCCACATCAGATCCTGAGTCTCGCTCGTCTTGCACTGGAGTAGCTCCTCCATCATCTACCCCGAGATTAAAAAAAGTAAAACTTAGCATTTAAAAGAACCGCACAGGAACCGGGCGGGCTCCCGCCCTAACGGGGCAGGGAAACGGGGCTGTCCCAACAAACCACCCCNCTTGATAACTGAAGCGCTGGGGAAATTGGGGGAGCCTTGGAGAATAAAATGCTATTTGTAGCCCCCAGATGGCCACGGCAGTGCTCACCTGCAGGGTGACATGGCTGTGATCCTGGCAAAGGTGTTTCCTTGTCTAAACCCGGCGGGAATTTCCAGGAGACCAAACCGACCTCTGACACTGTTAATGGCTGCTCGGAACCACAGCCCTGAGCTACACGAAAGTTCGCAACATCTCTCTTCCGCCAGGCAAAGGGCCATCTGGTGCGATCCTTCCCGCAGTGATTAAGGGTGGGAGATCCGGAGTGTCATGTAGGGCAGAAAAGATTTTGCCTTTTAAATAATAGGTAAATTTATCTGCTCTTTACAAGCCAAGTCAGCCAGATTAACGTGCATCTCGACAAGAAGGTGGCAAAGCAGAGCCAGAGCTCAGGCACAGGCACACAAGCGGGCTCTGATGCTGCAGTGCGGTTGGCAATGTTCATGTTTGCAGCTGGCTGGAGCGGCACCTGCCATGGCCATGGCCATGGAAAGGAAGGACACGTTCTCTCAGTAAATTTAGGCCTGACTGTCCTGGCTGAAGCTCCAGTTCAATCTAGTTGATGTGTGGGTGGTTCCTCCAGATTTAGCCTTCAGGATTGACTGAAAGTTCACCCTGAGCTCCTGGGGGATCGTGACTCCTGGAGTAAATACGGGCAGGGCAAAACAATGCTCGTATTTTTCAGGGATTGTTGTGTTCTGTTTCAATAGCCCCTGTCCTTTGAGTAGTAGCATTACTCAAGTATTTGGCATGCCCATGATATGCTAGTCGAGGATTATTATGGGTGGCTGCTGTCATTGATGCAGCATTTCAAAATGGTAAGTCTAATAAATGCATACAGTGCTGGTGTCCTGCCCCTTGCTCTGTCGTACAACACCTTCATTTTTGTTAGGGAAATACAAGTCAATATGAGACAGATAGAAAACTGTCATTTGGTGTATTTCTGAATTTTTATAATTCTGAATTCTGAACTTTTATAATTCTGCATGCTGCACCCTTGTTCAGAGGCATCATAATTTAGTAACCTGAGAATTCGGGGCAAAATGAGTCTATTTCTTCTGCACTACAGGCACCTTGGAGTGGACAGCAGAGCGGTTAAGCCATTTTTAACCAACACTTTCCGTCCAGCAGCAGGCACAGTTTCATGCAGGGAGTTCAGTGTACCAGGCTAAACACAGCTGAACTCTCAGGACTGAGTCATTACTCAACATCTTCTACAGTGAAACACTTAGAAGGAGAAATTGGCAGTAATGTCAGAGGTTTCTCAGATACAATCCTAAATTCTTAGCAAAAATGCAGAAAACCTTTTTTCCCCCTGAAAGCAGCTTACATAAAACACAGATAATGTATCTTTATTTACGGCTTTACCGGTCTTTTCCAGATAGCCACAAAGATCCTTAAGTGAGTCTCAGGACCACACTCTCAATGGTATCGTGTCCTTTTTTCCTGCTCCTATATGATTTTTACTGCTTTTAGGTCTTTGCACTGTGTGCTTTCACTGAGATCTTTTCTGGAAGGAGCAGGCACATGTGCCAGTATGTGATGGGACGCTCTTTTTGTTGCACTTCTCTGACTTCCATAAAGAAATGGAATGACTTTACACAACTGACTAAATAGAAGGCAGGATGACAACTTTACAACACAACAAATAAAGGAATAAGGAAATAACTTGGGAGTAGTGTAACAGAAAATAATGGGCAAGGGAAAACATAAGTAGAAACTAACAAAAAAACCCCAAACCAAAAAAAAGGATTGCAAGTTATGCCACAGTGGAGTCAAGCCTTCTCTCACATCAGCCTTTGTTGCATTTTAAGCAATTCCTAAAATGTGTAACACTGAAAACCCAGTCAGAGTAAATCCTGATCCTTACATAAAATACAGTAGAATACACAGACCACTATGAAATAGCTTTGATTACAGTTTTTATGAGTATCAAAAAGTTCTCTGTAACTTTGCTGTCAGAAGACCTGAGTTCACAGCCCATAATTATTCCTTCCGACTAAGACCTGATATAACTCTATCGTGAGTCACAAACAATTCTTAAAAATTAAATCTTAACTCCTAAACTGTCCTAGAAGTCTAAAGGGAGTCTTCTCTTTTATCAGAATCTCTTCTCAGCCCAAACAGTCAATCCACAAATGAAGTGAGTCTGCCCCAGAAACAACCCTTGACCTAAGTCTTTCCATGCTGAATGCTTCTCCGAGTGGGAACCACTTCAGAGGAAAAACAGATCGCATTTAGGAACCTTAACCTGCTCCACACACACACCTGCTTCTTTGTGAATGACAAGGTGAAAATCAGGACAAAGCAGACTCAAGAGTCAGTGCCCCCATCTGACATGGAAGCTGGGAGAGCATTTGTTCTCTGGCAAAGAAATCTACACCTCCAAAGCGTGTGGTTTTACATCACTGTGCAGAATTTCAGGTACAACTTCAAATTCCTCATAATCTATCTCTTAGAGTTTCAAACCCCAAAATTTTATCTTTATGAAATCGAGGCTAATCGAGTACAACTTATGCAAGTTCAGAATAGTGTGTGCTACCATAACAAGAAGAAAAAAACCAAAACCTAGCCAACATACTTTTCAAGAGACTATCCAACGCTTTTTTATGGAGATAAAATTTTGCCCGATGGGACCCTTAAGAAGAACTGAATAAACACGTATGTCTCGGTTAAGAAAGAACGCGACTTTAAACAACAACAAAAAAGAATTCAGAGAACAGTAAACTTTATCTAGATAAAGCCCCCTTAGTACCTCTGAATGGTGCCCTACACTCCCATTCTCCGATTCAGAATGCTGTTCGTTTCGTTCATCTTCCACATCAGATCCTGAGTCTCGCTCGTCTTGCACTGGAGTAGCTCCTCCATCATCTACCCCGAGATTAAAAAAAGTAAAACTTAGCATTTAAAAGAACCGCACAGGAACCGGGCGGGCTCCCGCCCTAACGGGGCAGGGAAACGGGGCTGTCCCAACAAACCACCCCAGACACCCCCGGGAGCGCACAAAACCTCCTATACCATGCAGGCAGAGACTAACGCACTGCCCAGACACCGGACTATGGAAGCAACTAACGCCGTGCTGCCCTCAGGCCCAGGCCCCGCCACTGCCCCCCCGAACCCGC
>VZTG01010440.1:29937-124182 GCA_013397845.1 Melanocharis versteri
CCGGGAGGCCCCTGCCCCCCGCGCCGCTACCTGCCTCCCCCCCGCCGTAATAGTGGGTGTCCATGCCGCGCCCCGCGGTGGCGGCGGGCGCTGCACCGTGCGCTCCCTCAGCGTGGGCCCGGCCCGGCCACACCGCCCCGCACAGGAACAAGATGGCGCCTCTCCGTCCAGCAGCACCCCCACCCCGCGCGCACAGCGCTCGGTATCTCGCGAGATTCCCGGGGCAGCGGCCGCCAGAGGGCGTTACACGCTCACAGCCAGCCCAGCCCGCCCCCNGCCAAGTCAGCCAGATTAACGTGCATCTCGACAAGAAGGTGGCAAAGCAGAGCCAGAGCTCAGGCACAGGCACACAAGCGGGCTCTGATGCTGCAGTGCGGTTGGCAATGTTCATGTTTGCAGCTGGCTGGAGCGGCACCTGCCATGGCCATGGCCATGGAAAGGAAGGACACGTTCTCTCAGTAAATTTAGGCCTGACTGTCCTGGCTGAAGCTCCAGTTCAATCTAGTTGATGTGTGGGTGGTTCCTCCAGATTTAGCCTTCAGGATTGACTGAAAGTTCACCCTGAGCTCCTGGGGGATCGTGACTCCTGGAGTAAATACGGGCAGGGCAAAACAATGCTCGTATTTTTCAGGGATTGTTGTGTTCTGTTTCAATAGCCCCTGTCCTTTGAGTAGTAGCATTACTCAAGTATTTGGCATGCCCATGATATGCTAGTCGAGGATTATTATGGGTGGCTGCTGTCATTGATGCAGCATTTCAAAATGGTAAGTCTAATAAATGCATACAGTGCTGGTGTCCTGCCCCTTGCTCTGTCGTACAACACCTTCATTTTTGTTAGGGAAATACAAGTCAATATGAGACAGATAGAAAACTGTCATTTGGTGTATTTCTGAATTTTTATAATTCTGAATTCTGAACTTTTATAATTCTGCATGCTGCACCCTTGTTCAGAGGCATCATAATTTAGTAACCTGAGAATTCGGGGCAAAATGAGTCTATTTCTTCTGCACTACAGGCACCTTGGAGTGGACAGCAGAGCGGTTAAGCCATTTTTAACCAACACTTTCCGTCCAGCAGCAGGCACAGTTTCATGCAGGGAGTTCAGTGTACCAGGCTAAACACAGCTGAACTCTCAGGACTGAGTCATTACTCAACATCTTCTACAGTGAAACACTTAGAAGGAGAAATTGGCAGTAATGTCAGAGGTTTCTCAGATACAATCCTAAATTCTTAGCAAAAATGCAGAAAACCTTTTTTCCCCCTGAAAGCAGCTTACATAAAACACAGATAATGTATCTTTATTTACGGCTTTACCGGTCTTTTCCAGATAGCCACAAAGATCCTTAAGTGAGTCTCAGGACCACACTCTCAATGGTATCGTGTCCTTTTTTCCTGCTCCTATATGATTTTTACTGCTTTTAGGTCTTTGCACTGTGTGCTTTCACTGAGATCTTTTCTGGAAGGAGCAGGCACATGTGCCAGTATGTGATGGGACGCTCTTTTTGTTGCACTTCTCTGACTTCCATAAAGAAATGGAATGACTTTACACAACTGACTAAATAGAAGGCAGGATGACAACTTTACAACACAACAAATAAAGGAATAAGGAAATAACTTGGGAGTAGTGTAACAGAAAATAATGGGCAAGGGAAAACATAAGTAGAAACTAACAAAAAAACCCCAAACCAAACCGTTGAATAATGTATACCAAGGTACCTGGAAATTGTACCAAGGTACCTAGAAAACACAGAAATCTATCCCATACTGAAGTTCCAAGAGGATCAGAGTCTGATGATAGTCTGCCTTGGAAATTAGTCCTGTATAGATATGTGTCATGTTCTGCAGTGATGGTGAGCCACTGTCCCAAATTCCAGCTGCACTGAGGCTGCACTGATGAAAGAATAGAGATTTTGTGCATTTACTGAGAGTGGAAGAAGGCACAGAGGTTTCCTTCTAATCATTATGAATTCCCATCTTTCTGAAATGAAACCCCCTGAGTTGTGACGTGCTATGTGCATCACACAGGGGAGGGAGCACCTGTGTCTGAAACAACCTCACCTCATCAAAGCTGAATAACTGGGCATCCATTCCAGCCCTTGTTCTGCAGGTAACGTGCGTGAGTACACTAATGTGCACATGCTTTTGTTCCTCGTGAGCCAGAGCTTGGCAGATATCAGTCTGTAATATACTCTTGTAATACCATCCTGGCTGCTTCCCAAAAGGAAGGATGGAGTGACAGTCAGACCATAATGGGATTGCACGGTGGGGGAGAATGACCTGTCTTCTACCAAGCAGCGTAAGCAGTGCCCACTTGGCGTGTGTGAAGGTGTGTAATGACACAGATCCCAGAGCCCCGCCAGGCTGCCTCGCTATGCAACTCCATGAACTGGCTGGAGTGAAATAAGCCTTTCTCTGAGGAACAGAATGCTCAAGAAAACCATGCGATGCACTTGGAAATCCTTTACTGGTATGTACTTCTTATTTAGTTCGCTTTGTTCCCCGCACTGCGCCTTTCAGAGTTAACAGACATCAGTGACTTAGAGCTACAAATCTGCTTAGAGGAAGGGAAGGAGGTTAGTGTAGGCAGGAGAACTGCTGAATGAACAGTTTAAATTGCAAATTATTACACCCAACCCACCTCGCTTCAGAAACCTCAGAGAAATAACTAGTTTAACATAAAATCATGTTTGGTATCCAGAAAATAGTGATGCAGAAATGACAAGGCCACTTTGATTTAGCTGGAGAGAAAAGATGAAAAGTAGTGCCATGTGCAAATAAAACCCTTTGATCCTGACATCAATCTCTTAATTAGGAAGGTGTCAGGAAGAGGCAGTTTAGTTAACACATGTCTATCTGGACAGATCTACTGCTTTGAACAACAGCAGGATTAAATTCACCAGGGTTCATCCAGTTTTATTTTGTTGCTTTTCTCGGTGCAACATTCGTCATAGAATCACAAAATGGTTTGGATTGGAAGGGACCTTAAAGCTCATCCAGTTCCACCACAGCAGGAGCATCTTCCACTATCGTAAGTTGCTCCAAGCCCCGTCCAACTTGGCCTTGGACACTTTAAGGGATGGGGCAGCCACAGCTTCTCTGGGCAGCCTGTGCCAGTGTCTTGCTACATACTTAATAATTTTTTGAGCTTTATTACTTAAGATGTGACTTCACAGTCTTTATCTTCAGCAGTTTGCTTACAGGAAAGGTTACAACAATTAATCAGCATAGACCATGCTACAGATTACCCCTAATTACCACTACAAATGTTCCTGTGCCCTGCACAGTCCCTCACCAAACTCTGTGTTCAGCAGTACATCACGTTGCTCAATTCTGGCAAGTTCCTCTCCTGTCTGTTCCCGTCTGCACAGCTCAGTGCCTGCCCAAACCCGAGCTGTCCCTGTGCACTCACAGGCCCTTCTCTGGAGGCTCTTTTGGCCTGCTCATCTCTCATTAGCTGCATGTGCTGCACAGAGCATCTTGGCTGCTTCCCTTTGGTATATCAAGTCCCTGCTCCCTCAGATTTTGTATTCTACCTCTTGAATATGTCAACTGTGTGAAATCAATCTCCCTTCTAGTACATATTTCAGCTGTACAATGGGTTGTACTTTTCTTTCAGATTACCTCGACTTCCATATGATTCCATCTCATACCGTTTCTACAGGACATAAATCCTGTACTTCTCCCTGAAGTAGCACAGGCACTGCATCTTGGGCACAAGTGTTAACACTGTAGTTATTTTTAGAATGAGATTCTCTGCCCCCTAACAGGCTCCATTTGGAATTTCACCAGGTATGTTTTGTTTGCTGAAGGAATATGCATGGCATTTTTTTGTCCAATTACACAAAAAGCTTTGGGTTTCGATATCTGCATTGGTAGTATACAGGTGTGTACTTTGATTTCTTTGCCACTATTTGACCTGCACCTAATAAAATCAGTACTTGGAATTTTGTTAATCACATACAACATACAGACTTCTAAAAACTGTATCAAAAATAAGTCTGCTAAAGAACTGCTTTGAGGCAAAATCTTTGAGTAGGAATGATTTGCACAGTTAGAAACTTGAAGAAAGCTTTCTGTGGCTTTCTGCTTCTTTCCAAAAGTCTCTGAGCCCTAAGGGGCCTACACTCTATTTCTGCACCTGTATCTGCTGCTGTAAGACTTAAACAAAAACTTGGGTAAGGAGGCTGACATTAAAACACAAATATGTGACGCTGATAAACACATGCTACTCCCAACTACTTATTGCCATGCTTGAATACTTACCTCTGATTTGGACACGGAGCTACAGCAGGGGCCCCATTATACAGTGCAGCCACACTGAACCTAGGAAACAAGAATTAGGGTATTAGGTATACTAGCACATGCTCACAATATTTACATTTGCATGTTTAATAGTAGGCACACAGATTAGTGCACAGTGTTGTGCACAAGGCCCTGGATGAAGATGACACGGCTGGGTTAAGGTACATGGAAAAAATCTCATCTTCACTGTTTGGGCTCACCATAAGGGTTGGAATGTGCCTGACTCCTGAGTTCTTGCTTTGGCTGAAGAAACCCTGTATCTACTTCTGTTTCTTTCCCACACTGGAATTTAACCAGATTTGCAAGGACACAGAGAGTACATATGGAGCCAACAGAAAGAAGAAAGCTCTGGGCCATCCTGTCCGATTTTGGAAAGAGAGAAGGGGACAAATAGGGAGTTAACATGCATCTAGATTCTGGAACACAGGGACAGAGTGTTTGTTGAGAGATAAATTAATGATAGTGAAACCAGGATGTTTTGTCCCATTATATGGGTGTGTGTATGAATTTCAGTTAAATGTGATGAGTTAATTTTGGTCTGAGCTCTAGGTACTGTGAAACATAGACCAGACAGGACACAGACTGGGGCATTTTCTTGCAGAAGAGAGCTATGGAAAACCAAGGGGATGTTTTGATGGAGAAATGAGGGTCTGATTTTCTTTGTACCTAGCAGGGTGAGAGACAGTCCCAGGGAAGTCAGTCATGTTGGAGCAGCATACGACCAGATGCTAAAGGGTTTTCTTCTGAGAGTGCTTTCCAGAAATCTGAAAGGATACAGGCCCAGTGGAGAGATTGAAGTTTAAGGTTTACCTAGGCAAGAACTAGCCTTCATGCTCACTGAAACACCTGACCTGGAAGTGACATATACACTGAACTGGGAGCAAAGTCCTGTAATAAATAACCGTGCTTCAGTCATTTCCTCCTTTGTGCAGCGGAGAATGGGCACTTAATGGCATCAGGGCCACTTTCACCTTCCTTTCCCTTCTTACTCCAATGCTTATGAAAAAGAGGGACCTGAGCTGCAAAAGCCACACAGTGAAGATTTCTTCTGGAGAGGTAAATTCCTATCCTGTGGGGTGCAATTTGGTTTATGGTGTAGCATTACTTTGTCAAGAAAAGCAGCAGAGAGAGCCAGGCTTGGCCAGGAAGTGGCCATGCAACCAGGTGCAGGGGGTGGCCACTTTTGGCTTCTCTGGGAATAAGCATTTTAAATGCTGGAGCTGCATATCCTGGGATTATGTGGGATCTCCTCCCTATACGTCCGCTCTTGGCTGGTGTCAGACTGGATGTGGAACCAGCTGTCCCTTTGATGTGAGGCTGTCTCTGTGCTTGCATCTGCCACTCCCTCCTTGTTTGGGGGCAGCATTTCTACTCTTTTGCCATATTCTGGTTTCTGGTGTAGGTGAAAAAGTGCCTGTCAGTTGTGAATCACTGACTGTGGCCCATCTTTAGCCTATGTTTGCCAAGGACTGTGCTTCTGTGCCACTCTGCACCATCTACAGCAACAGGCCATCTCAGTGTTGAAGTTTATACGCAGGTCCGGCCTCTGAGTCCTGAATAAGAACATGACGACTTCGCCGTAAGAATAACAGAATATGAAAGACCAGCTGGCAAATCATCCTAGTCATGGAATTACTCCCAAAATCCAGCTCTGTGGGACAGAAAGTGGCTTTGAAGACTTTAGTTTCTTGGTTAGGGTGGCCTAAACTGCATCATCCCTTAACTAAAGCACTGCTGTAGATTTCTGGCTACTGATATTTTGACTGTTATGTTCTTGATAATGAGTTCCTAATTTTCTTGTGGTTCCCTGCAGTCCCTTATTTTGCTGTTCATGCCTTGATTGCAATTCCTCCCATTCCAGCCAAGGAAGGTGAACTCTAGGCCTCCGTTTCTGTTTGGTGGTGGGTTCAAGCTGGAGGGTCTAAGGGAACTCAGCTCAGGAAAGTATGAATTAAACCTGTGTCTCTGGGATAATCACTGAACTGCTGGGTCAATGGACCAGCCAAAGGTAACTCTATTGTGCATCAAATCACATTGCATTGTGGGGTCTTTTTATTAGTGAGCCAACCTTGAAGTTCAGACAATAATTGTGCCTAGCACTTGATTGAGAGAACTATTTGGTATGAAAATGTGCACAGTGAAATCTTTAGGGCTGAGGGCATCTCCAGGGTTATGTGGTAGAACTCAGAGCACCACCCCAGTGCTGCAGGTTCTTTGCTTTGTGTAGGTGGTGTCATTGTTTCTACATTGGGTGTATCTTACTATGATCTCTTCTGCTTTAACAAAATTATTTTAAGACATTTTGATGTTATTTTTTTGCAGGGAAACCCCACTGTCTGTTCTCATCAAAGCCCTTTTCTGGCCAACCTTTATGTTCTTGGCATGCAGGTTGCATACAGTGATCTGAAACACAATGGTGGTTTTCAGAAAGGTAAGTCCTACTCCTTGCTCTGATTGAGTGATTAGCCTGAGGCTCAAAGAGGAGAAAATTATCTTACCATCATGATTCAATCAAAAAGAAAGTAGCAATAACCCAGTCTCAACAAGGTATAAAATAATTTCAGCCTAGACTAGGGAAGCAGAGGTGTATTGCCTTACTAGGCCATGCTCTTATTGAGCAGGTGACCTCTGTCACAAGGTGTGGCACTGAAACCACACAAGTTACCTTTGGAGTTTTATTCAACACAAATAAGAGCTGTTAGTCTGTAACATTCTTCATAATCTTGTGCAATGTTTATAGATGCTTTACACTGGCTGTTTGGTTTTAAATGTAAGCCACAAAGTATTTTGAGGGAAAAATAAATATTTTTTTCAGTCAAAACGTTGAAACTATGACAATCAATGCTGCCGTGCGTAACAAAAGTTGTATATGACAAGACACAGCTAGAAAGTCCACTGATCTGCAACTCTGTTCAGTTTTTATTTCATCTTTCTGTTTGAATCTGTATTAGGGCCTGGAGGAAGAGAAGGTGTTCCCGAGGGCCTGGAGTAGGGGAATATAACCGGGACAATGGGGCAGGCAACACCAAGATACTGCTCATTCCTAAGAAAGGGGAGCTGTGGCTCACCCCTTCCTCCAGGGACAGCAGAGCAGGTTCTTGCTTGCTCTGCAGAGGTACCAGGTGTTGACAAGCCTCTACAAATGTGAAGAGAGGAACTGGGCTGGATAAAGAATGTTGATGGGTTTTTTTCCTAAGAGAGATCATGGATGCACTCACATTTCAGCTATAGCAGGAAAAATATATATCTAAAAATTCTCGCAACTGAGGCGTCTACATTTCCAGGCATCCATACATTTGTTTGTTTTTCTTTTTCCTGGTAAAGTCCATGTTCTCAAGAATCTCTTCTGAGAGAATACCATAGCTCATGTGAGGCTGCCAAGCCAGTTCCCCAGCATTCACTGTGCCCCCAGCCAGCCTCTGAGAGGTAGTGGAGCTGCATTATTGCTGTCCTTGGAAAAGGTGTTGTCTCATTTCCTCTTGTGAGACAGTTGGGTTTGATGACTTGTTCCAGATCAGCTGCGGAGCTGGGAGTAGAATTCAGAGGTCTGTGAATGTACTGCCTGCAAGCAGTAAGAACTTACTCAGTTAAACACTGCTAAAGAAATCAGATCACTAAAAAAGGAAGACCAAGAGGTGTTTGCCTGTGAGCTACATGGCATCAAGTATGTCACTGTACTTGACAGTAGCTTTTTTCTCCCCAGGGTGATCATGTGTGGCTGGACACTCAACCAAACAGTGAATTTAATGTCCCTATTGGGGCAGTTGTGAAGGAATCTGACTCAGGACAGATCTTGCTGGAGGATGACGAAGGCAAGGTGGGCTATGCTATAACCTTCTGTAAAAGATGAACATAAAATGTAAAAGTACAAAGTACAGAAGAAGGCCCTATTGGGTCAGACCAAAGCTCCATCTATCCAGGTGGTCTGACTTTGGTAATGTCTGGTAGGATATACTGAAAGAAAGACTGTAGAAATAAGGCAAGTATAGGATGGTCACCTGCCATCTCCAGGTCCAAGCACTCAGAAGATTCGGAGCTTCATGAGATAGAGGTTATATCTGCATGGTTAGGAAAAGGAAATGGATGGGCTCCAGTCCCTAAATTTGGTGAAGCTTTGGGTGGAAACATCATCCCACTGAAATCAGTTCATCCCTACCTCGTATGGTGTCCTGCCTATGATGACAGAGTTGCACTCTGAACAGTGTTAAAATTGGTGCTGTTCAGAACCCATCTGAATGGCTTCATTCAGTGTTTTAAACTATCTAGTCCTGGGGAGCAGCAAACCAGTTAATTCCTGTAGGCCAGGTCACCTGTGTGTTAGAACATGCTTGCTTGAGCATGTATTATGCTGAAGCTCACTCTAGTTTAACCCAGCTCTCCTTTGCTTGCTTCTGAGCCACATCATCACAACTTAAAGTCCATGCCTTGCCTTTGTCAGGAACACTGGATCACGGCTCGGAACATGCACATGGTGCGCCTGATGCACCCCTCCTCTGTCCAGGGAGTAGAGGACATGATCCGCCTTGGGGATCTCCATGAAGCTGGCATGGTGCACAATCTCCTCATCCGACATCAGAAGAACAAAATCTATGTGAGTGCCATGGTCACTTCCAGGAACAGGCAGATCACTTCCAGGAACAGCCTCTACATTTAACAAGTGACTTGAGCAGCCTACGAATCTTTCACACATGGGGCCCTCTGACTTCTTTAGTGACTAGGGGTGCCAAGGAGACACAATACAGTTTTTCTCTTCTTTCACTTGAGTACTCTGGCTGTGAAGAAGAGAGTTATCAGCAGCCCCTCAGTCACAGTGCTGGCACAGGTAGTGACCCCACTTACTTTCTCCCAGAACGATCATTGCCACCAGCCACTGACAGTGAACTAAATCTAGCTCATGTTACAGCTTAGTGCTGCTATTACCTGGAGGATCAGCCTAACTAGTATGCAATGACATGATTTCAATCATCCCCCAGTCCAAGCCGACATTTACTTGATTTTGATGTAATAAAATGGATACTGAATAGATCTGGGTATTTTGTCCATTACAGGTTTTACCTGTAACTGGGCAATTTGGCATTTTTATTTTCTTTTTTCCTTAGTTTCCAGTTTGTAATATTATAATTAATATTCAGGTTTTTCCATGCTTTGCTTCCCATATTATATACAGTACTGGAGAGAAGCTGCCTCCTACAACATAGGTGTGATGATATTTTGTGTAAAAAAGGACTGATTTTATAGATCCTGCAGTTGTAACTACAAAGGTGTGTGTATAGACCTGTTATATTAGACTCTAGCCGCCTGCAGTTGTTTCATGTAGTTTTTGAACAATATTGCCTTACATCTCCACGGCCTTCAACAGCCTCCTTCATTTCACTGGAGGTGCTGTATACAAAGGTTTCTAAATCACTGTATGAATAGCACAACTACAACTTAGCCCATTAGCAAAGTTCAGCTACATCTGCATTAGAATACAGAAACAGCATAACAAAACACTGCAAAACACCTTTCGATAACATAAAAGTGCCAGGTCAAACTGGACTTTTGTGTACTTCAGCTTGAGACAGAGAAGTGGGCTGTCATTTGGCAAGGAGATTACACCTTGCATTCTTCCTTGGGCAAAACCCTCCTTATCCTGCGATGTTTAACAGCAGCTGATAACGAGGAACCGGGCTCTCAGCCTCACCTAAGTGCTGCTATGATCTCCCAGGCTTCCCTCCTGCCTCTGTTTAGAACTATGGTACGAGTGGCTTTGGTTGTATTCTTGTTTGCAGGTTTGCTGTAGTGATAATACTCACAACTGTTTTCCAGACTTACACAGGATCAATCCTTGTAGCAGTGAATCCATACCAGCTGCTGCCCCTCTACACGGTGGATCAGATCAGACTGTACTGTAACAAGAGGATTGGAGAGCTTCCACCTCATGTCTTTGCCATTGCAGACAACTGTTACTTCAATATGAAGAGGAAAAAGAGAGACCAGTGCTGTGTGATCAGGTGACTCAGAGAGGACAAATAGCAGAAACCAAGCCTGGCATGGCTTGGGGCACCTTGTGGACACAGGAGACCTTCCAAATGGAAGGGCACAGATGAGACTTGAGACAACAGGAAGGAAATATTTTCTTCCCTGCTTCTTTATTTTCAGCTAGGGCTGTAAAAGGGAAAACATAAGGAAAGGATTTCCGAAGCCCATTGTTTTCCCCTAGAGTCTTTGAATGTGGTTGTACATTCTGCACGTGGTCACTACATACATAAACATAACACCTGAGCATGTGTGTGGGATATAGAGCTATCTTTTACCTTGGACACAAGATATTTATGTTACATGTAGTTTCTGAGAATAGACATTTCCTGAAGAGAAATAACCTCTGCTAACCTGAAGATGGAGGGAGGCTTTCTTCATCCTATAAAGAATCCATTTTCTGTTCGTCATCAATGTGAAGAATCAGATAGTCTCATTGCAATAGTATCTGATTGTAGCTGAGTCAACTCAGTTGATGTGCTAACACTAGCATTGACAATCTGGTAATGCAATGAAGAAGAAAAGCAAGGGGTCATTTAATTTGCGCGGGTACAGAATGTCTTCCATGGATTTGCTTGTTTTTAATTAGTGGGAGAATTTAGTTCTCAGCCTAAGCCTAAAAAACAACTTAAATTTGAGCAGGTAAGATGATGAAAGACTCAAATTTTCCAGCCCTCTATGAAAGACAGTCTCATCTGCCATTCACAGGGTAAACTTAAGTGGGATTTTTTTTTTAACTTGGTCTGCCATGTTACCAAAAAAAGAAATGAAGCCTGTAATGATCTTTTTTCTTACTGCAGTGGAGAATCTGGAGCTGGTAAAACTGAAAGCACAAAGCTAATACTACAGTTTTTGGCAGCTGTCAGTGGCCAGCATTCCTGGATAGAGCAGCAAATCCTAGAGGCAAACCCAATTCTGGAAGGTAGGTTATTTAGCACACATGGCTGATTTACCACATTTATCTCAGGATGAAAAAAAAAGAGAAACAAATCTTTGAACCATTGTATCTGCTTAACTGGTAGCCCCCCTGAAACACTGGTGATGCACTGTAGGTGTTCTCTATACTTTTCTGCCATGTTCCCATGCAGTTCAGAGAGCTTTGCTCTCACGCTGTAGCAGGAAGTGCCACTGTAGTATGTACCCTGGAACTGCTGGGAGCACAAGAGTCCTTGGGACTGCAGAGCCCAAGGCAAAGCCCCCTGATTTGGCATTTGCCCCAGATAGTGACAAAGTGACTGGCCAAGCATAGATGTATCTGTACGGGAGCTCCCTGTTCTCTGTACAGGGATCAACATGTTCCCAGTAAATCCTTCTGGAGGTCTTCAGACTTGCCCAGATATCTTGGCTGGCCAGATATAGACCACATTTGGATCATTTGAATATGTCTTTTAGGACCCAATTATCTGTGTGCACAGTATGCCTGCCTCTCTCTTCAAGAGGCAGACTGAGACGAGACATTCTCCAGTGCTTCTCAGCACTGTCATTTGGTAAACAACGTGCAAAATACTAGCAGCAAAGTAGAAGGGCAAAAAATAGGCTTGATGTTCATGACCTGCAATAATCCAGATACTCTCTCTGTCCCTTGCCCATCAGCTTTTGGAAATGCCAAGACAATTCGAAATGACAATTCAAGCCGCTTTGGGAAATACATTGATATTCACTTCAACCAAAATGGTGTGATAGAAGGAGCCCGAATAGAACAGTTTCTCCTGGAGAAGTCCCGAGTTTGCCGGCAGGTGAGGGCACTGGTGGGTTTACATTCTGCCTGTTCTTTGTTAGAAGCTTGTCCTGACAAGGCTATCCATTGGCCTATTTCTTTTTTTTTTTTAGGCTCCAGACGAGAGGAACTATCACATCTTCTATTGCATGCTAATGGGGATGAATACAGAGCAGAAAAAGATGCTGAATCTGGGCACTGCTTCAGAGTACACTTATCTCACTATGGTAATAATCTCTGCTTTATTCTCCATTATCCCTCTGCCAATTGCTTCTTCCAGCGAGCAATTACAATCACTAGGAGCTGCAGATGGTTGTTACCAAATATGAACAGTCCTTCCCTTAGAGTATCAGAAGCAGTAACACCAAAAATGCTGAGAGCATCAGTTTCAGACACTTCTTGTATTGTCCACCAGTGGGAAGCAGCTTGTGGCAGGTCAAAGCTTTCTGTCAAAGTCAGGCTTAAGAAACATAAAGGACATCTTAAAACAGAATGTGGACAACATCCCCCACTTTCCCAGACACTTAGGTTTCAAAGGAATGCAAGGGATCTCATGCCAAGGAGAACGGTAATCACATATGTGTACCTTAGAGGAAAATTAATAAGAGTCCTAGTCCTTATATCTAATAAATCTTATATACATAATGCAGGCAGCTGGCATTCAGTGTAATCTCCCACGATTGATGTTAATGATCATGTCTGGGTTTATGATGCCATTGTGGCAGAAGTGGGATCTTCATAGATGAGGTTTTTGAAAATAGCTAATTCAGTGGTTTAGGACATGAAAGCCATGATGAAAATCCTGTCCTTTAGCCTGTGTATATACCTCATATTAAATATGGCAGCTGGTTAGATTTGAGTTGTTCTACAGCTGTAGAAAACATGGGTTTAAGTCCTGCCTCTACTGAAATTAGCTGGATCTGGGCACCTAATTTCTAGGAAATGAAAACAAGTCCATCATCTGTTTCTGGAGTCTCAAAAGCAAAACCATTAAAGTTGTGGAGATTTTTTCAAATATAATGTTATCATAATAGCAGTGGTCTTTCAGCAAAGCTGATGAGTGCAATTAACCTATTGGCCATTCCATAAAAACGCCCCTGGGTCAGCAGTAGGGCAGTGTTATACTGAAATAGGAGGATTGGATTAAGGGAGAACATATCCATGGTTTTGTAAAGGTCAGCTGTTGGTACAAGCTGGCATGTTTACATGCTGTAAACTGAAATGTCTAGGAATATTTCATTTTTGTAATCATCACACTATATTGTCAGAAATGGCAAGGGTAAAAAAGGCATTTCCCCATCTCCATTAGGGCTGAAAATAGTTTCTATCAGCATCCTAGGACCTGCTGTACAGGCTTTGATGAAGGTTCTTATGATGCTGCCTTGGATGCTTCCATTTGCCTTCCACTAGGACCTAATATTTTTATTTTGAGATCTGCCTTCTAGTACTTATTCAATCTGACTTGCTTTGGTTTGGGATGGGGGCTCTTAATTTTCCACTGACAAGGCAGAGAGAGGAAACCAAAGAAACAGGCATGGCCTTGTAAATGTAGGTAACCTTGTCAAAGCTTCTATGCTCCAGAGCAGCTTTCCCCTCAGCTTTTCCTTTTGGCTTCCCCAGTATTCAGTCTAGCTCTGGAGAAATGAATTATTGAGCTTTCTGTTAATGCATTCTTTTTGAGAGAAAAGATGAAGGAAGATACAACTATGGGAAGAGGATATAGAATGTCTAAATAGGTTTTTACCTTGCGTCCTTGTGGACTCACAGGATAGCCGACCTGTGTACAAAGGCTTTTCATTCTGCAGGTGCTTTCTTCCTTGTCTGGGTAGCAGGAGGATTTTCCTTACCTGTTGGTGTGGTGCTTGCAGGGTAACTGCATGTCCTGTGACAGCCGGAATGATGCCAAGGATTATGCCCACATCCGCTCGGCTATGAAGATCCTCATGTTCTCAGACTCTGAGCACTGGGACATCAGCAAGCTGCTGGCTGCGATCCTGCACCTAGGGAATGTAGAGTTCCAAGGTAAATTCAGCATTGCCTGTGCTTACCTTTCCTCAGACTCGATGGTTAAAGGTGCTTCCCTTGGGTGCTTCCTGCTTCCACCTGCACAGATTACATTGTGCTGCTCTGCCCTGTATTAACAGGTGAACAGAGTTGGAAGGGCAGGCAGATAAGCACCATGAAATTCTGATTTGTGACTCCACTGCCAAGTGTTTTGAAAACCAGCATCTTATTATTATTTTGTCATGCTGTCAGGTCTCCATGGTTTTAAATAGGCCCTTGTCACACAAACTGAAACAACAGAGTATAATGCCATGTTACATTTGCTGATTGTTTTCCTAGACAAGCCAGAGGACACAGGAGTGATTTTTGCCATGGAGATAATAGCAGTCATCCTCCTGCTTAAGTCTGCTGAACACTCACCTGCATAGGTGCACTTCTGGTATGGACAGGCACAGTGTGACACCCACCAGCACATGCCAGAAGCTCTCACATTTTAGGAAAGAACTCCTCACTTTGAGATACAGAGGGCCTGATACAGAGATGCCAGCTGGATTCTTTGGATTAATGCTGACTGCTAAAATTAGGGATTTCTTTTATTCCCCTTTGTTGTCTGAATTTCCCACAAGCCAGATACACAGGAAAAGTATTTCCAGAAACAGATTTTCTGGAGTCAGATATCACTTCCCCAGACCCCCAACAGTTACTATTTTAAATGAGTAACCTTGTCAGTTTGGCTGCTGCTGTTAGCCTGATGTTCTAGACATGAGAGGGCCCTGTAGATCCCAGGATCCCCAGGTGAAATCAGGCCCCTCCTTGGTAAAATCACCAAACCTGTCTGTTTCAAATGAGAACTGAGTACTTTGCCACATTCCCAGCACTACAGTGTCACAGAAATACAGCTACATTAACAACAGTGATGGTTCCCCCTGAGACTGGCTGTTTCTTCCTTCCAGCGGCCGTGTATGACAACCTGGACTGCTCCGATGTGATGGACTCACCACACTTCTCCATCGCCACCAAATTGCTCGAGGTAACGGACTCTTATCTGCTCCTACTGGTTCTTCCTTCTCCCTTGTTCCCTGAGCACACTGGCGGAGCACATCTCTGGAGTTTATGTAAGAATGAACATTCAACAGGCATGTCCCCTCTGTCCTGCTGACACTTCAGTCACACTGTTGCAGATGTCTCTCCTAGCCGGGAGACCTTTAAAAGGGACAGCAAGTTGCCAGTGGATGCTGCTAGGCAAGCAGTTTGTCATAGCCCTCCTCCTGATACAAACTTTGCTGGATCTCCTTTATCCACCTGGAATGACCAGGTTGCCATGTCTGTTTCTCCAGGTGGACTCTAGTGAACTCCAGAACAGCCTCACAAACCTCTCCATCATTGTCCGAGGAGAAAGTGTGTCCAGGCCTCTGAATGTGGTTCAAGCTGCCGATGGGAGGGATGCCTTTGTGAAGGTACTGGTGCTCGCAGCTTCCCTGTTTAAGGACTGGGGATGCTTTCAGAGCTGTCTTTCTTCCTGGCCATGGAGCCTTATGTGATAAACATTGACCCAGAGGGTTCCAGGCCCTTGAAGTTCTCAGGCATAGCTTGATAGCACAATAGCAAGCAGTAAGTTACATCCAAAGTCTCTAATGATGGGCTCTAATTCCTCTTTCATTTTTTTCTCAGGGTATATATGGACAGATTTTCTTGTGGATCGTGAACAAGATCAACTCAGCCATTTTCAACCCAACTTCTCAGAAGTCTAAAGAGAGACGTCAATCCATTGGACTGCTGGACATTTTTGGGTTTGAGAACTTCAGCAACAACAGGTAGGAAACTCCAGATGTAATGCAATAGGAAGCGGAAAAGCAGCTGATGTAAAGGGAAAGAATGAAAAAACAAACAGACACATGCTCTTTCATCATCATCATCCTGATTCTCAGAAAAACGGTGAAAATTCCATTACTGGATTTTCCCAATTATGATCATGGAGATTCCGTTTTTCTTCAGTCTTGATAATATTTCTGCCTCCTTCCTCAGCTTTCATTTTAGTGCAGCTATTGCACATGTCTATTCCAGAACCTGAGGAATTTTCTAAGGGAAGATGGCTATGGAGCTACTATGGCAGGCAGCCACTATATGAGGATGTAATATATCCCTGTGTCTCTGTACCAAACTTTCCTGTTCCATAGCATTTTACAATGTCTCTTGGGATATATTTGACATGTAGTATAAAGGAGATTGTATTCTGTTTCCCATTTCAGCTCATGCTTACATCTTTCTCGGTGTTCTCCCATCATTTTAGGGGTTTTTTTGGTGGCTTGTTATTTTGGTTTGGTTTGGTTTGGTTTGGTTTGGTTTTTGACTGCTTCATTTCTCTACTCCTAAGGGCAGGTCAAAGTCCCTGGTCAGCACACCATTGTGTCACTGCATGTCACTGCTGTCTTTTCCACTGGTGTTTCCATTCCCTAAGCACCATTTCTGTTTGCCCTTCTTTCTGAGGGGGCAGCAACTCTCTCAGTTGTTAGGTACCGTCAGTTGTCCACAAATCATCAGCACATACTCTGCAATCTTTTGCAATTCCATTTCAACTGATGCCTCTTGCATTCAACCAGATAATGCTCCTCAGTGACTTTTGGAACAGAATCTAGGATCTCTACAGTCTGTCTTCTGTCTGTTATTCTGTGCTGTTCTCAAGGTCTGAAGTCCCCACGGGTCCTCGCTGTGGTGAGCACCCCAGAGGCACACACACTGTGCCACAGCAAGTACCAGGTAATGATACTCAGGTGCAGCATAAAGGAGGAACTAACTAAAGAAGTAGTAGTGCCAGTGCAAGCTGAAGCATCACATGCTCATAAGTCAAGCAATTTTCACAGTTACATATTCCCCTTTATCTCTGGAGTTTCTTGAAACACATAAAAGATCTTTTCTTGCCTACTCAGCAACATTCATTTACCAGCTGGCTCATTGCTGCTGGTCTGTGCCACAGCAGAAAATGCCTCCCTTGTATTGCTAAGATTGGCAACGGGCAGTGATGGTGGTCACAAGCACTGTGGAATATGGCAGTGCTGTATCTGGATATGCATTTAATGCAGAGGCTAAACAAATAGCAGAGAGCAGTGCAGCACTGGCCAAGGATGACCATGGGCTTTCATCTTGCCCTTCCCCAGCTTTGAGCAGCTGTGCATTAACATTGCAAATGAGCACCTTCAGCAGTTCTTCGTGCACCATATCTTCAAGCTGGAGCAAGAGGAATACCTTGCAGAGCACATTGCCTGGAACAACATTGACTTCACTGATAACCACCAGGCTCTGGAAGTCATTGCACTCAAGCCCATGAATATCATCTCCCTCATTGATGAAGAGAGCAGGTTCCCAAAGGTAAATTTCTGGTTTCACTTGTAATGCCTGGCTTAGCACACGGATCACATGTAACACTTGGGTTTAGACATACAAAAGTGCAAACGTGGCTTTCAGATATGTTAGGAGCGGCAATATCTTCTCCCCATAGATGTTTTTTTCAAATTAGCTCACTATGCAACTGCTTCACTCTCTGCTGGAATGTGCTCTTCCTGGTGCCTTGCTGTTGAAACTCTTACAGCTGTTCCAGACAGAGAAGGAGGGAGTCTGGATCATTTTACAAAGGCTTATTAGGAAATCTTTGAAATCATTTATTGTTTGAGTATTGTTCTGCTGTTGGTTTGGGCTGCAGCTTGCTCTTTCTTCCCCTTGCTGACAGACTTAATTGAGCAATGTCATCATTGTGAGGAGCTGAAGGGGTACTACAGGGCTGGCAGCTAACCTTGGTGCCAGGGAAGATCATAAACAGATCATTTTGAGCACCATCACAGAGCAGGTACAGAACAACAAGTTGATCAGGCCCAGTCAGCAAGGGCCCTGCTTGACTAACCTGATCTCCTTCCGTGACAAGGTGACCTGCTTAGTGCATGAGGGAAAGCCTGTGGCTGTTGTCTGCCTTGATTCTGTGATTCTGTGAAGTGTTATTCTGTAAAGGCCAGTCATCTCCAACAGAAGAGCAGAGATGAAAATAGCATCTGATCTCAGACATCTCTGTAGAGCATTTTTGTAATCTGCAGAGCATGGTGAGGCTAAGCTGGGGTGTTGGTGCAGGAATCAGATGACAGTGGAGGGTGTCCAGAAAAGCAGCACCTGCCTCAGCTCATTTGTAGTCCTTCAGGTAACAATTTGAGGGGATCATGTACAGGCAGACAGCTTTCCCCTTTCTTCCCTAAGAAGAAGGTGGTCCCACAGTTAGATCAAGAAAGCACCTCTTCCATGATTCCCAGAGCACGTGACTTCTGAGAGCACAGCCCCCACTGCCCTGGGCAAGGGCCAGTGCACAGAGCTCACATGGTCCATGAGCGGATGGCATCATGATGGCACTGCTTGAAGAGAAGCACCCAGCTGACTGCCTTGCCTCTGGAACTCATGGTCTGGGCATGCTGATTGGGATCTGCTCAGGGATTCTTCCAGGGATCTCGAAGTCTTACACCAGCTGGGGAGTGCAAGAACTGTGCCTCCCCAGGAGGAGGGCATGAGAAGGTTGGTGGAGGACTTTGCTTGTGAGGTCCAAAGATCTGGTAAATTCTCAGCATACCTGGTGATGTTAGTAATGTTATGAGGGTTTGTGTACAGCCCTAGAACACCAGGCCCTGTGCTTGATGGTGTGTTCTGTCATTATGCTTGAGACGGGGGTCTGTGTAAAAGGGAAGATACTTTTGGCACTGCCTTCCTCCAGATCTACTACACACGTAAGGGCAGAATTTGAGCTTTTGTTATCTCTGAGCACCACTTCTGTTTGCTGAGCACAGGCCAGTGCTGGGGACAATCTGCTTAACCATCCTTTTTTACCTGTATTTGTTTCTAGGGCACAGATGCCACCATGCTTGTCAAAATCAATTCCCTCCATGGTAAAAGTAAAGTCTACATCCCACCTAAGAGTGTTCATGATACCAAGTTTGGCATCAACCACTTTGCTGGAGTTGTTTTTTACGAATCAAAAGGTGAGCCCATCTCTGCTGGATACACAGGGTGAAGGGAAGGGCATGACCTGCCCTGGATATGTGGCTCTCCAGAGTAGTGTTGATCTGAAGTTGATCAGGAGGTCAGGAGGATTACTCTAAACCAATCTGCAAGTTACTGTAAATTAAGTGGATTTTAGCTAGACAGAGTGGTGCTAGAGCCAGCAGGCTGCACAGGCGACAGGCTAATTTTGTTTCCATCCTGTAGATTTCCTGGAGAAAAATCGTGACACACTGAGTGCTAATGTAATGCAAGTGGTCCATTCCTCCAAAAATAAATTCCTGAGAGAGATTTTCCAGGTGGAAACAACCGCACCTAGTCTGGGACGTGGGACCATTCGACATCTTGGATCTGACCAGGTCTACAAGGTTGGCTTACTGGCACTGTCTTGCAGAAACAACTCATTTCTCCTCCCTTCCATAATGCTCTGGCTGTTCTTGATCTCCTCTTTCTTTTGCATTGTCTCTGCAAATCCCTATCTCTTTCATTCAAATAGTTTCTGCCAAGGGGTCTGCAGGAAAAGTCAGGATCTGGTGTTCATGCTGTAAGTAGGTGCAGTGTCAGCCCTGTCTCCCAAGTCTGCATCCCTGGACATCTTGTAGCCATGCCTGCAGGTTGTCTCAGAACCACGAGTCATGATGCCTCCCCACATGTTGTCATCAATTGGACATCACTTTGTGACAACGTTCATGATGGGTCGTTATCACAGACTCCACTGTGCCTAGTGTGTCTGTGCCTAGTGAAAATAAGGGTGTGAAGTGAAGTGGACTAGAAACAGGGTGGGGCACAGTTCAGGTTCTCTGTCCTGCTCTAACTTCCACATACCTTGATTTCTGAACATTTAACTATGTAGTGTCACCAGTATGTGAACATACTTTTGCTTTTACTGTTTACATTTTTGAGTTTTCCTCAGGATACAGAACAATCAGCTTGCTATATTACCTGTTATCTATCTATTCTCCTGGCATTGTTTTCTGATCTTGTCCTTTCTTCCTCTGTCTTTGTCCCAGTGTGGCTTTCTGCTGTCCAGAACACCTGGCCACGGACAGGTAAACATCCTTGAGGCAAAGAATGTCAGAAGTAGTATGAGCAGCAACAAAGAACTGGCTTAGCATCTCTTAAATGCTATGAATACCTCCAGATTAAATATCAGGTGTATCTACATTGCTCTAATGCTCTAATGGGTCTTGTCCCCATAAATTAGGCTGTGTTATTGAAAAAAAAGTACAGCAGCATGTCAAGAAAGGAAATACCAAATGTGGGCTACCCCATGTCAAAATGCAGCGAGAGTAGCTGTTGATGTTCAAATAAATGGGACCACCATTGGGAAGCCTAAGAAGCAGGCTACAGAAAACAATAATGAATGATGTGCCAGAAAACACTTTTTTTGTCCTGAGGTCTCAGAGCTCCTTTCCTGACACACCACAACAGACAAGTCACCATTAACTCAACAACAAATTCGGCTTTAACAATATTGCGTGTTTGAGATCATGAGGGCATGGGCTTCGGCCTTGTGTGGCCATCCCACTGATGGTACAGCAGAAAGGCCTCTAAGGTCTGAGAATGAAAATCCCTTTTAACTCTTACACAGCTGAAATATGTGTATGTTGTTATTATACCCACTTTGGGTGTTTGCTAGCCCTAAGATGCATCGGAGCTGTAATGAGACATTCCCAGGAGCTGTTTTCCAAAGACACGAGTGGTTGATCACTGGAGGGCAGCCTTGCCCTGTAGCTAAAGCAAAGGGTGGAAATCTGAGTATTCAAAAGGGCACTTTAGATGTAAGAACAGCAGGATGAGGTACCCTAAAGATCATGGAAGTGAGAGGAGCCACTGGACTTTAAATTATTTACTTTGAAAAAATTCCAACAACCCCACAACAGACCAAACCCCTCCAAACAAACAAACAAACCAGCCGTGTTGTGCTCCAATGATCAGCTCATCACCTGTATGTAACAGGCCAGTGGAGTCCTTTTGTTACTTGGAATCTGTACTGTTGTCACTGTAATTTAATGTGCCCATACTGAGATATAGAAACTTAAGCCTAATGTGATGATTTGTGTGAAAAAGGCAGATGGAATTGTGCTGTCAAAGAGGCTGGGGAAGTCTGGAGTACCTCATACCTTATACTCCAGTAAAAGTTTGCCTTTTCACTGCTTACTGTAGTATTAATGAGCAAGGTGATCAGTCGTCCTAATCTCTAAGGAATGGGCTGTTCCGGATCTTTAGCATTCCTAGCTATGATGGCAGCTAAATATCTGGCCTGGAGTTTATTCCTGCTTTGGGAGTGGCTGTTTCTCACTAAGCTTTCAGGTACACCCCCAGGAATCACAGCTTGGCACCCAGGCCCAGCACTACACACAGCCTTGTTTGGAAGAGACAGGTGCATGTGGGCTCCTGTGGGTGGAATTACTTCCACCACAGCCACCCCCGCTGCTAGGACTTAGTGACCAAGTAGGTGAAAGCACTTAGTGGGCGGGTTTCTTTACAAGAATAAACCCAAATTAATAAGGTATAGATGGCCACTTTAGCTCCCATGCAGGTAAATATTTTTTTTTTTCTGATGGTTGTGTGATACTATTACATTGTACAAAAATACAAAGCTTTATTAATTGGCCTCTGACAATGAGTGATGTTGCAGTCAGCAAGTGCTTTCTCTTCCCAGGGCTTGGATACCACCAAGCGGCTCTCGACACTGGGAGGACAGTTCAAGCAATCCCTGGAAAAACTAATGAAAATCCTTGAGCAGTGCCAGCCATACTTCATCCGCTGCATCAAGCCAAATGACTACAAGAAACCACTGGTAATGTTCTAACAATACAAAGTCTTGCCTTTGGTAGAGTTTGTAGTGAGAAAATCTCTCAGTTGCTGAGTGGCATTTTATAGCTGTACTTGGCTGCATCCAAGAAGAGCTGGAGTACAGGCTATTCCTGCAATAAACATAGTAGGAGGATATAGTGCTGTTAATTTACAAAAGCATCTCAAAAAAGCACCACAGAGTAATGGATAGCAAAAAAGGACACAGTGGTACTCCTGAGCAGAGCTATAGACATCTTTTCAGTAAAGATAAAGACAAAACTGAAAAGTTTGTAGCCCCTTGTCACGATCCGCTAACACAAGTGGGGGTCGTGATGATTCGTTACCTTGATCTCAGAGTGCAAAAGAAACACAAACGGGGAAAAGTTTTTATGCTTCAATCAAATCAATGCACTTTTATTGAGTGCCAACAACACGATTATGTGATAGAAGAGGGAGAGAGATAAAAGGAAACAAAGGATAGAGAGAAAAAGGGAGGAAAGGGGGTTAATAGCTACCAATGGCGAGTCGGGATCCTCGTCGTCCATCTTCTTTCCATGGGGAGATCTCGAAGGGGGTCTCTTCAGAAAGTCCTTTTATAGTCTTTTCAGAAGCGGAGGGCAACCCGCCAAAAGGTAGGGGAACAAGACTCATTGTTTTGGGGTAACTTTCAAAAGCGGAGGGCAACTAGCCAAAGAGGTAAGGGAACAATACCCATTATTTTGGGGTAACAGTGCAGGGTTTGGGCACGGAACATTCCTTCCCACTCCAGTACCGCCCTTCCTGCCTGGGCAGCAAGGAACAGCACCAGAGCAACCTGTGCACACCTGCGGACACTGGGCAGACATCCCACCTCGGTCTGGCTAGGACTTCTGTGCCCTTGTCCCCTTAGGAGTTTCTAGGGTTTTTCAGTCTCTGTCTTCGTCGATGATCATGAGACAGATGAGGGATCTTCGGACCATCTCTTACACCCCTCAATATGGGGACAGACAAAAAACATTAGGATCAACAATGATCATACTATGAAATAGCCTGAGAGAGAATAGGAGAGATGTTGGGGTTTGTGAGAGGGGTGATTTGGCTTAATCTGACATTACAGGAGAAGAGGAGTCAGTTTGTCATTAGGACGTGTGGCTGGAACTCAGGGAATTTTAACCCGGTTCTACTCTAAAACCTTGTATGGTGTTGGTCAAGTCAGTTAAAAATTTTTCAAGCACTGCATGTGGCTTAGTGAGCCAATTTTTAATCTCAGATAAGATTAAATAATATTAAGAAAAGAGCAGCATGCCTGCTGTGCCTTGCATGGTATGCCCAAAGGCCTAAGCTGCTACTGCAGATATTCACACCTGCAAAATTATATCATCAATTCACTGTTCAAAATTGCAGTTCTAGAATGAAAAATGGTAGCCAGACTAAAGTTAACAGACTGTTTTTACTGCTGACATACACAAACTTGAAGACCCTTTGGGGTGACTTGTTTATGCTTGTAATGAATTAATTTAGTGCACTAATGAAAAATACAATTTAAAAAAGTACAGTAGGCCATTTTTCAGGCCCTCTGAGGCTGGAGGTTAATAGACATGTTCTGAGGGGTACTGCAGGTGTACGTTTTTTCAGAGCTAAGTCTCCTCCTTCTCTGCTTTCCCTTTCAGTTGTTTGATCGGGAGCTATGTATCAAACAGCTGCGATATTCAGGGATGATGGAGACTATTCAGATCAGGAAAGCTGGGTACCCAATTCGCTACAGCTTTGAAGAGTTCTTTGAGAGATACAGAGTTCTTCTGCCATGGTCTCTTCGACAACAGGTGTGTAAACAAAAAAATGGTTTAAGGCTAATCTAACTTCTCCTTATGAGGCTTTAGTCTTTCCCACGGCAGAAAGTTCTTGAATTACTGCTGGCAGAGTTGAGAGACCTGTCAGCACAGGAGATGTCATCACAGGAACTGTCATCACAGTAATTATAGCTAAATACTTAAATACTCCCTTTGACCTTAGCTGAAAATGCAGAGTTGCTTTGAGGTCCAGCTGTCCTTGGCCTGCTTCACACAGACATCCCAGGCAGGGTAACATCTCCATTCCCATTGCCCTCAGATGTTTTTTTTCTGTGATCACACACTTCTCAGGTCTCTGACATCCTCCTCACACTTCGACTCTGGAATGTTTGGTCATGCAATCACGTTCCTCCTCTTCATGACCATTTGAGCTGAACCACTTCCACTCATTGTAGTGTCAGCCCAGAGGTCTGCAAGACCTCATCTGTTTCTGTTCTTTACCTTTTGGAATGCAGGGTGGTAGATCCTTGCATAGTACAGCTGCTGTGTTTCACAGCCAAGCCCTAACATCATGATGTTTTTGCACATCAGCTGAAGAATGATGCTCGACAGAGCTGCATCAGCATCTCCCAAGCAGTGCTGGGCAAGGATGAAAGCTGGCAAGTTGGAAGGACCAAGATTTTCCTTAAAGTAAGTAAAAAGGACAGTTTATTGTCTTTTCTTATGAAGAACCAGATGCTTCACAGTACAGCTTGGCCTGCTTGTGTTGATCAAGGAGGACTGGGTTGTCTTACAAACTCTCCCTTGAATCTGAGGGTGGATCTTTGTTCTTGAAAGCCAAATAATTCGATGGAGAGAGTTTGGTGTAGGAGAGGCTGATCCTGTTTCTGTGCTATAGCATTGCAGCTGAAACAGCACAGTACAGTATATTGAAGCATGAAGAAGAACAGGATACTAATGCACTGTTGCAGAGGACCACTTTGCCTGTAGCATACCCTTGCCTGTAGTATACCCCCAGGTGAAAACAGTCTTGCTGCAGGCAGAGTCTTGCTTTTTCATGGCTATAGCTAGACCAAGTCTGGTCAGGTGGGGTGCACTCTTCCTACCGCAGTCCCATAAATGCATTTTAGTCACATTACGCTACGTCATGCTGATTTTGGGTCTCTTTCAGATCATGTGTCCCATTTCCAGATGTTGTAGGTTGTTGCATAAAGGTAAAACCTTATAAAATAAGGGCCTTGTTACCCTTGTAAAATCATGGCTCAGGCCTGCTACTTCAGCTAAGCAGAAAAGTGACTATGGGAAAGTGACTCAGCTGAATTGGAGGTAGAAAAACAAGTTATATAACCATTATGTGTTCACATCGTAGTTAATAGTGGTTGGTTGGATTATGTTTTTTATGTTTTAAAACTATGTAACTGATAATGGGCTACCTGCTTAAAAAAGCCTAGTTTTTGCAATAAAGTGGCTCTCCTTTACATCTGCCTGGGGACTCTGCGTCATTCTGCTTCGTACAGTAGGTGTGTCTGCTAAGCTGGTATATCCACGCTTTCTTTTAATAGGATCATCATGACACTGTATTGGAGCTGCAACGCCAAAATGTACTCACAGATAAGGTTCTTCTTATCCAGAAGGTGATGAGAGGATTGAAGGACAGGTCAGTGGTCTTATAGAAGGGAATTTGCTTTAGTTTTAAGTAGTTAATCTTTGTGATGCAGCTTAACACACTCTGTGCAGCATTTTTGAGTATGAAATGTATCAGTCTATACCTTCCACCAGCCCTAAATTTCATGCTCATCATGTAACAAAGCACAGTGTATCTATGCAGATGTTGGACAAAGATTTGTTTTGGCTCAGTTTTGTTTTTCTCGTGATGTTTTTCAAAATGCAGGGCTGGGGCATGTATGAAAGGGAAGGTTTGAAAGGAGGACTTGCTCTTAATATTTTTAGTAAACAGTAGACATCTGGAAAGCAGGAAATTCCCATGGAATTTCTGCCCTTCTCAGAGCTGCAAGAATTCTCTTATTTAGAATGCTTCTTTGATACAAGACGTTGAAAAGAATCGGATAGAAACTAACTAGTTCTTCTCTTTGCCAAAGGTGCCTAATTCTTGTATTCTGTCTGGTTAAGTTTGAAATATCTTCAGAAGTGAAATCTAGTCACTGTCAAATAAATGTTTGTCCTCATTAAATGCTTTACATCATGATTTGTACTCATTGATCTTGTATCCCCTCAATCAGAACTATGATATAGGACTGAGTCTTGGTTTGGTTTAGAAATACTCTTGACCATAGTGAAGGAAGAACTAAAAAATATGACACAAATGCCCCAAAACTTCCCTCTTTTTTTCAGACTCTGCCTGCTATCAAACAGAGTATCCAAACCAAAAGCCTCAACTTCCTTTTACTTTCAAACCATCAGAGCTATGTGCTCCTTTTTCAGCTGCTGTGTGACGGCTTGTACTGTGGGAGTTTCATCTTGCTCAGATGGGCTCCTTATCCTGGCAGCAAAACACTGGGGAGCAAGAGGTTAGGGAAGTTAACTTGTCCAGTCTTGATGTGAGGGGTTTTCAGTTCTTACAGAGCTCTCTGATGACAGCAATTAATTTGGTCTGTAGTTGCTATGAGTATTTTTGCAGCAAACAAGGCTGTCATCAGACTGTAGACATCCCATAAAAGGGGAAAAAAAAGCCACCTTATTCTTTACTACTATCATAAGAAGCAACAGAGATAACCTATTTTTTGTCACCTCACACGTCTGCTTAGGAAGCAGTTCCTGAAACAGAGGAAGTCTGCTGTAGCCATTCAGTCAGCCTGGAGAGGCTACTGCTGCCGGAAGGAATTCAAAGTGGTAAGATGAAGGTGTATCAATGAATATATATTTGTGTGTGTGTTTATATATTGTGCCCTGCCAGACTGAGTGGAGTATTAAGAATTAAGATATTTACAACTTAGGGAGAATAGACAAGATGACAGGGTGTAAAGGAGGGTGTGAAGTCCAAGGAGGGCTCTGGGACCTCTCAGGACTTGCTGAACCTGTGACATTTCTGCTTTTTGGTGAAATAGGAACCCAACCCACCATCGGCAGGCCTGGCTCCAGCGACCTGACATATGAGTGGTCCCACACTTCTTATAGTCAGAAACACAAGCCTAGCCTTTGTGCATCACCACCATGCTATGAGCAAAGCGTCTTCCACAACTGCTACAGGAAAACTGGGAATTTGTAAAAAATTACCAGAAACGTCATTATATCAATCTCACATTATTAAAAATTTTGCCAGGGGAGGTTCAGATTCAGATTAGATATTAGGAAAAAATTTCACTGAAAGAGTGGTCAGGCACTTGAATAAGTTGCCCAGGGTGGTGGTGGAGTTACCATCTTGGGACGTGTTGAAGAGGTGTCTGAATGTGGCACCTGTGGATATGGTTTAGGGATGGTTTTGGTGGTGCTGGGTTGACAGTTGGACTAGATAATCTTGAAGGTCTCTTCCAACCTTGATGATTCTGTGTGATTCTGTGTGAAAAATATTGGCTGATCTTCTATCGATGATGCATTTTTTGGGTAAGGAAAACCGGGGGCATTCACAGACTGTGTATTTGTGTGGCAGGGATTATGATTATGATTATGATTATGATTATGATGATGATTATTATTATTATTATATCCCATACATCCCATTTGAGATGGGCAGGAGGAGAAACTGCTAGTTTCAGTCAGAAACATTCTATATTCTGCATCAGTGATGCAATTCCTGTCTGATTGTTTGTTCATTTGTTTCCATTCACTTGGCTTTATTTCTGCTCTGTTCCTTCTCTTGTCATAATCCCAGGTGACCACTGTCACTTTCTGGAGCCACTCCCTAGAACAGATCCCCCAAATAACTCTATATACTAGTTTTAAAGGCCTATTACTGATAGAAAACAAAGCATAAAAGGTTATATTACATTAGCCACTTCCAGTGTCTTTGTCCAGTTACCAAATTTTGTTGTCTTCTACTCATCCCAACTTACATCCCAACCCATCTTGATGGTTTGGAACCATAATGACTTCTTTCTGCACCACCCGCAGGTGCTGCTGGGCTTCGGGCGCCTGCAGGCCCTGTACCGCAGCCGGCAGCTGGCTCAGCAGTACGAGGCCACTCGGGCTTGGATCATCAGGTTCCAGGCCATGTGCCGTGGTTATCTGGTGCGTCAGAAGGTGGCAGAGCAGAAGAAAGCTGCATGTGTCATACAGGCGTATGCAAGGGGCATGTTTGCTCGCCAGACCTACCAGAGGATAAAGGGGGAGGTAATGCTCACAGATACCTTGTGAACACATTGTTTCTATGAAATTCCAATAGAGATTTTATGACCAGCAAGTGTTGCCTTAATATAGCATTGGGTATTGATATTCATTTTGGGGTATTTTATTTTGAACTCTTGCCAAGTACAAAAGCAGAGTGTTAAGCAGACTGATCTTGTTTACATTTGCTTTATGTGATCATTATCATGGATCAAAACTTCACTGATACAGCTGCAGTGGCTTTGACAGAAGGGAGAAAAGATAAGATCTGTGTGTATCAGCCAGTCCTGCAAGGGGACATCAAGTTCTACAGCAGGGCCTGATAATGGCACTCAGAGATCCATTCAGAAGGGAATCCCAACACACTGTGTCTTGGTAGGTGCTACCAGCCCTTGGCAGTCCACAGCACATGGGAGGCCTCCCTGATTTCCTTTCTGTACTAATGTTGTACAAACAGGACAAAGCCAGTTTGCAGATTTCTGCCTGTGGCCTGTTCCCTAAAATGCCAAATCTAGAACTAAGCCTTAGTTGGGGCAAAGTCCTGGTGTGGACTTTTGTGGAGTTTGTTAAAGGCAGAAGGGAGCTGGCTCAGCAGTTGTACAGTCAACAGAATGGTCCTGTTGTCCACAGAACAAGCTGGAAGCCAGGAATATCCACTTGAAAGAAGAGAAACATCTCATCCAAGTCCTGGGGCCACTGAAAGCAAGGGAAGAAGCTGTGAGATTACAAAAGGTAGGTATGTTGGTGGAGGAACACTGGCCAGCATTGCCCAGATCACACCTGCAGACTTGCTCAAACCTCAAGCACTGCTATCTTTAAAGAAACAGAAGACATAGTTGTAAACCTGTTTGTAATGATGCTTTGAAAATAGAACAAGGCAAACACATACACATTTCTGATTGCAGCATAAGCTGGCACTTTAGCCAAATATACCCAATGCTATTACAAGTCTCCTGACACAAAACATTTTAAAATTTTAAATATTGTGGAGTTTTCTGCTGTTAGAAATTCTGTGTTTTTCCTGTATTATCTCTTGTTGATAAAATTCTTGAACAATTGCCCATCATTATCAATAGGCCAACAGTCCATAAAGACAGCTGTAATAGCAGGGCCCTGCTGCTGACGTGCCAGGTATTCGTGACTGCTTGACACAAGCAACATTTGACTTCCCGTTTCAACACTGCACTGGCAGAGCTGGACCTCACTGTCATACACCTTTTTAAAAGTGTTTCATCTTCATACCTCCTCACTCTAGAAGAATGATGTTCATTCATGATGTTCATGTTCAAGTCATGCCTAACCTATTTCTGTGTTTAAAGGAACATCTGCCAACTCAGGAGAGAGAGGAGGCAGAAGCAAGACAAAGGAGGAACACGCTTGCCAATAAACCAACAGATCGTGATGTTATCAGTGACCAAGAAATGGTGGACAGAATTTTTGGGTTTTTACCTTCTATGATTGGAGGCCAAGAAGGACAGGCTCCTCTGGGTTTTGAGGTACAGAGCTGCAGACTGGTAATGGGTCATGCTTAATCCCTTGCGTAAGCCCATTGACTGTTGGAATTCCATCAGTGGTCAGTTCTGTTTAATGAACTTCTGTACAGTGAAAGAATCCCCCAGATTAGTCATCCAGTCACTGAGGCATCTCTTGCAGACATTAGTTCCCAAAAGTTTTTGGTCACATGCAGTTTAGGGACTATATGGCTTCAAACTGCACATTTGTTTCTTTAGCCCCGCCAAACAGTCCCATCCTCTGCATTTTGGCACCAACCTCATGCTCTGCTGACAGTGCTCTCTGTGATTTTCTGCATGAAATAAGCTGAAAGTTCATGATCCAAGTTATACCATATTCTTAAAAGCAAAATTTGGGATATACTTGTCCTGATAGCTGTGGAGGTTGGAATTGTGTAGGAAGAGGTGGGCAGAATAGAATGGTATGGATAAGTACAGGATGTGAACAATAACACCTGGATTTTCCATCAGCAATATTCTTGCTGAGGACCAAGACAGGAAGACCATATGGAATGGATGCATCTCAGAAGGACAAGCTCTGAGTCTAAATGATCTGTTGGTAGCAGCTGTAAATGGCTTTGGGGTTAGCTGGAAAGGCAAATTCTGGAAGACCTATGTCCAAGGGGAAAAAAAAGCAAAATTAAACATAAGAGTTTAGTAAAAGAAAATATGCTTCTTCCTCATGTTCCGCACAGGACTTGGAAACAAAGCCTAACAAGCTGGAGGAAGTGGACCTGGACATGGTTCCCATGAGTGTGGAGCTAGAAGAGGAAGCACATGGTTTGGAAGAGTACACCTTCCCCAAGTTTGCAGCTACTTATTTCCAGGGGTCTTCTACACATACACATATCCGGAGACAGCTGCGGCATCCACTACTCTACCATGATGACAAGGACAACGTCCTGGTATCTTGCTCCTTGTTGTTGATGTTGAACCTGCTCTCTCCACAGCCCTGGCTTTACAGGTCCCCTCATCCTTGGGTCCTGGCTCTGGCACAGCCCTGGGAACCAGAGACTCCAGAGCCAAAGAGATAGTCCTGAGCCCTTGTATTCAAAGTAGCGGTTCCCATCAGCATTTTTTGGCACTTTGCAGGCAGGCACTTCACACAAATACCTGCCCAACACAGGATCTCTGGTCACCTTTGGTCTTGCCCAAAGAGGGGACTCCGAGGTATGTTTTCACTTCTCCAGACACCCTCTGGGGGCAAAAACTGACTGGAGAGAAGAAGCATGAGAGCTTACCAATCTCTCTGCTCTTGTTAGGCTTGCTGGTCTGTGAGATAGGACAGAAGGGGGAGGGCCAGGCCTCCAATATCCCGTTGAACCAGAGGGGGATTGAGGAAGGTGTTTTCCTTGATTCTAAGCAGCCTGGCATACTGGAGGACTCTATGCATCAAGAACTTTGCTATTACTTGGCTTTCTAGTTCTGGGCATGAAGGGTCCTGGCAGACTCCACTCCACTGCTTACCTATCCAGGCGAGCAAATGCAGAGTGCAGTTCAACCAAGGCTTCTCCACCTCCCTCCAGCCACAGCACACCTCCAAGGTGCCAGTAAAGGGAATGGTGAGGATTCAGCAGTCACAGAGGAAATCTGACCTTCCCACCAGAGCTGTACCCTCTTCCTTTAGCAGGAAAGTGTTGTGTGTTGCTGTCATGTTGTTTGGTATGAAACTAAACTCTTTGTGTATGTAGCCAGAGGAAATGGGAGTTATAACAATTTGGACTGGGTAAAGGAAGAAAATGCTCTTAATCTAAACAGGCAGAAATGGCATGGAGCCATTGGTCCTGTTGGCACTGTCTGACTGTGCTTTCTGCTACTATAGGCTTCTCTAGTTGTCTGGGTGATCATCCTGAGGTTCATGGGGGACCTGCCAGAGCCAGCAATGTTTGCAAAGAATACCACCACCAAGAGCAGCTCCGTGATGACACAGATATATGACACACTTGGCAGGAAAAAGCAGGTCCAGTTGAGGAATGACAGCCCAAATATGGTGAGAGAAGCAGGCTATGTTTGTGTTTTCATTTGCTTTCCTTGGTTTCTGTGCTGTTCTACCAAGAGTGAGAAAAGCAAGGGAACTCTTTCATGCTGCTGTACTTGAAATGCCACAAGTGCAAAAGGGTACCAGTCAGTCCTGGCAGGACACTCAGTTCCTTCTGGCAGGAGAGGACAAAACAAAAACATCTTCACTTGAGCATCTTTCAGTCCTTAATGAATCGTTCTTGCTGTGCATTAAACTGATTTCCTATAATGGTAATGTGTATTGCAGAGAGAAGGCAGAAGGGACAACAAGATTTCTAAGGGGATTTCATCCCTGAAACTGAAACGGTCATCCAAGCTGACAGGGCAGGTAAGAGGTGGAAATAAATAGCTTCCCTTTCTTAATGCCTGAAACACTGTCTTTACCTTCCAACAGATGTTATGTGACCAACCTCCCATCTGAGAACTTGTTCCACTGCCAAGCCAGGGCAGCCCTGTGTGGGATACCTCACCAGTGCAGTGTTCTTTGGAAATGATCTCCATGTGCACTGATGTCATCTGTTCTCTGGCAGAGAACACAGGGAGAAATTTATTACTGAGAATTGTTGGCATTACAGAACAGTTTGCCCAGAGGCCTGAGCAGACTGAGAACCATGTGTTTAGGGCTGTACAGGACAGTACAAGAAAGTTCTAGCCAGTGATAGTGCTGTAACAGCACTTCTAATGAGTTACCTTGAGAGGGAAGGGGGCAATATGGCCTGGTTCTCCTGCACTGAGCAGGAAGAGTTTTAGCCAGAAAGGAATGTCTCTCATTTCTGGGAGAGCTGCCTGCTAAGAGGGGAGATTTCTAGAGCACTCTGGGGTTCCACTCTGTTTCTTTCAGATGACAGACCAGCTGCGAAGTGGAGAAGAGGCTTTCCAAGAGGACACCTCAATCTCTCAGAGACCTATGTCCAACCTAGAAAAAGTACACTTCATTATTGGCAATGCAATTCTGCGTCCTGCCATCAGGTAGGAAATTTCTACCTCCCTCCTAGGGCCAGGTGCCCATTACATCAAGGAAATGCAGCATCCTTTTTCCACAGTCCGGGAGAATGACTCCCTTACTGCCATTTCTGGTATTTTCATATTGCAGTTTAGGCCAGCTGCCTCCATGTATGGCTTTCTGAATACCCCACAGGTATGGAAAGGGGCAGAGCTCAGGGCTGTGACTCAATAACACTTGAAGGTGGAGCAATGCCCTAGAATGAGGGAGAAGAGTCACTCAGAGGAGTAAGAAATATGGAGTTAATATATACTAGGTGGATGAAAGGTTTCCCAATAGCCTCTTGCTGAGCATTCAAGCAATGTCCCCACATCAGAGATGGTTGAGGGTCTGGATTGCTGAGTGTATCAGATGCTAAGGAGAAACCCTGACCACACGCAGCGTGAGGTTGGACCTTAAGCCAAGCATGGTGTGAGGATAAGGCAGAAGCTCATTGATTCTGACCTGATCCCACGAATCCTCTCCTTTGCTTTTTCCTAAGAACTTTTCTGTAACGAAGCCCACAGACACAGGCCATGCCTTGACCTCAGTCATGGGCTGTATTCCTCTCTCCACAGTCACTTTGTTTCAGTCAAGACACTCCCTCAGCTGGCAAAAATTGCATTCAATCCATATATCATAATAGCCACAGGCTAAGTACCTATTCCCTCAGTCTGTGTTTCATCACATGTCCTATCAGGGAACAAAAAACTCATCCAACTTATGTCCTCTCACATCAGATTTGACAAATGTGTGTTCCAAGAGTCTAGAAAAACTTGAGATGATTTTTTAATAACAGTTTTATTTGTGTGCAGATTTTTGCATCTGTTTCCCTTAGGTCCTTGCTGCAGGTAACTTGCATTTTCCAAAGCTTACTCTGAAGTGCTCCTTTCTCCATTTCTGTACAAGATTCACTCCAAGTTTGTATATAAATATAAATAAAATATATAAATATGTAAATATGTAAATATACAGATATACAGATATAAAATTAAGCAGGGTGTCCCCCATCCCTATCCTCAAATCCACCTACAAGCAGAGAGACAAGAGCCATGAGCTACAAGCCACATGCTGTAGAGAGCTCAGAGCAAGTTACACATCTAGACTCTTGGACAGCAATGCCATTTCACAGCTGGATGACCCAGCAGTTGTTTTTCCTGCACAGCATCCTGCTTCTCACAGGAGTTAATCCAGCATGGGAATTGCCCTTGAGCTGCTCAGTGAGAAGGGGTGGTAAAAGGCCCTAAGCATGCCTGGAGCCTTTTCCGTAACAAAGCTATTTCCTGTGGTGCACTACAGATGCTATCCTAGCTATTGTGGTTGAACCTAGCTCAGATCTACTTCATCATACTGCAATCCTGCCAAGCTTGCAGTTGAAATATAGGCAAAGACAGTTCAGACAGTGAATCTGTTGCTCTCACATGTTTCATTACAGAGATGAGATTTATTGCCAGATTTGCAAACAACTCACTGAAAACAGCAACAGGAGCAGCTATGCTCGTGGCTGGATCCTTCTGTCACTTTGCCTTGGCTGCTTTCCTCCTTCAGACACGTTTGTGAAGGTACACTGCTAACCTTTCCTACAGCAGCTCACACGCCTCAGCTGAGCTGGTGTCTTGTGTATTTTGATGTTTTGATGCTGACAGCCACATAAAATGTTTAGCGTCCGGAGCAGCTGGTACTGTGGTTTCAGCAGAAACTTTCTCATCTAATATTCTTATCTGGGAATTTAAATAAATTATTGCTGCATTCACATTTAATTTTTTTTTTCATTACACATCATACGGTCTGGATTCTGTTGTTCATCACAGCTCTCATTTTAGATCTATAATCTGCAAGGGATCTGGCAAATTTTAACCTAAGTCTGCCTTTCCAGCCAAAGACAACCAAAAGGTGTCTCCAGTTACAACCCTAGTGATTAAATACACTCAGGAGGCCAGTATAAAATCACACCCCCAAGTTTTATCAGTCCTTATCTATATCTCTAAACCCTAAAAAGTTCAATAGATATTTGGACTTTTTAATTGTTCATTAATTTCCAAGTTTAAATGGATGATAAATCCACTTCACCACAGGATAAAAACTCAACCTGTGGCTCCAACTAGACATCAGGCTTCCTCCTAGATCTGAGAGGCAAACAGGATCCATGGATGTGCATGAAACTTCAGCCTTGCTTTACTAACACCCCGGTTCAAATTATCAATCTAATCATAAATGCTGCTAAATGGACACTACTTGGAACAAACCAGTCACAAGCCACAGGCATATTTCGACACCAGTCTTCATCCAAAGACTTGGAACCATGCAGAATTCATGAAAGACATGACCATACCCTACCTCTAGGAATATTCTTAATCATTAAAATAACCAGGTGAATGACCCATGCTTGCACTAAATACAGATATGTAAATACAAGGCCATGTCATCCAAGAGCCATACAGACTCCAAAAGCTCAGTTTATCCAATTAATCTCTTCAAATGTCCAATCTTAATCATGGATTTCAGTTATTGATATTGCCAGAGAACTTGGTAAAACTAAAAGTATCAATCATCATTAGTCCTAATCTGCCATGAGCCCTCTTCCCAGCTCTTCTATTCATACAGCATGTCATAAGACTTCAGGCTCTTGGGTTGAAAGCACTAACTCTTGCTCTAACCTAACCATAAGAATAAAGTCTCCACTACTCATGTAGTTAAACATGGTGAATAGACTGACACAAGTCTTCTCTCCCTTTGGACTGAAAGTTTTGAAGAATAAGTGAAACCAAGTGTCTCAAGCCTGCATTTTGAAGACACTAAGTCCAACCCTAATCTTTAATATTTTCTGGTGAACTGAAGCCTAATGGATCCCTCTAATCTAGTGTATCAACTGCAGAAGGTTTTTAATGTTTTCTGAGGATTAATGTTTCCTAACTCCTTCTCCTGCTCTGTGCATGTAGTACCTGTTGAATTTCATCCACCACGGGCCCACGGGCTACGCTCTGTACTGTGCTGAGCGTCTGAGACGCACCTATAGCAACGGGGCCCGGACTGAACCTCCCAGCTGGCTGGAACTTCAGGTAGCAGCTCCCTTTTGGCTTAATTATATTGATCTGGGACATTTTATACTGGTTTTTGTAAGTATACTACTTACTTCGTAGTTATACTACATTCACTAACCTGTTATAACAGATGTTCCTAAATCAAATCATGGAAATCAATTGCACAAGGGGATTGAAGACCAGCCACATTAGTCTGGGCAGTTTCTTGGATACACCTCTTCTGTCTATTCATTTACCCTAAATGCAGAAGAGTATGTAAGCAGCAGCAGATTATTTGCTGGGAGGTACCTCCATCCACTCAGGAACCACTGGCCGGAAACAACATCCTGAGGAAAGCTCTTACTGTCAGTTTTGGAAAGAACTGAGCAAGGCTTATACTTTTAAAGTGAAAGGAAGAAAGGAGTATGATGGTGCTGTATTGTTCTCCACTTCCTTTAAATATCACCCTAGTAATTAAATGTCACCCTAGTAATTAAAAATCACATCCCCCCCACCCTTTCAAGTAAAGACCTCAGTTCAATTCCTCCCTAAATCTCAGGGACCCTATTGCTTAACACACATCTTCCTGGGCAAAGTACTTGCTGCAGGCCATCTCTCCACTGATGCACGTAAGGCTGTTCCCAAAAGTCATAAGGAAAAATGTGGCTCATGAAAAGTCTATCAGTCGGCACTGTTATGTGATTATCAGCTCTCCTGAGCTGTGATGAGGAGAAAACTTGAGTCCAGTGCTGCTCCAGGGATGCAGTTTATATTTCCGACTCACCATGCTTTGAAGAAACTTGTGTGGGTGTTGGAGATTCACTTAAAGATTGTTGACCGGGTTGTATAGGGTGTGGAGCTCTTAAATCTAAATGCCTTCTTCATTCTTCAGAAGAAAGTAAGGTTTGCCCATTATTTTTTTCTCTCATTTAACTCTGACTTACAGGCAACAAAGCAGAAGAAACCCATTATGTTTAATGTCACCCTGATGAATGGCCAAAGCATCACTGTCCCTGCAGACTCTGCTTCCACTGCCAAAGAGATCTGTCAGTTCATAGCAGATAAAACCAAACTGAAGGATGCCTTTGGGTTTTCACTCTACATTGCTGTGTTTGATAAGGTAAAGTGTAGAAAAAAAAAAATGAAAGCTCCTCTCTCTTTCTGTGGAGTTGCTGCTGCCCACCCAGCCTCACTGAGGACTCCCTCTGAGTTCTGTTAACACCCTCAACCCAGCACTGCACTGAAACCAAGTCAGTTCTGAATCCCAACTGGATCTCAGGACCTGATAATCCTATTCTGCCTTTCTGTTGGCTCATCACTCAGCAATTCTTGCTGCAGCCCTGTAAGGTTTCCTTTGCCACATAGCTGACTAGTAAAAATAGATCCACTTACTACATACAACTTGCATTTTCACCTGCTTGCCTTTTTGGAGTTTTTCTTGCTGCCAGGAGCTTTGTGTTTATTGTCCTTCAGGCAGGCCCAGAGCAGGCATGCCAGTAAATGCAGTGTCCCTTTGTGGCAGGTCTGGTCACTGGGCAGAGGCCAAGACCACGTCCTGGATGCTATCTCTCAGTGCGAGCAGCTGGTGAAGGAGCGGGGCACACATGAACGCCATGCACCCTGGCGCCTCTACTTCCGGAAGGAAATCTTCACCCCCTGGCACAACTCCCAGGAGGATCCTGTCAGCACTGATCTCATTTACCACCAAGTCATTCGTGGTATCCGATTTGGAGAGTACCGCTGTGAGAAGGTGGGTCTCCTGATTCATCCTCCTAAAGAGACAAAACTATATTAATGCTTCCCACATTAACAAGCAGGAATATGAACTGAGTTTGTACTGGATATGAACAACCCTTACCTTCTTAATGAACAATCCCTGTCCAGGTGATTATGCCAGCTGTCACACTGGCAGCTCTAATTAATACTTTTTCTTTCCCTGCAGCTTTCAGTTTACGTGGGAGCTTGGAGGCATGTCTAAAGGGGCAAATTGGGTCGTACTTTAAAATATCTTTGCTAATAATCTCTTTGATGTTATGATTGTGTGAAGTTCATCCCTCCTTATGCTGGATGACTGTTAACAGTTATCCAGACAAAAATTGAGAAAACCCCATTCCTAAATGGTTCAAAGGTTGAAAGAGGCTATCTAGTCTTTTTGACATCCTTCTAGGCCTCTTCTAATGGATTAATTGTTTCAGGAGGAGGATTTGGTGGAGATAGGTGCAAAATATTGTTATATCCAATTTGGAGATACCATCCACAATGAACTTGTGCAGAAGGTGCTCCATGACTGTATACCAGTGAAACAGCTGAAGTCCAAGCCCCTGGAAAAGTGGGTGAGCCTTATAACCTATGCACATGCTAAGGTAAGAGGTTTGTCTGGCACTGCTGGGTAACCACTCTTGAGCACCAGCTTCTGCTTCTTTCACCATTTCCATTTATGAACAGTCTGTAGGAGAAGAAGGAAAACCAGCTCAGTTTGTAGATCCCGAATAGCTCATTAGGTCTGGGGGAGCGGAAAACCTTTCCACTTACTCTTCCATATGAAGAGCAAGGGGGAAGAATGAAAAAGTACATTTAAATCTCTGAATAGAGTAGCTTTTAAGGCTCTATTTTCCATCTCACAACCAAGTCAGGATGGGCATGGGATGGAATACTGGTTTTGATCTGGAAATGGATTACCTGAATTTTTTCCATGGCATCCAAAGTGTGTTAGACTCTGTATAGGTCAGTGGGGATTTGAAGGAAATTTGGAATCCAGATGACTGTGGGCACTCTTAGCTGCATGTGGGTCCCTGGAGACCATTCCTGATTTACTTTCTCTAAGTTCCCTTGACACCAGTAACAGCAGAGGATTGTTGGGATCTCTGGGATCAGGCTTGTTCTTTATTGTCTGCAGATCATGCAAACCTGATTTTACTGAGAAAACCTTGGGTGTGTTTTTTTTCCTGCAGGCCCCATACACACAGGATCATGTCTCCTCTCAGACTGTGAAAGAGCAGCTTGTAGATTTTGCTCGCTTCCAGTGGCCTTTGCTTTTTTCCAGATTCTTTGAAGTCACTAAGTTTTCAGGTAATACCTGGAGCCTGTGAGTAGAGGACAGATATAAGATCAATAGGGGAAAGCTTGTATAGCATTGATAAGGAATTTTTTCTGTATTTTCAGGACCCAGCTTGCCTAAGAACCACTTCATCATTGCTATAAATTGGAAAGGCATCTGCTTCTTGGATGAGTCAGAAAAGCGGTTCCTTGAGCTGACCTTCCCAGAGATAACTGGCATCCACACCAACAGGTGAGGGCCCCAGAAAGACAAGATCTGAAGAAGGAAGATCAAGACAAGATCTGAAGTATGGATCTCTTCCGTGCTCAGAAAGGGTGTACCTTCTCTGCCACCTCCTTAGGTGATTTGATCTGTGCCTGGAAAGGTGGTTTAGCCTAGGTCTGGGAAACAGAAAGGGAAAACTTCTGAGCAGCCTGTAAAGGAAATACTGAAAGGACTGGATCCTTCCAGCTGGTGGAAAGTGATCCTGCTCAGTCAGAAAGGTGTAAGGAAGCACAGACAGGCATTGAGACAAGAATGGCCCAAATAACTGACACAGTTAAGCCATTGTCTGTTGTGCATGCTGGGAGTTCACATACTTCTCGGGTGTCATGGACCAGAACAGGATCACTGAGAAAAGCAGTTAACCACTGCTTGCTCATGGCACACATACTTGCATCAGGTCACTTGGAGAAAAGGGTCTTACATACACAAAAAAGCCCCCTGTGAGGACTGCCAGAGATTTAATTAGTTGTCAAGTTACTCCAAAAGAAGGGTGTTCTTTTGTCTATATGGAAGCACTTTTGTACAAAATATGGTGAAGTCCAGAGTAAAGCTGAACCACTTCAGTCCTTCACACCTACCAGCTCATGGGAAGGCAAATTAGGAACTACCGATATTCACTGTAAGGGAGTTACCTGCGGGGAGGTGTGGGTGCCTTGGGTGTGTTTACAGATGGGTCTGTGAGTTTTTCAGATGCTCTGGTAACAAATTGTTCAATAATACATAGGGCAGTGAAGTCGTTTGGACAGAGTTGCACTCTCATCACACTTCGTGCTGAGGAGTTTGTTCTGACATCTGTAAACAGCATAGTCATTGCTGAACTGGTGGTGATGTTCCTGGAAGGACTGAAGAAAAGATCACGATTTGCTGTGGCAATGCACGAAAGAAAATCTCAAGGTAAGTCTCATAACCTTTCTTCAGGGTGGGGCAGAAATCATGAGAGAATCCATAGCACTTGTTTGAAGGTGCTCAAAGAGGAGAGGGAGAACTTCATTAAGAGTCCCTTTGCCCCTGGGGGGGATGCATCAGCACAGCAATGCTGAGCATAAGGCAATGGGATTCAGTACCTTTACACACAAATAACCTTTCCTTCCTCCTTCTCCTTCTTTATATATTTTGTTTAGATAGTATAGTGTCCGGGAACTCATTTTGGTTATAGTAGGAAGTTGGATCTGGGCTCTCTGGAAATACTTTGCAGAGGCAGTAAATTGGAATTGTCTGTGGAACACAGGTGGCTCAAGTAGACACACATTTAAAATGTAAACACTAACTTCAGCTACTTACAACTACTGAGTTCCTTTCCATGCTTTGCTGCCAGTCTAGACACAAAGTCAGCATTCACGTGAATCAAATGGAGTTCTGCCATTGCCCTCAGTGGATCAAATGCAGTGTGTCAGAGGAAACAGATGTGATTTCTCTGAAGTGTTACTGGAAAATTAGCCATATTTACACTAATTACTTTCTACTGCTAACTGAATTCAGACCTTCAAAATACAATTCCCTTGTCTTTCACATTGCAATCTCTTTGCATTTTCTCGGACTGTCAAGCCTGAACAGTACTCCCTTATTCTGTTTTGCAGAAGATCCTGGCATCCTGTCCTTCAAGAAGGGAGACTTGCTAATCTTCACCGAAGACAAAAGGCTGGATGCAGACTCTGGCTGGATCTGTGCCCAGAATGAAAGGACAGGCAAAACAGGGAATGTATTTTTGGAAGACATCTACATCATTCCTTCTCTCACAAAACCCTCTAGTCAAGTACTGGTAAGGAAAGTTAAGCACTCTCTGTGAAAAGACTGGAAGAAGATAAAAATGTTAATATGGTTGAATTTATAACTGGAAGATAATTGTCCCTCCAAAGTATAGATAAGTTCTACACGTCCCATTGAAAGAAAGCATTTAATTCTGTCATGTCTGAAAACAAAACTAAACCTAGCCCAGACTCTAAGGAGAAGACTGCAGCTGCGCAAAAGCAACGACATAAAAAAAACCCCAAAACCCAGTCTATTCACCATGGGAGATTTCAGTGCCTGGAACTGGTAGCAATGAATGGGTATGGGTGTGCAGTTGAATTTTCCTGCATTCACTCTGGGCTTGAGTGGCGATCACATTATGCCTTGAGGGAACTTCTCAGTGCGGCAGGTTACTTAAAGAGAATATGGTCTCTGAGGGAGTCCAGGTTTCTCACTGATGCCTCTGCTAATAATTTTGTCTTCAGTTTTGGGAATTCAGTATATTGGATCCTGTGCTAACAGGTAAAAAGCAGAAAATCTGGTGGCAAAACACACTAGAGAGAAGCACCTGCATTGTAAAACGTGTTGTGCTTTGGATAATCACATACATTTTAATGCCCACTACTGTTGGGTCTGTGTAAATTGCTTCTTTGAGTTAACTGTTCCCAGGTCTTTCTTGAGTCTCTGGAGATGCTGCTTTTGAAACAGAAGGTCTTGGGCAGCACAGAGTACTTCCTGCACATATATGCTGAGTAACACCTGAGAGTGCGTGCAGAGAGATGTCTCCATGTGACATCTCTATGTGGCTGTGTTGTTCCAGAGTTTGCTGATGATGTCTCCAGACCAGAGGAGGATAGCTTCACAGAACTCCTTCATGGAGGAACCTGATGAAGTGGATGTCAAGGTGAAGCCTTACACCCTGGAGGAGTTCTCCTACGAAAACTTCAGGTGAAGCTCTCTATGTACAGTATGCCCTAAACAAGTTCTTGTTGATCAGTAATCCTTAAAGCCTATTATGTAATGGCATCTCCCACTTCTGATTGGGTTTCTTCTTTTTGTTCCCTGTAATTGTGACTTTGGATATACAGAGATTCTGGCATATGGCCTATTGTATCTTAAGTCTACAGAAATGCAACGGGGAGGGTAGAAGAACCCCAGCTGGACTGACTTCTTCCAGCAGGCCCTATTCTTACTTCTCACCCCTTCTTCAGCACTTACCAGCTAGTGAGGATATACAACATCTCAGGCCTCAGAAAGTAAGGGGAAAATTAGTTTTCTAAAAAACCCTCTTCATATTGCAAGCCTCCTACCCTCTGGATATACTGGAAACTACATTTCCCTGCTCTTGTTGACCTGCAGAATTAAAGGAGATCTGAGATCACTGTCTTGAGAAAGAACAGCTCTAGAGATAGGACTTTGTGAATATAACCTCCTTTGTTCATAGCAATACTGATCCAGTAATTTTGTATTGCCTGCACTTGTCTTCTTTCAGAGCTCCTGAGAAGGAATCCATCAGCAAAGCAGTTCTCCAGAAATCCCGTGGGCACAGTCAACTGTGGGCACATTCTAAGGAGCCTCTGAAACAGCCGTTGCTGAAGAAAGCATGCACAGACCCTGATCTTCGGGATTTGGCCTGTCAGGCCTTCATCGATATCCTTTCTCTCCTTTCTTTGGCACCTGAGAACACTCAGAGGAAGGAAGAATTAGCTAGGTCCACTAAACTACCTCTACTGAGATACCTCAGCCACTTTACAGGGGATACATTTGCATAAAAATGGAGCGGATCAAATCTGTTTCCCTTGTCTACAGAGGAAAGGTTCCTATTCCCTCCCAGTGCTCCACAGCTACTGATGGCTCACTTAACTGATAATGTGGCTTTAGGAGTGAGAGATTTACTGCATATGCCCAGAGAAAGCAGCTACTAGAGCAGTACAAATCACAGTCAAGCAGCAACTGCTGCATAGGGAAAGGGGGTAGGGGACAGGCAGGGAACATGCTCCAGACCTTCCTCCCAGTATTTGCCACTTAGACATCAACAAAGTCACTAATATGTTAGGATCCATATAAAACTTCCCATTTGCCTTCCAAAATTGGCCTGCTTTTCTCCTTAACAGCATATTCACCCATCATGAAGTTCATGGGAGACTACCCCTCAAAACAGGCACACTCCTCCGTGGAAGTCACTGACCAGATATTTGTGCCAGCTATCCAGGAGGAGGTCCTGCAGGATGAGATTTATTGTCAGATTATGAAGCAACTGACTGAGAACAGAAACAGGTATTTACCTGGGTGCAAATACCCTGCTCCTGCAGAGGCAGGCCTCAAGTGCAGGGGGCATCAGGAACAGGGCAGGGAGACAGATAAACAAATGTTGGAGTAACAGCTTCCCTTCCCCCTTTTGCCAGGCAGTGCTGTGGGGCTCACCTTTGTGGAGTGCTCAGGACTACTCCCTGGCAGGGAGAGGCCAGAGAGCACCATCAGTCATCTGCCCTGAACTGCTGCTTTGCTCCCATCAGCATTCCGTGCTCATCTCCTTGTGGTGTGAGGCAGGCAAGGTGTCACTGAGGCTCTCCTGCTCCCGAAGTAGTCTGTAAGGGGAAACATGGCACTGCATAGTCCTTGCATCCCTTCAGTGACTGCCCTGACAACTCTCCATTTAAGTTTCCCAACGGCAGCATTCCCCTCTCACAAAAACATAGTTCACACTGGATTTTTACCACCAGTGAATAAAAACTTTTGAGTAGTTATATTAACTAGGTTACATAACTGCCTTGCAGAACAGATTGGTTACAGAGGCACCAGCCAGACATGCTGACTTTCCCAACCAACACCACTTCACACCAGTGAGCATTTCAGAGCAATCCTGGGACACAGCTGAAGTGTGTTCTGCTCCTCACTCAGAGGCAGAATGACTGACCACCTCAAGGCCACAGAGCCCTTCTTAATGGTGAGGGCAAGGTGTCAGAAGAGCTTCAACTGGCAGATTTCACAGATGCAGAGGCTGGAAGAACTGGATTTCTGCCTGAAAAATAGTACCAGCTTGATCTGGAGCATTTAAGAACTCCATCCACCTCACTACATTATGCTATCAACATGTTCATTTTTCAGAACAGAACAGAAGTACATGTAAGGGGAAGCCATTGCATGCAAAGTGCTCGTGCCCTGAAAAAAGCTGGCCAGTGCAGAGGGCAGGTGAATACATCCATTGAGAAACCACAATCTGAATACATGTGAGCTTGAACACCAAATAAACAGTGGCTTTCCAAGAGGATGGCACTAGGGTCACTGCTGCTAAGATGTCTGCTAAACTGGAATTTATATTTATTCATGAGGTTTGCATCTGTCATGAGTATTTCTCATGCAGGACTTGGCATTTTCTTCACATGCAGGTTGTGGTTGTTGCACAGAAAATTAATGCCAGAGCCTGGGTGAAGGCTCTGCTGATTTACAGCTCTCTGCTGAATGGGACCATGATGGGAATGTATTTCTCTTCCCTGTAGCTGGTGTGTGGTCAGAGAATTATATGTGGCTGTAGCAGAACTGTTGGCTTTGTGTTCACAGGTACAGTGAGACCAAGGGCTGGCAGCTCCTCTGGCTCTGCACCGGCCTCTTCCCACCCAGCAGGTCACTGCTCAAACACGCCCAGAAGTTTATAGAGACACGTCAGAAAGAAAAACTGGCCCCGGGGTGTCGTCGGAGGATTCAGACAGTAATGAGGTAAATAATCTGGCATATAACAAGCTTAAAGTGTTCAAATATCAATAATCAGGTTCCAAAAAACACACAGGCTAAAATAGTATGACTGTCACTTTTCCTTTTCCTCTTTACATCTTATTTTTTTAAGTGATTATTATTTTTAACTTTCTTTATGGACTTTGAACCATTAAAGAGAGGTCTATGTCACAATTTCACTTTTTTCTTTCACAGAGTTAGCAGCATTTTAAAAATTTTATCACCACACATAATCACTTGACTCCCAGAGCTGGGTATTTCAAGTATCCTAAAGGTCATGCAGCTTTGAATGATGTCACTGATGATATCCTGACCCTACTTTTCTTTGGTGAGGCAGCATGTCCTTGTTGAAAGAATCAGTACAATCAATTCCTGTTCTTTGAAAAAACCCAAATGAACAAAGCCCTGACTCCTACCTGGCTGCTCACAGTAAGGCACTTCTCTGTCCACTTGGCATTACCCCAGGCTGAAGCAACAAGACCCCCAAACCATAGTGCTTCCTGAGTTTCTGAATGCGTTGTTGTTCTAAGGGACATGACACAACCAGAGAGAGAAGAAGGGCTAACAGGATTTTAGGAAGGATCAACTGAGCTGTAGGGGAAAGGTTTCCCTAGATTCCTCCAAGCACTGGAATTACCCAGCTTGCCACTCTGAGAACAAAGCTCTGGCATCGAGGTTGACTCCAGCCTTCCCCCTTTTGATGGTGCTGTGATTTACCACATGCTTGCCACAGACCTCATCGGCAAAGAATCTGCCTGATGATTTCTCCTTCCAGCTCCTCCATCCTCCCCTTTATCTCGGGCTACGCCACACGTTTGGTCTGCGAGCCCCGCAGGTCAGGCTCTAGGGGAACACTAACACAGTGGATGTCCCCCTTGCAGCGGATGGGGTTTGGCACTGCTGGGGAAATGTCACCACACATTGAACTCGCTTTTGAAGTGCCTGAAAAATGCATGGCAAGGAATGCTATTCATTGTTTATTTCTATGGAGAAGACTTAAAAATTCCTGCCTCCCTATATCACGTGCTATTCATGCTCTAAGCCCTGTTGAGCTGTACAGAGCTTCTTTAGAGAGAGCAAATAGGGAGGGGAAAGCAGAATGGGCTGTTTGGAAGGAGAATTTCAGCTGCCCCAGATTTGGAGCCTGTAGGATGGGAAGTGGAACGAAAATCTTTCCTTCTAAGAGCAGTTCTTTTCCTAAGATTAAACTTGCATCTGCTTAGAATAGAATAGAATGAAATAGAATAGAATAAACTATTTCAGTTAAAAGGGATCTTCAACAATCATCTAGTCCAACTTCTTCCTGTAAGTAACCTGGTCTCTTTGGAAAGGGGAGAGCAGGCAGCTCAAAGGATTGACTTAAAATACATACAGGGGAAGCCAACTGAGCCCTTGGGGTACATACCTTTTCCTCCATAAACCACTTTACAGCTTCATCCCCAGAATCCTGGCCAGGGAACCACCCTGATGGGCTGTTAAGCAGATCTCACCTTGGCAATGAATTCCTAGCTCAGGCTGCAAGGAGAGGTGGGTAGCCCTATGCCTCTGTAGCCAACCTGCTGCACTTCCTTGAGGTCCCAGGGCTTCCCTCTGATGCCAGTTCAGGATCGGTAACTCAGTGGGGCAGGTCTACACTTCGTACAGTGCCTGCACAGTACAAAGCACATGCTGTTCAGCTTGGTTACAGTCAAGTTTTCCTTCTCCAAATGGAAATGCTCCTTTATTGAACGGAAAAAATTAGTTTTCAAATCCACACAATTAAAGCTTGGATCCAGACTAACCTCCTCCTGAGAGACCGTGTGAGAGGCCCGTAAGCTATGGTGTTCAAAATAACTGAAGAGCTTGCTCTGTGCCACCGAGGGCAGGAATTTACCAGCCCCAGGAGGTAATTTGCTAGATTTGTTCTCACTTTAACTATGTCAAGGTTTTGGCATGACTGAGACTTCAGGGCCACTTCCTTTGCTTTAAAAGGCAGCTCTGCTCTGAGGTATCATTTCAAAGAACTGGGTTTGTATAGCTTGAGCACCTCCTAAGTCAGTGATTGCACTCCAGCTCTTATATAAAACGTAATGCTTTCAGCAGCTCTCCAGACCTTTTTGGTACTTGGGCTCCAAGTCATTTTGTATCTGAATACGTATCTTTTTGCTAATGCAGGAATTAAATAAAATGTTTTTCTCCTTGTAGCCATTATATTCACACTTCAGTAAGGAAAAATGCTGCTGAATCCATGGAAGAGGCAATGGTACTGGCTAGGAAGGTGCCTTATTCATGCAACCTCCTTGCAGAGCAGAACAGGCTTTTACTTTACATGCTAATACGACCCTCAGTTTCTTGCTGTTAATACACTGAATTTGCACTGGGGTGGAGGTCCATTGGAGCCCACCCCATCACACAGTACTGGCATTTTGGAAGGCCTCTGCTGTTCAGCTGGAATACTGTTGTTCATCTCCTCAGTGATTAAACTGATCTCTCTTATGATGGTGGTGGCATTTTCCAGGAGCGGCTGCAGGAAGTGGGCACCTCATCCTGTGGAGGTTGAGGCCATCTTACAGAACAACACTAAGATGTCACACAAGATTTGCTTCCCCAATGAAACAGAACAGGTGAGCACGTACTTGTTTCCCCAGCCTTGACCATTTTGCCAGCCATAATGTGCTCATCCAGGAGCATGTGTGAAGGCATTCAGTATTCTTATTTCTTCCTCTCCTCTGTGTAACAAGTCTTGTTATCTCATAGACATTTGACGTGGGAACAAACACCAAAATCCGGACTCTGTGTCAGAACATCGCTTCCAAATTGCAGCTGCACTCCTGGGAAGGTTTCAGCCTCTTTGTGAAGATTGCAGACAAGGTAACTCCTTCTTGACTCTGGCAGGGTAGCCAGACTGCCCCTCCTCTCTTATTTATTTACCATACCACCTAAACAACCATATGAAGCCAAGGACCAGAGCAGGTTACTGCTTCTGTCTTACCGAGGGGATGCAACCTAAACTTGATCTTTTAGCACCTGACAATTATTTTCAGTCTCTTGAAGGGGCTGGACAGAGATGCAGTTTCTATCAGTCTGCCAGTACCCAGGTAGCACTTAAAAGCAGAGAAGAGGTAGGCTTTCCAGCAGCTGCTAGGATGGTTGCATACTGCTGGATTCAGCTCTTTTTCACTCAGACTTTGCCCAGATGTGCTGCACATGTACAGTGCCCGCCTAGGATTAGGGAAAGCAGGGGCAACCAGCAACAGCTGATTACTCTCTGGTTTGTTGGGAGCCTGCCTTACCTGAGCTGAAGCTTGGGCTGCTGTCTCGCTGAGAGGTCCCTTCTCTCTGAAACTGTGATCAAGGCAAAAGCAGCACTGAGCCCTAGCATAGAGAGTTTCTGGTGTGCTGCCTTCCTGAAAAGAGAAACCCAGTATGTAACAACACTTTACAAAGAGAAGAAGACTGAAAATAAGATAGGCATCTTCAGCTTGACTTCAATAAGCAACTTGGAAAGCAAAAAGCAACAGAAGATGCAATAAAGATCCCCATATGAAATGTAAGTAAATTGAGCCTTCTTCCTTCTATTTTTCTACTTCTTTCCTGTTGTAATTCTGCCCTCTCACTGTAGACAGGGAAAGAAAATTCAGCCTGATACTTAGGTATGTGGCACAGGCAGTATTTTATATGATGTGCTAACCCCTCCTTTCTCTCCTTCATTGCTTGGCCTCTGCAGGTGATCAGTCAGAATGAAGCAGACTACTTCTTTGACTCACTAAGGCAGGTGACAGACTGGAACAGGAGGAACAAACCAGGAAAAGATGGTAAGGAGAATGCGAGCATGACAAGAAGCTGCATGAGATGCTGTGTTGAACTGGAAAGCAGCTGATCCATCCAGTAGGATTCACTCCATCTTGGGAATTATTTAGCAGAGTCTTTTTTTATTTGTACATACATGGTTACTGCCTGCACCAGCAGCAAGATCCAGTGACCTGATGCAGTCAAGCACTGGCTATCAAAAACACCAGAACACTTCTGGCAGGGGATCTCTCCAGAAGTCTTAAATTGGTAAAAAAGATTTTTTTGACCTGTTGTATCCAAAACACACAGCTGGATACATGCAAGTTCGATAGGTTGATCCTCAAATACTAAGAATCAGCCAACATATGCAAATGGGTTCTTTACACAGTGTCACTCACATTTATTGGGTTGTTAGAAAATTTTAAACCAGGTTATTACCTGGTGATACCCAAACAAAATTTATGTTATCGAGGAACCACTTGTTAGAATAAAACAATGTAATACTAGTAACAGAAATTCCTTGCACTTACCGTCCCATCCCCCCTCCCCCATGGATAATAAATATTTTGAAATCTGTATCAAACTCAAACTCCACTAGAATTTCATATCAATTTGTCCTGACCTTTGCGTATTTCAGGCCAGCTGAGGTTCAACTTCCTGAAGCTCTGTCTATGTATCTAAGACTTTCTAACTTTTCTTCCCTCAGCTAATGTAGCTGCTAGGAGCTCTGAAAATCACAGTATAAAGATGTGGGTGCACTAAATCACAATTCATTTGTAGAAGCACAGCCATCAAGGGATATACTCGCATCAGTGTAAGAGAATTTGGGTGTGCTGCACACCAGCAGGCAGCTGTCACGAGCACCAATAACAAACACTCAGTGGCAGTCCCTCAACTTTTCCCATCTGATCACTGCATGAGCAGTGTCCAGGAACTGAAAACTAATAATTTCTTTTGTCATCTAAAATGGCTTTTTGTGTTGTTTTGTTAGTAATTTTGTTTGTTACTATTAAAACCATAATTACTTTTTTGAAGAATTTCACAAGTCATTTAAAAACTATAGAACTGTCAGTGACATAGAGAACACTAACAAGATCTGGTCTCCTTAGGGGCTGCTCTGTCTGTGGTGTATGAGGTGTACTTCATGAGAAAGCTGTGGCTGAATGTCACTCCTGGCAAAGATCTGAAAGCTGATACCATTTTTCATTACCATCAGGTAAGCAGCTCCCTAAAGCAGAGATATCCTGTGATCCAAGAAATACTCCTGAGAAATTGTCTGTAGGAGTATTACTGTCTCCCTCTCCAAAGCCTGCATTACAGAGCCCCCAGAGGAATGCCTCCTCCAGAGGGCGGCACAGGTCAACCTCAGAACAGATTTCTTTCTCACAGTGTTCACACCTTAGCTATACTGAGCATGTTGAGAGTACAGGTCCCTTACCTCATTGTTCTGTGGAAATGCTCGTCTTGCTCCATAAATCAGATAATCACAGAAAGTTTCGGGTTGGAAAGGATCTTTAAATATCATCCAGAGAACCTTCAGAAGGAGCCAGAAGTTCTTGGGATGTCCTTGGACTGTGTTTGGCAAGACTTGCATCCTGACCTCACAAATTTAGAATGCTTAAGTCAGTGTTTGCTTTAGCCCATTCTGCCTGCATTCAGAGCTGGTCTCTTCCAGGAGCTGCCGAAGTACCTCAGAGGCTACCACAAGTGTTCCAAGGATGAAGCTGTGCAGCTGGCAGGGCTGATTTATAAAGTGCACTTCAACAACGACCGCACACAGCTAGCAGCCATACCCAAAATCCTGAAGGAGCTGGTGCCAGACAATCTGCTCCGAGCAATGTCACCAGATGAATGGAAGAAGGTAAGCACATTAGCTTTCATTAGTCATATTACATATACAGAGCTTTAGTAGAGAAGACACATTGAGCCACACTACATTTTTGATCTGATGGTCTTTGAAAGTACTGTGGAGGGATGGTATGGGATATTGTTGGATTGCCAGCAGGATAGCAAGAGGATTTGCCTCTTACAATCCAGATTTTACATACTCTACCAAAGTTCTGAAAGACATCTGCAGGCCTGGATGGCTTATCTGAAGTGTGCATCTTTCTTGGAGATACTAATCTATTTCCAGTGCCCAGAAAAAGAGTTAGACATAGGAGAGTCAGTGATGGGACTCAGAGGTTGAGGATATTGGACAGAAACAGAAAATTAAGGTGTCTCATAAGTATTTCTTGCCAGCAAATCAATCTCCTTGCACCGTGTCCATGCTACTTACAGCAAAAGGCTCTTTTATCCACAGAAAGGGCAAGGAAGTTTCAACAGGTACTTATCACTTAGTCTGCTGGGGATAACAGGACATTCTTTCAAATACAAAGGAAAAATTCACCCTCAATTTTTCAGCCAAAGATGTAATACATATCTGTGGGTGTTGAACACTGGTTTTCTGAGTTTTATCTCACGTTGCCCCTCTGCCCTGAAGTCCATTTCCTCGGGCTGCTGGGCTTCCTTCACCCAGCACAGGAATAAGGAACACTGGAGGGTTCTGGCTTCACCTTGCCCCATGGCATAACAGCTGTTTTCATTTCCAGTTTTTTGTTGCTGGGGCAAAAAGTCTGATTGTGGTGATGAGCTGATACGGTCTTCAGTGCTAAGGCTAGGCACTGGAAACCTGCCTGTCTGCAACTCAACTGGCTTTGTATCCTCTTTTCCTAAACAGAGCATTATTGCAGCATACAGTAAACATGAAGGAAAAACTGTAGATGAGGCCAAGATTGCCTTCTTGAAAATGATACACCGGTGGCCAACGTTTGGATCAGCCTTTTTTGAGGTGAAGGTAGGTTTGGAGGCCTGTGTGAGTGGGTTTGGTAGTAGATCAGTACCTAGGGACACAGACTGACTATAATTCCGTATCTGAAAGTAAAAATACATTATAAAGCTGAATTCCTGTAATCTATTGAGGAAAACTCAGTTCCTTCCAAGAAGGGAGATGAATTCTTTATCCATTCTGAACTATGCTTGTTGTTTACTGGCAATGTTGTTGTTCTAGTTATAATACCTCTACTACAGTTATGTAGTAGCTGTAGGGGGCTTAATTGTCCTGTCATTGCTCTCCACAAGAAAATGCTGCCAAATCTTATCTCTTTGGGGACTCTTCCCTTCGAACAGAACTGTACTAATCCTCTTATTCTGTAGTGGATATCTCCCAAGAATAATTTCCCACGTGTTACCTTTAATTTCTCCTCACTAGGCTCTTAAGTGGTTTGCAATCAATCATTAAGCCTGTTATCAGACAGCCTAGTAAACAATGGACCTGATTCTGCTGTCATGTAGCATTTGCTCAAGTCATTAATATATGGCCAAAATGTTTCAGTTCATTTGGGAAAGAGAACAAGAAACACTGGACACTGTGAAAGGTCACTAGGCTCCTGATACAGATAATTTCTCAATTTTCTGCTTATCTTGCTATGTTACTCATTTACAGCAAGCCTCAGAGCCCAATTTCCCAGAGATTGTGCTAATTGCAATCAACAGGCAAGGAGTCTCACTGATGCATCAGAAGACAAAGGTAACAGTTGCTTCTCATAAGTCCATCTAAGAAGGATTGAACGGACCCTGCTAATTTAGGGACAGTGCTAGGACCTTGCCCAGGAGTGGTAGGAGAGGATAGAGGCTCTCTATTAGTTTTCTGTGTGAAACTGAAGAAAATGTTACTGCCTCAAATCACTTCTTTGCAGTTTCTACACTGAAAAGGAACAGGATAGAGCATCTCTGAAAAAAGACATGGGAATCATGATAGACCTGGAAAGGTGGTAAGATCAGGAAAATGGATGGGCAGTGCACCCAGGAATCTGCTTCAGAAAAATGCTTTGCAGGAAGCCCCAGCTGTCTAAAAGATCAGGCTGAATGGCCATGTTCAGCTGCAGTCTAACCCCAACAGGCTGGTTTTACCAAATTCTCAGGAAAAGGGAGTATCACTATTTTCTTTCAATAATGAAACAAATTAAAAGCAAATTTTAGATTATTGTAAATCTAATGGCAGTATGCTAAGGCAAAGATCAATATATAATGACAGGAGGTCTCATTAGTGTGATTAAGATTCACCTGTTTGGTGAAAATACAATATACCACTAATCTGGATGCAAGAACTACTTTGATCCACAGTTTTTATAAATTGAGTGGGAAAGAACAAGAATTCTCTGGCTCTACAGGTTTTCTTATGTAACAGCCCATTTTCATTTGAGAAGTATTCTATAGTTCAGTTTGTTTCCCCTTACAGGATATTTTAATAGTCTACCCCTTCAATAAAATCTCCAACTGGAGCAGTGGGAGCACATACTTTCACATGACAATAGGGAACCTGGTACGAGGAAACCGGCTCTTATGTGAGACATCTCTGGTAAGAAGAGTTTTGCTGACTTCGACACAACAAAATCCTAATTTTTTCCTTTCCAACCAGGATTGCTACAAAAGATAGTGTGAAAACAGATAAATACCAGTGCCGATACAAAAAGCATTCACTGCTGTGTCAATAAAATTGCCATTTAGAACTGGTTCAGTTCATATATAATGCTATCTGATGCAAAGATGCAAGACACAGAACACAAGGAAAAATAGTAATTTCCCAAATTCTTCCCATACATTAAAATTCTATCCATCTGAGAAGTTAAGACTGCAAAGCCACATAAGAGGCTTTTTGTCTTGCATGTCTGCCTCCAGTTATGTAGTAATGCCAGCCTTGTAAGTCTTCATACTTTCCAGGGAGTATACCATCTTTTTAACAACTGGTTTCAGACTATTCACAGTCTCAGAGAAGCATCACTGTATTAATATTTAAAGGTAGGTTTGAAAAGATAACAAAAACATTTAAAGGCTAGCTTCTCTGACAGAAAAGCTTGGATTCTTAGGTACAAGAATCTTAAGTACAAGTCAAGCTACAGAGTGAATACCAAGGAGACAGCAGAGCTATGCTCTGTAAAGTTTTGGAAATCTATGAAAAGCAGAGAGAGGAATGGATAGATTATAACTAAAATAGTGACAGCTATCAAAAGAGATGTTCATGCAAGGAAGAACTTGAGAAGATGATAAACAAGAGAGAAACTGATAGTTACTTTTGCTTCTGGAGCTCTCTCAGAGATTTAAGACTTTTTTCTTTCCTGACAGGGTTACAAAATGGATGACCTGTTAACATCCTACGTACGCCTGCTCATGAATGCTGTAAACAAGCAAAAGAACCTCCCAGCCTGAGAGTGGAAACAGAGCCCATGACCTGTGCTTGTGCCTGTCATACATTGTACCTGTAATTTCATATCCCAGAAGAAATGCCATTTAAAAAATATTAATCTTGATCCTGATGATTAGTCTTTTGATCACACACTGAATGAACTGAGTTGCTGAAATACTACTACAAAAGAAGCTCAAGTGAGCATGTGCTTTCAAATACCTGTAACACTTCTGTCTTAGATGTAGTATGAGAATTCCATTCAGATTTTGGATTCAGAGAAAGTTCAGATGGACTTTAGCATTCTATGGGAGTGGGAAAACCCTGTGAGGGCCCCTTCTAATAGCCTGAATCTCCTCCATTAAAAGATAGACACACATTAAGAGCTGTCTTCCTTTTGGAGAAAAGATGCCCCTTATTGTATATGCTCTTACCAAATGCACAAACTCCAAGAGTCTTTGAAAACAAAGGTACTGTAATTTTTTTCCTCCTATTGGCAATTCTTAGAGTGGAGAGATGCCCTTTAGTAGTAGATAACTGGACACTTTGAAAGGTAAGATGCTGGGTTTCATCCTCTGGTCCCTAGGTTACATGCTGCACATTACAGTAGACTGACAGCCAATTACTGTCAGAATGGAGCTGTCCTTCCTGCATGCTGCTAAACTTGCAGGCTGTTCCCTGGCTTACCATGGCCTTGCTTAAATTAAATAGTCTTCTTTCTTCCACATGTTATAATGCTCTTGGAAACTAACAACCGCTTTCTACTGTGCAGTTTCTAGTAAGCTCTGAAATGAGTCTGGGGTTTGGGTCCATCACTTTCAGCTGCTCCTATTTCAAGATATAGATGAGCTATTCAGTGCAAATCAGAACTGAAGAACTCACTCTAACAGAGGTCTGTTGAAAAGAGACTTTTCTGCTCTACAAAAATGTTCTGTTTGGAGTTACGCAGACATTCCTTCAAGAGACAAGAATAATAGCTCTAATTTGTTGTAATCTTTTCTGCTTCCTGTTTAGCAGACAGTTTGAGTGGTAAAATTTGATTCAGCACTTGTTCATCTCTCAGAGCGTTGTAGAAACACAGTTTTGGTGCCATGGGAACCAGAGTGTGCTCCGAGTGTGTAAAGCAGATATAGACTATGGTGGGAGTAAGTTTAGCTGCTTCTGCCTCAGAACAAGTACTCCTCCCTCGCTCCCAGTGAAACATGGACATGTCTTAAAGCATTTACACCAAGTTCCTTGAGACACAATCTGACAGTGCTGGAAAAGCAGCTCTGCCTGATCTCTCAACTTTGCCAACGGATGCACAATGGTTCTCTTGTTCCCTCTGACCTGTGTGTGCAAAATTCAAATGCTGGTGGGAGTTTTGTATATGGGTGGCCGGGAAGAGCCCCACTCTCTTTGTGCATCTAAATGAGTGCCACACCTGTCAGAATAGCTGATCCTTTTGCAAGCAGTTAGAGGCTCCTGCTGTAATGTCCATTGCTGGCAATGGAAATGCTGGAGTCTAATTACCCAGAGTGGTTTAGTCACCCAGTGTCTGATCTAACTAACTAGCTATAAGTGAGAAATATTCAACACTTCACCTGTACAAAAATAAATTTTGCAGCCAAACTGTATTGTTTCTGGTTTTTAAATAAAGAATGCAGAAAATCAACCACAATGTCCTTTTTTTACCAAGAAAAGTGAATGTTTGCCCCAGATCCATGTAACCTAAATCTACCAAATATCCACTATATCCTGTAAATGATCATAGCATCCCATCTGCTCATTACACACACAACACAATTTGTACAACACAGCTGCTAAAAGGATGATCTTCATCAACCAACACATCACCATAGAAGCAGCACAGGTCCAAACTGTGAATTCACCACAACAGTGCCTCAGGTTTGGGCAATACCAGAGTTCCTCAGAGTGGGTAATGCTCTCTGGCTAAGCACTGAAAATACGGTATTAACTGTACACTATACAAATTTTTTTCCTTTTTTTTTTGTGTAAAAATTTAAAATGTATTACACTTAACTTTAATACAAGAACATACAAAGGTACAGTATTACAGCATTTCAATCCACAACCATGTGTTTTGGTTAGACAGCTCAAACAATGTGTGATAAAATGAGAGCTCTACACGGTGCAGAACCCATCAAGAGGCTGCTAATTCTTTTCTCAGTCTAATACCCTCAGCACTTAACAGTGCTTTACAGACTAGTATAACCACTTTTATTACATGCTTGCCTGCAATCTATTCCTTCCCCATCCAATCACTTCTGAAAGAGTGTCAGTCATATCATCTAATACCAGCCACATCAGGAATTCTCTGTACGAAAGGCTGACCAGTGTTTGCCAGAATTGCACAGACTGCCGTAAAAACACCAGGACGCAAATCCTAAAGAGCAGGTTAGTGCCATAAATAAAGACTGCGAGTGATTAGCATACCCTTTGAATACAAACAAGTTTCACATACTGTGCTTTCCAAAAGCAAAGCCATTTTCAAGCCTACTCAGTGAGTGTTAGTGATTTTAATTATGTATAAATATGAATGTAAACTATAAATGTATAGTATGAGACAACACCTTTTAGTAAGCGTAGATTTCTGAGCCAAGTTCAACCTTCATATAAATCTCTACTCTCCAGTGGTGTGATGCTTAGGAAGAATTTGGCCAGCGGGTCTATTTACAGCAATGGAAAAAAGCATGCAGCTTATTTCTGACTGACACCTTGACTATTAAAAAGAAAACAAAATCCAACCTGTCAGCCTACCAAGGCAATAAGAAGAACTTGTAAGTTTGCACTATATTCTACCTGGATTTTAGAAAGTAGACTGACGGAAGTAGAGGAATGCATTTTTTAAAGCCATTTATAGTTATTTCTCCTAGTCCTTCGATTCCACTCTCACACAAAAGGTATGTTGGTAATAAAAACTAATGTAACTCTGCACATTGCAGGCTATGGGCAGCCAAAGTATAAGAAAAATGATTGTGAAAAATTAATAATTTAAGAGAGTATCACCCTCCACTAATATAAAGACCAGAGATTACAATTTTTTTTTTCACCAACTAATTTTGCAAAATGTCCTGAAGATAAGTACATATTCCAAATCCTAGAGAACTAAACGGGTTATCAAAGAGAATGATATCAACTCTCCTTTGAACTTTGAAGCTTTCTAGGTCTGCCAAATTTCTAACATGAGACAAGGTGAAAGCACACACTAAATCTTTACTGGCAGCACAGAAATAATTCCATTCACTTTCACATACATGCATTTTCCATTGCTGAATGTGAAAGTCACTGCTGAAAAAATATTACCTATTGGCTGCTAGTTACTTAGTCCTTCCAAATTTACCAGGAATGTGTGGCTGTGTGTTCCTCCACCACTTCCCAAGAGGCTGAGGATACACAGCTGCTCAGATTCAGCATTAGACATGGCCTGAGACTGAGATCACAGAAACAGACCGGAATGCTTTATGCTGAGAAGAATCTGCATAACATACTGAGCTGCACCTAGGTCAGAACTTCAAGTGTTTTATGCTGTGACAAAATGCCAAACAGGTTTGACTGCAAACAAGGGTCTTTGCAGGGCCGTGCTACTGCACCAAAAGACATGCTGTTCTTTGTGCCCTTAACTAAAAGACCATTTTAAGGCTGGTGAGAGAACAGTGAATAGCCACGTATTCTCCTAAAGCAGTGACACAAGCAGCTACTATTACTGGAATCTACAGTGTAAATAAGCCAGGAGAAGATGAAAGAGTTTACTGTTAAAATTAGGCCTATCCTCTCCATCATTGTTAGGGTGGATACACTATAACCCAGTTAAAAGATTACGGTAACTTACAGCAACAAAAAGCAAAGCAGCTGAGGGAAACTGAGTTAGCAAAGGCAGTGAAGATCTAAGAGATGGTCTCACATGTGGAATTCTGATCTGCACACAGTTATCCAGGATTTCCCACCACTGCTTTGGTATCACTGGTGCAGTTCCATGGGTAGTAGACCCAGCAAGCATGGTAACACAATTCTAAAGTAGATTATTGCCTCAATCCAATTGGTGCTCACACATACAAGAAGTGGGGAAGCTTTAACTTCTTGCTATCTAATTCACCTGTGCCTGCAGGGTGTTGTCTAGGCCCAGCTGCTTCATTTGACTGACTAAATTAGCCACTTTTTGGGAGATTTAAATCGTGCTAAGGACAGTAATCCTCCACTGCCTGTCAGCCTTGTGAAAGGGCAGGCACAGTCTCACAACTGTTCATGGAAAGGGATTTTCAGGCTGCTCGGCTTAGTTCAGCACAAGAAAGTATGGGGGTCACCTCCAGGGGACTCCAAAGCTCACTGGGATCATACATTGTGCTGGTGGGCTCAGGAACAGCGTTGCTGATGGCTCGCCTCTAAAGAAGTATTGAGACTATCCAAAACCGTAAATTCTCAGCACCTTGGGTTGTGGTAGCAGCAACAGTAGGACCAGTGAAACTTCACTGGTGACAGGCAAAATTACAGAGGAGGACTATATACTTGAGATGTTAGTGTCATGTCTGAGATCCTCTCCTTAAGTACACTCAGGTCTTAAAAAGAAAGATGAATGGGAAACTCTTATTTGGGTAAAAAATTAAAGAAAATTGGGGGTTTTTCTGCATAACACCATGTTTGCTACAAACAGTAAACATCAGAAACTCCTTCATGTAATTGGGCTTTCTGAAGCATGACCAACAAGCACATACTTGGCTGGCAAATAAAGTGAGAATGGGAAAACTGAAGTGCTTAAATTGGTACCATATTATTTATTCGATTTCTTTATGCAGAAGAGTAACCAATGCTCCAGCCACACTGCCTCAATAAACATCAGCTATGTCAGTAGACAGAACATACTTTGTGCTGACCAGTAGAAGCTCTACCAGCCACGTAGCTGTAGAGAACAGAGAAAATTAGTGTCAGTTCTAATAAAATGTTTAGTTTCTCATAGCTACCTTATACTTAAGGAGAGCCCAACTATTCTGAAGAGGCTCACATGGCCTTGACAGCTGAAATCTCCTTAGTACTGAGCAGGGAAGCAGCAAAGGAAACTTCTTAGCTGCCTTAACACTGGGCCTAAGTGGGCAGTGCAGATGCCATAGCTATTGGTTCCTGGGCTTGTCCAGTAAACCTATAAACCAGAAGGATTATAGGGCACCCACTTATTCTCTGCAGGAATCTGGAGAAAGACCAGAACTTTTCTCATGTACCAAAAAATGACAACTTTCAGAATATTTGCCTATATATTAAAAAACCTAAAAATTGCTTCAGAGTAAGAAGAAAAATTTTGATACTCTGATTGAAAAAGAGCAAATCTGACATTTCTTCCCGCCCTACACTCAACCACTTTTTCCAAATTCCTTAGAATAGAGCAGTGGAAAGAGTAGTACAGCTCAGTTGAGGAAGGAAAGACTGTGTAAAACTCCACAAAGGCAAAATCCAATGTTAGTAGCAAATTAATAATCAGCCTGCGCGCTGCTCAAGCAGAAATCATACTGCTCTTCCTGCCAGTGTTAACAGACAATTGCTTGAGAAAAGGGACAGTCTAGATGCAAGAGATATCACCAGAAGCAGGGGAAGGTACTACTTATCTTTGGTTCCACTTCTTAGTAATTGCTTGTGTAATCAACAGCTGCAGTGAGCAGCAGCTTGTGCTAAGAGTGCAGTCAGGAGACTGATAGACCTGTTTAAGCAGAATTTAAATCTAAAGCTTTAGGATGGGTCTTCTTGGATGCCAGCTCTGACAACTTCTTCAGACGTTTCTTCAGCTCCAGCGGGAATTTCTCATAGCACTTCTTGCACACAGGCTTCATGTCAAACTCCACAAATTTATTCCTTTAACACAAAGAGCACTTATTAAAATGGTATTTGCAAACTATATGCTTCACTAATTCAAATATCCATGCACCTATAAAACAACTCATTTCCTCATCTGGTGATGCAAGTACAGATATTGGATTCTTATCAGTGAGTGAACAGAGGTCTTTAGTATCACTAAATAAGTAGCAACATTTTGCTATATATTTTCATGTAACATTCTAGAATAGTAATTTTGTTATTATAGAATGCAAGTGCCACTTCAGAGGTCCCCTTTGGGATGAATTAGAGCTCCTTCATATGGTCAGTGGAGTCAACTCAGCATAGTAGGATAAGAGCTTGAACCTGAGAAAGGAAAAATGTAGGATTGCTTTTTTTCTGTCCCTCTTCTAGATATCTGAGGTAAATTGCACAGTATTTTATTTCAAAATAATCTATGCAATAGCAAATATTGTCATTGAGAGGAGCAACCAGAGTTAAAGAGACATGGAGGTTGCAGGTTATTCAGGACAGGCAGTTCCTCAAAGTTTAGAGCCTTCCCTCTGCATTGCTGAATTAATTCCTCTCTTACCGAACCTCCTTACAGAACAGATTAACGAAGGAAAATAAATCAGAGAGAATGCTGAGTGTCAGCTCCCTTTCAGTGCTGATATCAGTGGAATTATAAGCACCTGCTCCCACAGAGAAAAGGTATACTGGCCTTCAGAGAGGCAGTGGTTCATGGCTTCTCCAGGCTGATACCCTGCCTTAGGGGCAAATGTCTCACATGGCCCAAAATATAAACACTGACTTACTTCAGTGTGAGCTTGATGTTGCAGGTGGAGCAAGAGAAGCAATTCACACACCAGGCCTTGTTAAGAGCTGATACCACTGCAAAAGTAAAAGCACCAAGTAAGAGGAAACTGATGGATTATTTGAATTCAGATTTATATCAAAATTCAAATGAGGCCAGATGTGAAAACAAACACTGATGTCTTGCAACTGTGGGACTGCAACAGCTGCACTAACAAATGAAACAAGGACAGCAACCCAAAACAAGGAGAGAACAAATCTTACCATCCCCCTCTATCACGTGGCTGCAGTTGTAGCAGATATCTCCAAAGAGCTGCACAGAAAAAGAAATAAGAATAGGAACTCATGTTGCTGACTACTCATGCTCCCCAAATTACACAGCTGGTGTGAACATCAAATACTAATAATCAAAGAATTCCCAGATACTGCAGTGGCCCCCAAATATACCAATATAAATCTTCCGAATAACTTCTCATACACTTGCCAAATAGTCTATTTTCCTTTGGATTTCATACCAGTAAATACTACAAAGCCTTTTTTGTTGATGCCTCACACTCTAGTACTGCTATGGGATCTTAAAGACCTGTGTATGTGGCAATTGGAGAAGAAAGGATGGGTAGAGTATGATGCTTACTGTAGACAAACATCTCCTGATGTTCATCTATAAACACCAAAATAAAACTACTGCTAAAATACAGCTATTATCAGAACAGTAACACTTACCTCTTATAAGAGAGAGTCATTTATCTGACAGAAGAAAATACCAAACCAAAAACTCGTTCAGTTGAATCATACCCAAAAAACAGGGTTTGATTGGGTTTTTATGGGGTTTTTTTATTGATCTACTTTTCTATGTTTTAGACAACACAACAGTTGTCAGAAACAAGTAATTATCAAAGAAGCTCACACAAATACATCAGAAGTACAATTACAGGGATTTTAATCTCAACCCATGATCAGTAATTTTCTGTCAGTGGCACAAATTAAAATCAGTATCCCCAAGACATTTCTATTCTGCTTTCAGCATCAGTTTTCTGCCAAGAAAAACTATTCTTTTTCTGTTAAATCTGACTAATTTCTTAATATTTCATTGCCTTTACGAATTCAGATTACGCAAAAGCTGCATAGCTTTGCATATATAAAACATAAAAAAGCATTTGCCAGTCACAACAAGTACCTACAGCACAGATAGCAGAGTTTACCTGATTATAATGAGTCTCACAATAGGCCAGCCCTTTTTTTTCATAGTGTCGGTGCCCCAAGAATGGCTTCTCACATTTGGCACAAACAAAATGCTGTAAATGCAAAAAAAAACCCCATTCAATGGCAAGCAAAAAGACTTTCCCATCACCAGGCAAAAACATGGCAATAAATCACAGCTCAATACACAACATTTGATCACAGAATAGTTTGGGTTGGAAGGGACCTTAAGGCTCATCTCATTCCAACCTGGCTTTGGGCACTTCCAGGGATGGGGCATCCACAGCTTATCTGGGCAGCCAGTGCCAGGGGCTCAATATCCTCACAGGGAAGAATTTCTTCCTAATATGTAATCTAAATCTACCTCTTTCCATTTAAAGCTGTTATCCCTTAATACTTTAATGAAGCACAGACAGGAAAGATCTTTATGGAAGCAAAAAAAAAAAAAAACCAGGAGATATTTAGTCTATTTATGGTAATTAAGAGTTATATTAAAGATAGGTGGAAGACTTGCTGGAAGGGCAATCATCTTGTGTCTATCCTGATAGACTTGTGGACTATTATCTTGCTTGTTTCAGGGAAGAGAAGCAGGAACATAAACATAGTTGGTATGAATACACTTCAAATGAGCAGCTGCATCTCTCTCAGGTCAAGCCCTAAGAGGCATAAATGACTGAAACAAAGATCACTAAAAATCTTCAGAGCAAGTTGTGATGACTCAGCTAAAAATTATAGAAACAATGAGCTGAAAAGTCTTAAAAAGCAAGAATTGCTCAGCTTTGCAGTAAAAATTCCAACACTGTGATATGCCTGGTAACTGGAATTGGAGAGGATATATCTAAGTACATCATAGAAAATACATAGATTTATTAGTAAGTAAATGCTGTTCAGTGAATCCTATTCTGCAAGAATCTTTACAAATTTTAAAATTAAGGTTATTACAATTGTGAAAACAGCTTTCTTAGGAACCCTGATGGCTCTGCTGTAACTCATTCACTCACTAAAGGTGAAGGCAATCACACAAACACAAACACAAGCAGTTGGGTTTTGTCTGAATTCATTCATCACAGATCACCTGCATGTCTACAGCTTCCAACCAGCATTAGCCCTCTTCCAAACCAGCTCCTGAAGGAAGTTTCAGTTTCAGAGAGGCCTCACCTCAACATGCCATTGCTTCCCCAGAGCATTGACCACTCGGCCCTCGATGGGCCTGCGGCAGGCTCCGCAGATGGGGATCCCCATCTTGTCATGGCATGGCAGGCAGTACAGCTCCCCCTTCAGCTCCCGGGCCTCGGCAGTCAGCTCCTTCCTGGGAACACAAACATGTCCCTGAAGTAAGAACACCAAGGGAAACTCTTCAATGCCCAGGAGGAAGTTTTGGAAGACTAAACTTGAAAGTTAACTTAGGCATTATTCACGCTACAAATGCGGTCATTAAGTTTAGCTAGTGGAATACAATTATTGTCAACTCATCTTTCTAAAATTACTTTCTCAGTTTTCCAGACAAGAACATATGTGGAACATCATGTCTGCAGCTGGATACTCTCGCAGACATACGAGGTGCACTTACACGGAACATTGCAGTGTCATGCTAAGACTCGAGGTATCTTTGAATGGGAGAGCTCAGGTACAAGAACCATCCAAGCAGTGCTCAACACCGAGACATTCACCTGCACTGTTACCCGTTCTGGGGCAGTACTGTGCACAGTTAAATGCCTTCGTGGTAAGTAATTCAGGTCAGACAGGTATCAGCGTGGTAATGGACTGTGCCACAAGACTGACAGAGCTCATCAAGCCATCTGGTTTTTTTCTATCCAGGAATTCAAAGTGAAACTATTTTGGACAGCGTGGTAACTGCTATCTCTGGAAAACTCTGCTATGGTAATCTGAACGCAGCCTTTCAGATAAGTTCATGCCAAGGAACTATTTTCACTTTCATTATAAATGAGCATTATCCAATGGTAGAATAGGAGAACATTGAATGGCAAAATAAAACTAGAATTCCCGTAGTTTTTCCAAACTTATTTCAGTTTCTCCTCACACAATTTCTATTTGCTCAACAATGTGAAGGCAGCAAAGCTTTGGGAAAGTTTTTGACCTGGGGAAGGACTGCACTGCTGACTGAACTTGTTTGTCTCCCTCCTTTTTTGTCAGAGTTTACAGTATGACAACATACCCACAGTGGGTGCAGTTGAAGTGATCTGGATGGTAGGAATCATTCCTAAACATCAGAGGCTGCTCATCAATTATCAAGTGGCACTTCTGACAGATGTACTTGCCCAGTCCCTTAGCTTTTTCACGATTATGGCATGGTCTGCACAGATGCCTGGTTGAACGAAGTAAAGGAAAGAAAATATTAAAAAACTCTTTCTCCTAAAACAACATATAGTGCATACTGTAGAAGTACTTCATGTAACAGAACTGTCTACTGAGGTCAGACTAAACAAAATTCAGTTTGGTATCCAGTATTTCACACCAGTTGCACAGAGAAGAATATGAGTATAAAAGTAGTCACACAGTTGTACTTTGTTAGAATACTACTCCAGCATTCACTGATTTACATGCCATCAGGTATATCACCCAGTCATTCTTCCAGGGATCCTTTCCAACCCCCTAGATCTTTTCTGATAGCTGGGCAAGGAAAGGTGGCAACACCCTCTCTCTGCAACTAATAGATTCAACCATAACAGAGGCATTACAGCACTGGGAGGGAGTCAAGGAGAGAGAATAAAATGTATCAAACCAAAGGGCATTGCTGGAATGCCTTTTACCATGGCTGGATTCCTTAGTCTTCAATATCTAGGACGAAATAAGAGACCTCTTCTTGCCTACAAACTCCTTTTACTCCTGAATTAAAGAAAATGAAGAACCATGCAATTTCATGTGGTAAAAGCAGATGTGTTACTAGCACATGTTCTTGAATACATTACAAGCGCACTTCTAAACAGGCAGATAACCCAAATTTCTGGTAGAAAAGCTGAGACAAAGGCATAAAAAATTTGTGAAGGCTGATGGAAGCCACCAGTTTTATCCCCATATTTAGGAGCTCTGAGGAGAAGCTGTTCAGTTTACCTGCCTATTACCTATCCCTCTAGCTGCAATGCCTGCGGGCTGGGAAGAATTTATGATAAAAGAAAAATGACAGAGAATGACTTCTGTGGGTTGCTTTGTCCCAAAACCAACAAGTCTGCTTAATTCCCCTCACTGTATCACTATGTCAAACACTCACTAAGATTTACAGGTCATTCTCAAAACACATCAGAGAAAAGAAGAAGTTCAAATGGAAAGGGCAGATTTATGGATGAAGTAGTGGGTTCTTCACAGGGCCCCTTTCAAAATTGTGCCCTGATGAATCACTTACCCTTAGATCTGTGAAATGGGGACAAGAATACAACACAGATGTTGTTGTGAGGCCTCAAACATTTATGACTCTCAGCTGGCAGGCGCCTGTCTTAAGTGATAAGTATCATTATTATTCTCTCCAAATCTGAGCCCTCCTGTCAGCAAGTGTCTCTGTCCAGGGCTGGAAGTACTGTCCACCCAGACGGAGTCCAGAAAAAGCAGACAGCACCCCATTATAAGGAAACATGCAGCTGTGCTCATCCCAGCATAAAGGCATCAATTTTATTCAGCACTGTCAAATGCAGAGTAATTATACAGGGCTAGACATGGGGACCCCAAAGCAAGTGTCCTGAAAGAGACCCCTCTCATTCAGCTGAATGAGACGCCTTCAGCCATTTGCACTGATAAACCATTATCAACCCCCTCCCCACTCACAAACCCTCTGCCCCCCCACAGACCCTCTCTATTGGAAGCAAAGCGAAGTGTTGGACAGGCTAAGCTGTTACCATAGCAGCCTCCCCTCTCCCTCACCCTCTCCCCCTCCCCTCTCCCACCATTATGGAGTTATCTCATTCTGAAATGTCCTGTTGTGTCTATTAATACTAGATTTCCCCCAAACAATGCATCTCTCCACCCCCCTAGAATAATCAGGGGACTCCAAGGATTATGTGTTCAGGGCTGGGGGTTCAGTAGCAGCCGTCAGTAAGCACCACGAACACTGGAATATTCATGCAGGATACTCATATCTATAACAGCAGCACCAGCCCCAGTGCCAAGAGCTCAGCTGGGATGAAGACTGCTCCTCAGTGCTGAGGTGTCCTCTCCCCTGCTCTGTTGTGTGACTGAGCTGATAATGTGCTATCAGAGGGAGGAGGACACTATATAGAGGGGCTCCCCACTCTGCCCTCAGCAACTCTGCAACTGTGCACTCTCTTGGGATCATCTTGTTTGCTCTGCTCTGCTTCCACCTAGTTTGCTATCATCAGAAGGAGTTTGTTGAGATATTCCCCAAAAGGATCTTATACTCCACACACAGGACTGCATTGTAAAGAGGTAAGAGACAAACTTTTGTTAGTAGGGGCTTTAGGAGCTTTTTTTTTCAGGAGCTTTCCTAATGGCATTAGTTTTAGCGGGTGCCAGTGAGGAGCAGAACACACACCGAGGCGGATGAATATAATGGAAATGTCTGAATCTAAGAATAGGCAGCATATTTTGAACTTCAAAGAATAATTTCCTCACCTTTCTTTACATCACTCCTTGGAAACAAAAAAGGTTTTCAAACTTTTGTACCTCATGTATACCCATTTGTGCCAGTTGTATGGTATGTCTAGTGCTCTCTTGACACTGCTTTGATGCTCACAAAAACCAACTATTTCAGCTGAAATACAGGCTCAGCAGAGAGTGATTTTCAGGAGATTAACTTCAGTCAGGAATGGACTATTTCTAATGAAAAGTACTTTGAGTGAAAGATAGGAGACACTCATTGGACAAGACACTAAACTCATAATCATAAAAACGCACAAACCAGTATAACCATACCAGAAACTGCTCTAGCTGACAGCAAGAACAGGAATTTCTGATACCCACCACAAACTCTAACATATAGGTCAAGTTTATCTGCAGTGGGAAAACAAAAGCTCCAAACTAGCCAGGTAACTGTGTACAATGAGCTAAAGATTTCTCCAGCTAGTTCTTTCACTAATGACAGACAGAGCATCTGCTGAAAGAATGATTGTGTTATGTCCATACTGACAGCCTTGTGGCTTGTTCTCTCGCTTGCTTCTGAGCAGAAGAGAAACACGGCATGGTTGTGTGGTCAGTGGTCAGTGTGAATGTATTTCAAATGAGCAGTGACATCTCCATTACAGCTCAGCCCCGGGAGGCTTGGGATAATGGTTCATTCCAGAACGGTGCTCTGTTTAGCAATATGTAAATCACTAAATATTCACACAACATCAAGAGTGCAGTCCAAGCAAAAATTATTGGATAACAAGCCAGACTCCTAAAAGAGTTTTCTGTCTGTGGAATGAAAGCTTCTTGCACCATATAGCTTAACACGGACTACACATTCTAGGTCATTTGTGAAGGTTTCTAGTTCGCTCTCAGCATTTATACAGACTATAGGAATCCCAGTGCTTTGTCTGTAAGCATAAAAAACTAAACATATTTATTTTAAATTTATAGGATAAGCCCAAGGAGAATAGGAGTGGAATTGCAAATAACTGCAAAAAGCTTTCAACACCTTCTAGAGAACACACTGTCAGAGAATTATTACTTTTCTAACATTGCAGAATTTTGTTGAAAACATGTAAATCCTAAAAATAAGCCCAACTATCAATTCTAGTGACATGTTGGCTTTTTTCCTGAACCTACTCAAGTGCTACACCACTATTTTCACCCATCAAGCAGAATTACAAAAAAAAATTAAAGCTGTAATTAAAATTTCCTTCTAACTTAAAACATAAACAAAATTAGAAAGAGGATCACTTCCCTTTTCTATAAGTTCTAACCAGACAGTGAAAAACATCTCCCTTCACCTTGCTCTAAAAAGTAAATTAGATAACAGCAGCAGCTCTCCTACGAAGGCTGTCATTTACAAAGACTGAATCTATCTCAATTTTGTCATTAGTTCTAAGCCTCTCTCTTCCTGACACTGACATGTTGGGCTTCCAGATAGCTCTGACATTCTCCTTTCTATTCCAACCCACAGCATTTTGCACCAAAAGCATGTCTGTATAGAAATCCATAGCAGACTGAATGCTGTCATCAGTGAGGATAAAACTCTCAACTTTGAAGTCCTGCCTATTCTAAGTCTAGCACTGACATGCAGCTGAATCTGAATTTCCAAGATCCTCCTTAGGAAATCAGCTCAAATAGAATTGGTTCAGTGTATCATGCTGCTAAACCTCTAATAATTAGCTTGTAAACAGGGAAAAGTCTGCTTACTCCTTCACTTTGGGAACTGATTTAAAGCATTATCAATAAGACAAGAGTCATCCCAGTCTGTTCCATCAGACAACTCTGGTTTCTGCCTTTTCAGCTGCTCCACGCCAGTGTTTACTGCTTGCTCAGGTGTCACAACCATGGATAGAGCAACATTTAGCCATCAGACCACCCTACCCCGGACAGGTGCGCACACAAAGATCACCTGATTTACACTTTTTGCAGACGAAAAGCATAATTAAGCAATGGGCCTGACAAAAAAAAAAAAGGCTTAACAGCTAGAACATGAGGCGATAAGCACCATCATAAATTAACAGCCAGTAAAAAGGGATGGTCTCACATGTTTCTCTTTTGATATACAACAGAAAAATACATATTTAAACTAATTCCATCCAGAGAGGACTAGTATGTGAGTCAATGTTACTATCCCATACAAACTTTAAACTCTTGGGTTCAAGAATACTTGCAGGTTTTACTTTGTAAGGGACAAATGAATACTATGAACAAAAAATTGTGGCCTCTTCTGCAAACCTGTGACCTTCACACAAAAAAAACTGCAGCAGGGCATTTTCCTTTTGTATGTGAAGGCACAATTTCACAAGTATTTTTACAGATAAGGACAAAAAGGCTGTACAGTCTTCCTCGCACATGCAATTGCAAGTAATAGCAAGATAGCAACTTGTTATAAATACTCAAATCCAGAAGGGTATCCAGGCAATGCATGAAGTAAGAAGGGCCCTCTGTGCCCATAGGAAGAACTTCCCATTTCTGAATTTCATCCAGTGTCCCTGCTGTTGACTTTGTCTCTTCAACTGTGAACCAAACAGAAGTGATCCAGCACATTAATCTCCAGCTATTACAGTTTTCTGTTCACCTGAAAGTAACAGCAGCCAAACTGAAGATATTAATTACCTTGGAATTTTCTTACATTTTCCAATACATCTCCATGTCCTTAATCCCATTTCAGTTCTCTACAGTCCCGATATTTTTAGACATCTGAACATTGAGTTCTGTTGGGGAGCTGGATGCAGTGTATAATGGATGTATTTAAAGATGTATTGAATATTATGGAGAAATGGTCAGTCAGTACAAAACGCAATGGTGAACACAACGGAGGTACTGCTGCACACACTGTAACACTTCTGAGGAATCCAAGTAATAGAGACAATGATGGAATTTCAGACTGCCTGCATTTCCCTACCACCTATACCCACAGACAAGCAATGCATAAAAGCCATGGGAAGGGGCTCAGAAAAACACTTCTTGTTGATGCTGTTCAGGACATTGCAAACAGAGACTGGCAAAGCTAAGATCAGTTTTACTAAGCTGCTACTTGGAAAAGGCCCTGGATAAGCTACAGTAGAGCTCAGGCTTTTGAGGGAGGAAAACAGAGAGCTATGGTGGAAGATAAAAGCTGCAGGGAAGGATGACACTTTGACAGGTGACTGACAGCATGGGCATTATTTAAAATCTTCCCTGAGTCAATTCGGTGTCAAAAGAGATGCTGCTACCCATCTAAAAAGTTTCCTTTTATATTGGAACAAGGTGCATTTGCCTTAAACACAGGACTTTAGATTAAAATAATGCTCACGGGTTTTCAGGAACCCCATGCATCTTTTTTAATAACAGCGATATTTGACCTGTCTTTTATCTTTTTTAAGAACAAGACAGATATTCTAAGCTAGATCACCTTACAACAGATACCTGTGCTCAGAAAAGCTTCCTCATCAGAAACTCTTCAGTCCTGAATCAGGCTTTCAAATCGAAACATGGCAAATACTTTCTAGTTAGATATACAGAACTCACTCCTACTCCTCTTAACCAGACCCACAAGCATCTCACTACCTGGTTATACAACTGACCTCAGCACAGGCCAGAGACAAGCTCACCACCAGCTAGCCAGCTCCATACTGGGGTTCCTTCCACAGAAATTACTGCTCTGGTAAACCCAGCTGAGCAGAGGGTATTCAGAATTCTAATATAAGGTTTAAATTCAGACTGACCTGTCATACTAAACACTGATGCTGGCAAACAGGAGATATTGCTGATGTTCATGTGTGGGTTTTTGGGTCTTTTGTTGGGGTTTTTTGTTTGTTTTCCACAAACCCAGGCTCTTTTGTAATATACTGTCTTAATTCTTTCACATTTAGGGTTTCTTTTTTTCTTCAAAACTGTGGAGAAAAATGAATGGGCCAGCAGATTCAAGCCTGCTCTTCAATTGCTCAAATCAATCAAATTTTGCTTTGGAAACATCAGAGCAATGTGGCAAAGAGACACACCTTGAGAACATGCTTTTTGCCACTTTCTACTTTCTGGACTTCATCCTGGCTTTTGCTGGCAATGCCCTGGCTCTTTGGCTTTTCATCCGGGACCAGAAGTCAGGCACACCTGCCAACATTTTTCTGATGCATCTTGCTGTGGCTGACCTGTCCTTTGTGCTGGTACTTCCCACCCGGCTGGTGTACCATTTTTCTGGTAACCATTGGCCATTTGGTGAGATCCCATGCAGACTCACCGGCTTCCTTTTTTACCTCAACATGTATGCCAGTATCTACTTCCTGATGTGCATCAGTGTTGACCGTTTCCTGGCCATTGTGCACCCCGTGAAGTCCATCAAGCTCCGCAGGTCCTGGTACGCCCATGGGGCATGTGTCTTTCTGTGGGTCATCGTTGGTGTGGCAATGGCACCTCTGCTGCTCAGTGTGCAGACGGTCCAGATGAAAAACACAACTGTCTGCCTGCAGCTCTACAGAGAAAAGGCCTCACATCATGCCCTCGTGTCCTTAGCAGTGGCATTCACCTTCCCTTTCGTTACTACTGTGACTTGCTACTTACTCATCATCCGGAGCCTGAAGAGTGGGAACAGAGTTGAGAAACACCTGAAGGAAAAAGCTGTCAAAATGATCATCATGGTCCTGATGATCTTTCTAATTTGCTTTGTACCTTATCATGTCAATCGCTACATTTATATTCTCCATTACAACAGGACCAAAGCTTCCTGTGAAACACAGCATCTCCTGGCCCTCAGCAACCGCATCACTTCCTGCCTCACCAGCCTCAATGGGGCATTCGACCCTGTCATGTATTTTTTTGTAGCTGAGAAATTCCATGAGGCTTTGTGCAATCTGTTTTGTATTAAAAAGACCATAATGTTGCCTCAAACATATGAGGGTAAGACAAATGAAAGCTCACTAAGCGCTAAATCTGAACTGTGAATGTGACTCTTGTCAGTGCTTTGTCTTAAGAACACTCTCTTCCACCAAAATCAGCTGAGAGCACAAATACGCAGCATTAGAGTCCACTCAGAGTCAAATTCATCCTGAGAAGGGAAGTTCTGTTGTTTTTATGGAGCTGCCATTAACAAGAACCCCTCTGACCATAGAGAACACATGTATTGCTGAAACTGCAAACAGAAGGACAGTTCTACTGAATTCCAAGAAATGAAACTGAGAGTTGAGCACTTAGGAATAGGGAAGAGGGCAATGAGGGAAACGGACCTATGTATTTCTTTTTTTTTAAAGAACTTAATTCCCAAAGCACTCAGTGCTTCCTCTGCACAATGCATACAGCCTTATTTAAAATTTCACATTGTGCCAGCAGTAGAGATCCACTCCTGAGACAGACCTGACTGATGAAAAAAAACCCACATTTGCACATCTTGTTCAAGTCTCTAAATTCAAAGTGGTTATATGTAATAGAGAATGATGCAATGAACCCAGCCTGGACTGGAATTAAGACAAAAAAGATTCCTAGCTTTAAGATGATTTACAGTTCTTTTTTGTGACCTATCTAGCAAAATTATTCCTTCACTATGGATAAAGTAGGGATAATTTTTATTCTACCTGATACAAATTGCATCCAGCAAGTTATGCCTGGAAGTGACAGGCAGACTAGGGTAGACCAGGTACAATGAAAAGGGCAAAAAAGAACACAAGAGTTTCAAATAATATTTACTAGAAGATGGCTTCAATGCTATGGAGATAAATATTATAGGAAATCATGTGACAGATGAAATATATTCTTATGTAGATACACACACTTGTCTCTCTGCTATGCTTTTGGGAATGAGTTCCTTACCATTTTAGATTTGGTCCACAAATTACAAAATCAAACATACTTTATCCTGCTTGAACTGCTTTTATCCTGACTGCTTTCCCAAAACACCAATTCCAACAGCCCATTCTAGCAAGCTGAGGTGCCAAAAGAAAATCAGTTATGCCCAGCTCAAAAAACTAAGGCACAGAGGTTGCATGCAGTATGAAAAAGAAGAGGGAGTTGAGAAGACTCCCTGCTGGACAGGTACAAGTATATGACCTTTTCTTCCTTCCTTCACCATTTAGTTATTGAAAACATAAACTCTAGGAAACTACTAGGCTTTGCTCATAACATATGAAAACCTAAAATTAACTTTGAATTGTGCAACACTGTCTGCTAACTGCTGGATTGTTTTATTTTCTTACAATGGTATGCTTTTGTATAAGCTCTCTTTTGTGTTTTTAATTCTTATTTCTGAATTAAATGCATTAATTGACCTCTAGGATTCGTTTTTATATTTCTGCATTTAAAATAAATGATTTCTGAAGACCAGTGGAATCACAGGTTGAAAAGACTTCGCTGTAATCATCGTGTTATTCTTTTGGCCTTTCACGACATCTTGATTTCCTGCTCAGCAGTTTACTTGATAAATAGCCTGCCTGTGATCACGTAATCCCTTTTTGTCACTTACTATGCAGCCTTCTGCCTGAAATCCCCGAAATCTCTGTCTTCTGCCTGAAATCCCTTTCTTTTCCAGAACCCATCCACTAGCCACTAAAATTGGAGTTTCTACATGTTTCACTAGATGAAGAACTTCCCACCTAACAGGTTATTCCTTAAAGTTTCTTCTGTACCTTTTCAAGCTTTCCTTATCAGTGTAAAACTAACTGACCACCCTCAGCATCTCACAGCTGTATCAATAACGCACTGATAAAACTTTCCAACCTCCTGCTCCATCTTACCTGCCAGCATTCTTCACAAAACCCAAGTCAGCAAGGGTTACATCACAGAGCTCACAGCGGAAACATTCTGGGTGCCAGTTGTTGTTCATTGCCTTGATAACACGCCCAGTAATGAATTCACCTGCAAAAGGAAAGCATGAGATGCATGCAGAAAACAGTCTTCTCAAAATCTACTGTCCTTCATAGTCCTTCCACTTTAATTCCATAATTACTATTACAGTCTAACTTTGAAAAACCCCCAGTTATTCCCATAACCAGGATAACCCCAAATCACTGCTGGTATCATGCTTTGTTTCCACTCAAGAGCTCCCGGCTCCTTAAAATGACCCCAACAATCCCAGCCCAAGGCTAGATGTCACAGCAATGCTGCGAGGTTTGCACAGCCCTGTAGTTTTCAGCCCCTAGTGCTGGTATTTGCCACATCTTACCACATTCCCCGCAGCAAGGAGCAAACAGCATCTGGAAGTCATGCTCACAGTACTTCCTACCTTCAAACTGCAAACAGAACAAGAGAGAAGGAGCCCTCATGAATAACTGAACTACTTTTACATCTTGACAGTTCAACATGATCTTCTGCTGACATGACTATTTAGTCAAGGTCAGTTAAGTTTTCCAGTTCTAGCCCCCTACACACCTGTTTTTCAACTCCCAAAGGTTCTCCTTAAAGAAATATCCACACATGGCTTCAGTCTCATGGTGACTTTGCACAGCTAAATTAATAGCAATGCTGCTACAAGACAGTAAAAATCCTGAAGAATACCCCAATCCTTTTCCTATAGTTGCCTTTAATTTCATTTTTGTTTTAGTTTAGTTCAGAACTACTACTCCTCCTTCACAAGGCTAAAACTCATGTCAAAATAAAATACAACAACTTTAAAATAATGTGTTATTCAAAATATGTGCTTGTGCACATTCTGTAAAAAAAATTCAACCTAACTTTTAAATGGGTTCATTTATTTCAGTTGCCCAACTGGAACAGTTTAGTACAGTATGTCTAAAAATAAAGACAAAAATTCACTTACATCTAATGAAATATTAAGGCCAGGTTGGACAGCGTTTTGAGTAACTTGGTCCAGTTGAAAGTGGCCCTGCCCACGGCAGGGTTTGGAATGTTATGGTCTCTTCCAACCCAAACCCTTTTGTGATTCTGTGATGATTAACAAAACACTTTTTATTTTCTTTTTGAAATGCCTCTTACCCAATGAGCAGCTTTTGCTGTTACTGAAGGAATACGTGAGAAGAAAAAAAGGTAAATTAAGTTGGAAGCTCCTCAAAAAAATGGCAACAAATGTTTAAGGCTAAGAAATTAAGCATGCAAGAAAGATGAATTCATGCTTCTGCCAGAATCTTTACTTAATTCCTCCACAACAGCATTTCACCAGAGCTATTTCTCTTCTCTTCCACCCAGTCTGAGAACTCACCTCATAAAAGAGTCCCTCTGGGAACTGCCGAAAGCACTGAGCACAGACAAAGCAGTTCTCGTGATAGAGCTCCCCATTGCTGTTCACGATCCTCTCTGCAGGATCGAACCGCGTCTGGCAGCGCTCACACACGGCATTTGCCAGAGCATCAGACATATTACTGGAATAAAGACAAGAGTAAGAACATTTATGAGCATAACATTCCAGCGCTTTAAACTCCCTTTTACATGAAGGAAAAAAACAAAAGATCAATGAGTCATTGACATCAGTTAGAAATAAGGTTCTGACAACTCATATATGGCAGATGAGGTCACATAGCAGACTTATCTATTGCACACTTTTGGCTACTTCACCAATATTTCGCCCCATTACATCATCCTGCTAATAGCTCATAGCAAATATCCACAGTTTTTCACGAACCAGCAGTTTGGAGAGCAGCAAACCCAATGCTCCTGATTTCTTGGGTCTTCTGGTCTCAGGATGTGCACCTCAGAATGTGGATTTTCTGATGTGTAATAAGCACTGATATCCCACTGCACTCTCCCCTTCACTATCAGCAGTAGCAAGGCACTTCCCCCCCTACAGGCCCCTGTCCATCTGACAGATGAGTTCAAACTGTCAAAGTGTTACAAAGCTATGGGCAGGGAGAAGTCCCTCTGGCTGGCTTGGCCAATACCTCAGCTTCATTTCCTCTGAACGTGAGGCTAAACCCCCCCCAAGCCACACTTACAAATCACATGAAGAACATTTCCTCTATCTACCCTAAAATATGGAATCACCCTAACCTCTTCAACAAAATTTTCATGCTTGCCATCATGCTAATCAGAGTTAATGCAGTTTTAAAATGTATATCACACATGCAAACGAGGAGGGAAAAATTATAAGGCACATCTCAGTTTCTTGTTGCAGTGTGATTTTTCCTTTAACCACCAGACTATCCAATAGTATAAAACCTCAATATTATTACACTTTCAGATATAGAAAAACTGTTTTATGCCTTCTGGGCACCTTTTGAATTCTATGATTAGAAAGACTGCAGTTTTATAGCTGGAAGTACAAAAAATTGCCACCATGTTAAAAAAATCTCCAAACTATTTGTATAGTACTTTTCCTGAGATAGGTAATGTATGCATAAAATGAAAGATAGCTTGCTTTACAAGGCTTTTTTCTTTCTTGTTAGATTCAAAGTTACTCTGAACTGATTTTCCATTGTTAGTGTTACTCAACAACCCAACATGCTACTTTCCCCACTTCTTCATGGAGAACAGTAATTCGAGAAGCTTTTCCAGGAGCAGAAGATTCTCTTTCCTCTGGTCAGACATCCCCTTCAAAAACAAGCCACTGTCGGTATTCCAGAGCTTCAAGCCCTAAGCACAACTGGAATGAGCAGGGAGCAGCCTCACACTCCTGAGGTAAAGCAACCAGCCCTGCGCTCCAGCTGGCTGAGCTGACCAAGTGTCCCTCCTCTGCAGCCTGCATTAATATCCGAGGCTGTGACCTGGAGCGACCCCTCAGTAAAAACAGACTTTCTTTCTACCACTGCAATTCCAAGGGAGGCAAAAACCAAGAGAGGCCGTAATAATTTCAAGAATGGAGTACCAATTTAGCAAAAATTTGTTACAATTTGTTTCCTTCCTGCAGTACAAAGGAGATGTAAAAAACCAGACATGGACTAAAATTATGGACAAGAGGAAATCCTGTAATTCCATAAACTAGAGATCATAGGTTAAAGAAATATTTTTAAGCCTGACACAGTACCAGGGGAATAGGTCAGTATAAAAACATCTGTGTTTGCAGCAAAGCCAACACCTAATTGGTTTGGTTTTCAGTCACCGCGCTTCCAGCTACACCACGCAAATCTGTACCAGGACTTGAAAATATAATCGTCCCTTCAAGTACTTTTTCCCTGTCGAAAAATTCAGTTCCTAAATCCAAGACTTGAGCTAGCCAACAGCCAAGATTAATAAAGACTGATGTCATCATAGTGAAAAATCTCCTCTGGGAAGAAAACCAGGCAAACCAGCAAGTACTACATGCTAGACACTAACAACAAAGAACCATCTTATGTTGTGCTTGTTGGGTTCTTTTCTTTATAAACATGAAATCAACACTCTAAAAAATCCTAATTTTCTTTCTTTTTTCTTTCTCCAAAGGGACCCACAAGTGCCTATACCAACATGCAGGGTGAACTCTGCTAGACCAGAATGGCCACCTCCACAACAGCATTTCACAACAACTAAAGCCTGCAGCCTGAACAGCCACGTTCCTGCATGAAACGCAGTGCAGCTGTGACACTTCACACCAAACACTATGGAATACACTTGTCCCGTGAGAGGTTCCCACACAAGTCTCATGGCTGCCTTGGCAAGAAAGGTAATGATGACACAGGGACTTCCTTGTGATGCTGCTGCTGCTAAGATGTCCTCAAAGGCATAAGATCATGATACAGTCTGAGCTGTCCATGCAAATGAGCTAATGAGTGTGACTCATTATGCAGATGAGAGAAACTATTAGTCCAGGAAAATATAAATGAAAGAACCAGTACAAAAAATAACTCAGTTCTCTGCCTCAGCTAAAACCCAACTGAAACTTTTGGGAAGAGGCAGACTACCAGGAGTCAACTGAACCACATCAGCTCCTGACCAATGTATCTCCTGTAACGCAAACCAGCAGCTGTGGCTCTTTGACAATCCACAGCAAGAGTTTTGCATTCCTGCTCTTTTTCCATTTATAACTCTGCATCCGTTTTCACTTAAGGCATTTTATTGTTTTGCACTCAAGCTACAATTTGCCACTTCAGCATTGCCCTAAAGATATGCCTTTGCATTTATTTAAAGGTTTTACTTTAACATTTGCCAATTTCTTAATTTCCCCTGAGTACACACCCGTGTGCCCTCTTGCTTACAAAAAACCAAGCATTTTTTCAACTAGCTCAATGTTAAAATTGACCAAAGCTGGAAGGAAGAGGGAGCACTGTGCTAATTCAGAGCAATTTTATTATTCAGTTTACTACACTGCTGCAAAAATACTTCTGCCAGCAGCACAGGGAAAGGAAGTGTAACACCACAACCATCCTTTTGATAGCAGTATCAGGAGTGACCACAAAAGTTTGACTTGCTGTGCCACTCACCAGATATCTACACCTAAATCTTTCCCACAAAGGACAGTCCCCAATACAGAGTGCTTCTTCTGTTCTGGTTACTCATTGATTTTTTGCTATTCAATAAAATAAAGAATCTTCCTCTGCTTTAACAATAAGCTGGTGACACAAAGACAGGAAAGGCTGTTAAAACACTATGAGATCAACATCCTGAAGTTATCCTGTACCGCACAAACCCAAAAAATACCAGCGTTCAAACAATGATTTTCCCAATCTTTCATCATTATGTGCTGTATCTTTAACAAATTATCTTTGACAAAGTACCTAATTTACAGAAATTATGTTTTTATCATTATAACTAGGTTTCTCATGCTTTGACTTCTCAGAAGTATTTACTATCTAGGAGACCCATCCTGTGCCACAGGCACAAGTGCTATAGGAATATTTGAAAGCATTTTACCTTCTTCTATCACTGAAGTCAACATTACCTCCTTTTTAAAGCATTTGTTCACTGGTGACAGATTAAGGAAAAAGAAGCAAATTTAGTAATTCCACTGCTAAGAGATTAGAAGAGGAGCTCCAGCCTTCACCATCACACTTGCAGATTTCATTATCTTAAACGTGGCTGCAAGACAAAATGAACCAGACGACTGGACAATCAGGAGAACAGATGAACAGTCTCAAATTTTGCCTGAAAAGGAAAGGAACCGCAGGAGTGAGGAGTGCTTCTGTCAGAAAAGCCCAGTCAAAAAAAAAAAAAAAAAAAGTTTTCATTAATTGGTTTCGAAAGCTTTTTTGTTTTAGTGTCAAATAGAGTTCTCCTTCGTCACAATGCTGAATGAAGAATTGCTTTAATAGTGACCCAAAACCTTGCAGATACTACAAAATGAAAGCAAGACAATACTTCGAGATACAAGAACCCAGGGCATTATGCAAACCTCAGCAGAGAGCAAAACCTATGCTGGGGAACCCTAAAAATGTATTTTCTGCTCATTCTGGTCTACCAGTAAGAGCAAGTGTATACAAAAAATATCACAATATGATCACATTTCTAGTATGTATGCACAGGATAGTGTAACATCAAAATCGGAAGAGCTATCACCACTTGTGTGTGTCACAGATGTCAGCAGCCGAGATAAAAACGAGAACACTCCAGGAGAGGGGCTGGTTCCCATCTCCATAGCACAGCTGAGAATTAGTGGCCTAAAGTCCTCAATGTTGACAAAGACACAAATTAAATCTGCTGGGACAATACCAGACTTTATGATTAATTTCACAGATAATGACTAATTCAAAGACAAAAGAAAGAGGAAGAGTGTCAGTTCATGAACTAGTGCTGAAAAACAGCCCTAAACTACCCTTATCATTCCAAAATCTCTTCACTGCCATTGATTTATCTAGACAACTTTCCCAAACTGAATTAACCTCTTTAGTGTTGTTACTATTAAACTAGTCATAAAATGTTGGAAAAAAGTAATTCCAATTTGTTTAATGTATGATTTGTTGTGCATTTGTTAAATTATGCACATAGCTTAACATTTTCAGCATTTCTCCTTCTGCTTGCATTGAATTTTCAGTTAATTCTAAATATTTTTTCACTGGCTAAATAAGAAATTAATAGTGCTTCTCTCAGTGTATCTTCCTTGATCGTGTAGCCCCCAAACTCTCAGTGAAATAAACATTTTTCTTTCTTATTTGGAATACAGGGATAACCAAAATTAAGAAAAACATAAAAATGCAACTTATGGTCACAATATGGAAAAAAACAATCTCTCCTTCTCTCCTTGGGCCTACCAGCAACAGCAATCTGCGATTAGTAGAAACTGGGGGCTTCAAAAAAAAAAAAAAGGCATATATTGCAGCTGAGGCCAGAGTACAACATCTGTATGGTTGACCTGCAGGAAGCTGCAATCAGGCAGACCTTTGAGACCTGCAGCAGCAGCAGCAAAAGTCTCTTGGTATTCACACAGAAAGAAATCCTATGCCATGGATACTTGGCAGTCCCTCAACACCAAGCAATACTTATTGCCAGTAAATCATGTCCAATTACTTAAAAAGACACACAATTAGCAGTGTTCACTCAGCCCAGGCAAATATCAACATAAAGAAATGTACAGGTTTTAAACAAATTATACCCCTTACACAGGAAAACCACCCTTTTATTATCAAGCATGTACCACTTCACCCAGAATGTCTATTTGATAAATAACTCCTAATGCACATTTAATCTTTCTCTTCTCCACTTCCATTATCTCAAAGGAGCTTAAATGGGATGTTTGTTTACCAGCACTGATAACACAAATCATTCCCCCCACGTATTCATCAATTATCACCAACTAGCAGCAGAACTACTGTTGGATTACTCTCCCTTGCCTGAAGAAAGGACATAAACTATCAGACCTATCAGGAAGGAGAAGCAAAAATTATCACTAGCTCAAAACCCATGGATAAAATACAATAATTCAGGAGAGAAACGGCTCAAAGGGATCAAAATTTTCAGCACTGTTACCTGCTCAATAAAACCAAAATGTATAGGCTCTATGCTTACTTCGCTTCAAGAACTATGATGTGGAAAATGTACTCAATTCACCTGTGCATCTGCTTTTTCAGTGCTTTTATTTCCTCTCACAGGTCCCTTCCACACTTCTCACTTTTCCTAAACAGCACTGTCTCCACCCAATGGCATCACCATTTCCTTCACTACCTTATTAGCCCCCCCCCATAAAATTCTCATACATTCATACCCACAGCTTTGTGTAGGAAAAATAGAAAATTTATCAACTAACTTAAGAGCTATTGGCTAAAAAGAAAAGAGCAGGAAAAAGAGGGTTTTAGTGAGGGATGCACAGATCATATTGAGAGGCTAAACTAATTCCTCAGTTCCAGGTAAGCATCAGGCCTACTTCCTGCTAAGAAAAGTCTGAAATTCAGAACTCCTGACTGCTAGAAAATCTCCTCTCCTAGATGCTCACTGCTCTCTCCAGTAACACAGACTTCAGATCCCATATTGCTGCTGAAGCTCACAGTTCTCCCAAAATGCAAGAAACTAACTTTTATTTAACTTTCGTTAATTTATCTCCTGCACAAAATTAACTAATGTAAATTCATAAGTAAAATTTTAATGTGAAGCATGGAGAAAGTAATGATCATATCAAGCAACGGTATTGTCTGGACAGATTTAAGAAGCTCTGGTTTACATGTTCTCATTAAGCAGCTACACTTGAAAGCTTTGGTTTCTGAAGCTGGATAGGAGTTATTCACAAAAACTAAAATCAATGAGCTTGCTATTAACAGTATAGGTAAAGAATTGACTACTGAACACTAAAACCCAAGGAATGATAGAATTTTATCAACATTTTGAAAAAGTGCTGCATTTCACCATTTTTTACTCCCACAGTACCCAAATACTCCACCATTAACACCACTAGCACTGTCATGGTTTGACAATGGCCTAACACCAGGCACCCATGACAGCTCCTCATTTGCCCTCCCCTGCTACAGCTGCACAGAGGAGAGGAAAAAAAAATTAAACAAAGGATTCATGAGTTGAGATAAGGACTGGGAGAAAACACTCCAAGGACAAAACAGGCTCAACTTAGTAAGAAATTCACTTTGTACTTCTAACAAAGTTAGAGGAGGATAATGAGAAGTGAAATATGCCCTTAAAACACCCTTTTTCCCCCAACCCCTTCCTCCTTCCCACCAAGAGTGCAGGGAGACAGGGCATGGGGGTTTTGGTCAGTTTGTCACCCGTGGTTTCTCTCACTTCTTCGGGAGAGGAGTCATTCCCCTGCTACGCCGTGGGGTCCCTTCCCACAGGACACAGCTCTCCGTGAACTTCTCCAACATGGTTCCAATTTCACAAGCAGCAGTCCTCCCAAAACTGCTGCAATGTGAGTCCCTCCCACGAACAAACAGTCCTCCCATAACTGCTGTGGTGTGAGTCACTCTTTCATAGGGTGCAGTCCTCCTCCAGCTCAGAAGCAGGGGCCTCCTCTCTCCACCATGTCTCTCACTGGATCACAGCCTCTTCCAGGCATCCACCCACTCACATGTGGGCACCTCTCCTACAGGCTGCGGGTGGATCTCTGCACCCTCTGTGGATCCCCACGGGCTGCAGGGGCACAGCTGCTTCACCATGGTCCTCACCACAGCCTGCAGAGGAATCACAGCTCCAGCACCTAGAGCCCCTCCTCCCCCTCCTTCTCCACTGACCTTGGTGTTCATGTTGTTTCCCTCACGTGTTCTCACCTCCTCCTCTTCTCTGGCTAGAAAAAACTGTGTCCCACTTTTAGTTTTTATTTCCTTCTTAAATATGTTATCACAGAGGCATTACCAGTATCTCTAATTGGCCCAGCCTTGGCCAGCAGCATGTCCATCTTCAGAGCCATCAGGGATTGGCTCTGCCAGACATGGTGGAAGCTTCTAGCAGCTTCTCACAGAAGCCACCTCTGTGGGCCCCTGCTACCAAAAACCAGGCCATGCAAAACCAACACAAGCACTAATGCTGGTTCTGAACAGTCTAGCACAGAGCTCAAAATGGGAAAGGCTCTCCATTGCTGCTTTCCTGTTATTGTTAAAAACTGAAAGCTTTCTCATCAGGAAAGTCCTTTCCTTCTTAATCTACTTGGAAATGAAAACAAACAGACCTCATCCCCTCTGGCTCTGTGCAAACAATTTTCACTTTAAATAAAATAGCCCCACCACCAGAACCGAAAATCTATCAGATCCTGGAAAACACTTTAACAATGCCATTCCCTTCATCTCAGAGACATACCCACGAATCCCAGCTGCTGTGTCTGTCCTGTTGCGCAGCAGTGACCCTGTGCCACTCAGCCGATCCTGCCGGCGCTGATAAAGCTTGGAGGCTGCCGGCCCCCAGAGCCTCAGGCCAGCCATGGCACCCAAGGCCCCTCTGCAGGGGAATGCAGGGACACAAACGGAGCAACACCAGCAGCACCGACACTCAGTGAGTCACCTTCCTTTGGGGAGTTGCCTCTAAATTTTAGAAGAGCTAAAGCAGGATGCATAGACCCCCGATCAAGCATTGTTTCTTACAACCTGTCTGCCATTTTGCCATATTCTTAAAGATCTGACAACCTCTTTTCTGTATTCCACTAGTAATTACCTATTTAATGCAGCACACTAGGGGTTACATCAGCACCTCATTCTGTGCTAGCCTTGCAGAATGCATCTGTATAAATGTCACAAGTGAGGTAAAAAGAAAAATCCCGAGTCTTCACGTGATTAAGCCACTTAAATCAAGAAAACTTTTTGATCAAAGCACAGAGAAATGCAGAAAGGCAAAGCAGATTACTAGAGCTCTTGACAGCAAACACTACAGTTTACTGCAGATCAGTATCTGACTTGCATCTCCACGTGCTTCCCTGCAGGCTGCTGAACCACACCATGTCCCAAGGATACTGTAAACAACAGAGCTGTTCCTTCCATTTGGACAGAGAATATTCCAAGAAACAAGGCTGCAAAGACTTCTGCTCTCCATACTCATTGCAGCCGGCAGCACTGGCACACAGCAGAGGGTCAGGAAGCAGGGAGAAAGAACATGCTTGGCATTCCAGTCTCCAGAGCCCTCTGGCCTTCAAACATTACCATGAAAAATATCATAAGAGTCATTACCAACAAATTACTTTTTTATAAACTGTAAAGAAAGGAAAAGGAAAGGAAAAGGAAAGGAAAAGGAAAGGAAAAGGAAAGGAAAAGGAAAGGAAAAGGAAAGGGGATTATTGTAGCATGAGCATGAAACACAGCTTGGCAAGCTACAGAGGAAAAAAATGAGAGGACCGATGAATTCCTGAGCTCTAAACAAATATTAACCAGCAGGAATCCCTTCTGACACTTAAAGAAAAAAAGAAGGGTTTACTGGGACCCAGTAGAACAGGCATGAATAAAGAACAACATACTTTCAAAACCACAAATCAGCAACCTTAAAATCTACAATGCACCTCACATTTCCTTGGGAGTTTCAGATCCTGAAATGACAACAATCTGCCACTACCATTTCTTTCAGATTGTAAGTGTAGTTTATCCATTTCTATTTTAGAATATAAATGGAATAAAGAAAAATGTCCTCCATACTTGGTGTCTTTGCTGACCATTGAAATTTTAGAGCAATAAACCATTTTTAAAATGTAAGATTAAATCACCTTTTTACTTTTAGCACAAAGCAAATTAAATCACCACAACATTAATCTCCTTTATCCTTAAGCAATCTGACAAAAATCCTCCTTCTCTCTCAAACACTTAAGGTTTTATCTGACTCATATGACATGATTCCCTTGGTTTTCAAATAACAACTCTTCCATGGAAACTATGACTGTCTTCTTCAAAAGGGAAGATGAGAGGATTAAAGAAAAAAAACAAAATCACAACAGCAAACATCCCATCTTCCCATCCCTCAACACAAGCTCACTCACTCCCTCCTCTCTTGCCACCTTACACATAAAGAGTGAAAATGCACGGGTTTGTTTTTTCTTTCCCTCTTGACAGATTGCTTTTAAGAGACAGGGTTGATGCCAAAACCTTACAGGTGGTTACTTTCTGGGCCAAAGCAGAGAAGAAAGCAGCCAGACTTCTTTCAGGCATTTTCAGGTTCTTCCTCAGAGAAGCACCTCCATGGCCTCAGAACAGACTAAGGACCTTCCTATCTAGAGAGCCACAGAGAGCAGACTTAGATCGAAAGATTAAGATTAAAACCATATTTTCAACCCAGAAGTGTAGAAATGGCTGCTTCTAACTCAGAGAGACAAGATATCTCATATTTGAAGAAGGTACTTTATACTCGGTGCCAACAACCTTTCATAATATTGTCCTTCATACTCCCTCCTCCTTCAAATCATTTCACTTGCAACTGCTTCATGTATAGCAGCAGCAGCTCTCTACTGAATTAAAAAAGCATCTAACCAGCTAACCTAATTGAAAATAATATACTGTTATTTCTTACCTCCACTAGATTAGGAACAATCAATAAGCATATCTGTAAATGCAGCTGCTCTTCTTTCATTGACTACAGGAAGTACATAGGTGTATCCAGATTCCAATTCGACCAAGTATAGTGATAACAAAAACTTTTTACAAAGATAATTATGCTCTGAAACCTGCACCTGGGAAATATTGTTTTCTTGGGCTTTGTATTACATTAATTTTTAAAGGCAACACAAAACAGCCCAAGTATTTTTTACCTTTGAGTTTTCTAGTCAACACCACAGAAGCAAAGTCTTAAAGGAAAATCTCTTCCATTCTTGTTTAGTTTCTACTTCGGGCACTTGACAATATTTTGCTCACTGGTCATTCACAGATCCTTTTTCTTAGAAATAAGCCCATCACAAAGACAAAGAAAAATAAAACAACAAAATCCAGCCAACCAAACAAAAATAATTAACCCCACCCTAAACTCCAACAATACTCAAAAAGGCAAAAGTCAAAATGAACAGATAGACTAAATACATCAAATACAATTCGAGAAGCAGTCTTCCCTTATTTAATGGTAAGGAAGTACTATAGTTAACTTCCAAATGCTCCAAAAATCACACCAACTGTATTTATGAACACTGAAAAACACACAAAAGACTGCTCAGAAACATACTGTTTTTAAATCTAACACACTATCTCTTGCACAGAATTTGTTTTTAAACACAGTTTAAACAACATGTAACCTCATAAAACTAAACAGTGTGACCAGCAGATCAGGGAGGTGGTTCTCCTCCTCTGCTTCCCTAATAGCCCAGCCCAGACCTGGCAGTCACAAATACTATTTCTAAAATCCAATTATCTAGTTATCAGTTTTCTCTCACAAAAGACAATCCTCACACTGTAAAAATTTAACTAGTGATACGTTTAAGATTTGCATTTCACTTGCTAGATAGTCACCTAATTTTAGTAATTTTTTACTATGAGTACAAAAAAAGAAAGATGTGCACTTCTTTTTCCTGGAGTTATATTTTTCCCTAATGCTAAAAATCAATAAATCAAGTCACTGCAGTTTTTTAAATTCAGGAGATGCCCTCTGCAGCCAAATGAGACAGAACACGATGAAAATTGAGTTATTTTTCATATATTTTAATACTAATAATGCATTGGTAATCAGAGTACCTAGAAGAGAGTCCTTTTACATTTCTACTTTACAAGAAAGGTGAAGTGAAAAACAATACGGTTTCAGCACCTCATGTTTTCCAGTCTTCCTCAGTTTAGCACACTGTAAAACAACACAATCATTCCCTGTGTCAACAGTTTCGAGACCAAAGGCACATTTATGTCCCGTTCCTGGCTCAGGAAGGCTCCTACTGATGGATATTGTGGGGATGCTCCAGCTTTGAAGCAGATTATCTCCTCCCAGAACCCTGAAAACCCCAAGTCCCAAAAGCTGGAAAACATCTGACTACATAATGTCAGCAGACTTGAAGAATTACCAGATAACAAACAAGGAACAACACCTGGGTACGACTAAGCAGGGTGACCTGTAGCTGGATCTAAGGAAGAACATTCTCTATGCTGAATTCTTTCCAGTGCCATAGGAGCCTGCCCCAGCCTGAAAAACAACACTGAACACCGTGCTTGTCAATGGCATCGGCCAGGCAAGGTGCCGAGCAGTATAAGATTACACAGACATTGTAAAGCTTTGCTGAGAAACTACTACGCTAAATGGATGATACTATTAACAACGAAACAGTCAGCTGAGTTACAGCTGTGACAAACAACTTGGATAGAACAGTTGGCTGTCCTGTCCCAGGAACGACAGCAGACAGAACTTTAGAAATGTTCATAGCTGACAAACTTCTCAGGATAAACATTTCCAAAAACATTAAATAACACCCTATTCACTTTTCACAAGCTAAAGCCAAGGCGTGCTCATTTTAACAACCCTCTGAAGTAAACCCAAATCCTGCATCACTGAACTGCACACTTTGCAGTGTCTCAGCTACCTTGGAACAGGCTCACACTTCGCGTCAGAGCTTCTCAATGAATAGTGTCGCACTTTAACAGGCAAGTTTCAGAGGAAGCATGGAGAGAAGACAAGGATTACTGTCCAGAGGCACTTCCCACTGTCCTCCTGAGTGACTTCACCCAAGGTAAGCCTGTCAATCTAAACAGTGCCACGCCACAGTTCTGTAAAAATAAAATCAGCTGGGTTCATACAGCCACAATTCTTCCCAAGCCCTCTCCATCTTGTCTCCATTTAAGACCTGAATGGGTACCCATGACCTGTGAACATTCAAGGCTCCTGAGTCTTCCTCCAGCTGCAGGAAAATGAACATAAACTTGTAAATACACACCTGTTTCACATGTCAGAAAAATAAAAAAGGTACCATTAAAGACATGAGGCAAAACCCCGAAGAGTTTTGAGCACGTACAATCACCCAAGAGCATCAATTTGTCATCACAGAGACCAAAAACAACACATTACCAAATCACAGCTGAGCATACACAATTATTCAGCAGGTTCTCACACTCAACCCACTAACCAGGATCCACTTCGAATAATAATAAAAAGCTCCATAATACCAACATCAAGACTTGACACAAAAGGAAAGTAACTACTTATACACAAAGTGCTGTGAATCCATCTCAGTATTCCTAATCATGAAGAGCACTGCTTCAGAACAACAATAAGATAGTAGGATTCATGAGGATGAGTATCCTAAAAAGGGCACCCTGCTAATTGTAGTATTACTTCTTCATGCTTCTCACCTTCAAGACATCTCACAAAAGCAAGCTTATTTTCACGAACTGCTTTACAACGTCTGGGTTTTATTTTACAGATGGGAGAAAAAAGTGACATTAAACCCTCGCAAAATGCCAGTAAATGCCTCCCCTGCTCCGCTTCTCATCTACAGCTGTCAATTACATTGCTTCACAGCGCTCTCCACTGCCAGATAGCAGGAGAGGAGAATTAAGCTCCAGATTTAAACAGTTCCTGGAACATGTTAACTCCAAAGCCAGCTCGAAGAACAGAAGAGTGAATCTGCGGACAGAAGGGCTGCGTGTAGATCAGTGAGAAGGGCCCCGACGGGCGCAGGCTACCAGCCTGGGTCACGCCACGCGGCCACAGAGAGCCCGGCTGCTACGCAAGCACTGCTTACATCTGCAGCTGCTCCCGCGCAGCTCTGCCTCTGGTCTGCCCTCGGCTGTGTCCCCGTGCAGGGTTCAGGTACAGCGGAGCAGCTCTGCGCTTGCACCCCTGTCCGGAGCGTGTCTCGCTCCGCCCGAGCCTTACAGCAGCAAAGCGTTCACCCCTGACCCACCAGGTCCCCCCACGGTGTTACCCAGGGCGAGAAGCAGCTGTTCCCGGCATGTCACGGCCTGCCCAGGGCGGTGAAGGCCCAGGCCCCCGTCCGGCCCCCGTGTGCCCGGCCTCACCTGCCCGTCATGGCGGCGAACCCCGCGCTGCCGCCGAGGGGCTGCACGGCAGGACACGCGACTCGGCCCCGCCGCTGTAGCCCCTGCGGGCAGCGCTGACCCCGCCCCGCCCCGGCGGCGGCCCCGGCCCCTTGGGCGTGGGCGGGCACCGCAGTCAGCGGTGACTCAGGGTAGCACCCCCCCCGGACCTGCGCATACTTTTCCTATAAAGGGAAAGAAATATGGAATAGCGGGGTGGCGGAGCGGAAGGGGGGGGTGGAGGAGAAAGGAAGGAGAGGCGGCGGCACAGGCACAGGCAGAAGGGGCACGGCGCTTGCCCCTGCCCCGCCGCCAAAGCTGCTTCGCCCCACCTGGTAGTAAACACATCTCAGCCACTATGAGTGTGGGGTGAAGGGGGCAGCGCTAGCCGAGCCGCTATCTTGTGGGCAGTGACATATACCGCACTGGAGTGACTTTGTTCCTGCGATCAAAGCAGCCGCGCTTCCAGCCTGTTCCGCGGGCTGCTCATCCCTGCACACACCTCCGCGGCGAGGGGAAGCGGCTTTCCGGCGTTTTGCCCTTCGGGTGCAGAAGACACGTCTATAAAGCTTCTACAAAGTGGTCATGGCAACCATTGCTGCTGAAGGATGAGGGACCGCATTGCCCAAGGAGGGCCCGTCCAAGTGCGACTTTTTTGATAACATGTAACCCCTTCTTGCCCATGATCAAGCGTTCTCTGACATAAAGTGATCCACCAAATGTCATAGGAAGCTTCTGCCCAAAAGCAATTCCAAACTTTGTTTTCATCTTATGAGATAGCCTGATATGCTGTGACTCACCATTGCTGCATGTATTGTTGATTCTTGAGAGTGATGGTAGAAACTCTGTGCTCTCTGTGTTTTCTGGTGTCCAAACAATCTCATTTTTCAGCCCTACAGTAAACATTTAAAATCGTACAAGTTAAATTACCATCTGATGGTTTTATTTCTTACTTAAACCAGGGTGAAGAATTGAGTTAGATGGTTTTATTTTGGTTTCATGTTCAGTTGAGGAAAGGGTAATAGATATTATTAATAAGCAAAAATTCAACAGATTTGGCTGAGTGCACAGTAATAGACAAGCTCTTAGTAATTCTCTGCATTCCTAGTCCCTCTTGTAACAGTTTGATGCCTATATAACTTAGATCAAAGTTACAAGGTGCTTATTTAGCTTGAGTTATAAGATATCAATATAACCTGATATATCTATATAATCTGATATCAATATAACCCAAACCATTACTTTTTATACCTATATAACCTGATTGATAACTTTTATACCTATATAACCTGATATAAATAACTTTTTTATGCAATGTAATGGCTCATATATAGTTAACTAGTTGCTTAATGCTGAATAGACAGAAAAAAACTCACCGGGTAGATAGTTCTAGAGATAGATAAGTATAGTACTAATGAGAAATTGGCACATGCAAAGCCAATTAGCCACAAAACAAAGAATTTAAACTGGTTGAGACCAGACAGACCAAGGAACACCGTAACTGTGCATGCTCCAAAGATAAAGTTGAAAAGTTCAAGTGCAAAGNCCAAAGATAAAGTTGAAAAGTTCAAGTGCAAAGAAGACCTTGGGAGCCTTCATCAAAGACCCTCGATGACCCCCGAATTGCGGAGGCGCAAGCACGGTGCAGAAGAACTATCTAATACCCATGAGCTCATATAATGTAAATTAGTTATGGTGCATATATAATGATATTATAGTGATTCTAAGCAATACTTGCTGTATAAATATACCACAGCACCTGACAGGGGTGGGTGAATTAGGTGGAGAAATCCCCCTCACCACCAGCACTGCAATAAACAAATACCTGCTCAATAGACATTGGTCTGTGGGGATTTATTTCCGGCCTATCTTTCGGGCATCAGGTTTTTGAGTGTCAACACATCATGTCTCTACCTTTGCAGTTCTCCTTTAGAGAGCAGTAGAGATTACTAGGATTGGATGTGCAAGAGAGACTCCTGGTGTTTCCACGGGTGCGGGGGGGAACACAGCACCGGGCAGCTCAGCCTCGAGCAACCTCCAGCCACTGGGCCGTCACTACAGCCATTCCTCTTGACTCCTACATCCTGGTGGGGGCTTCTGTAGATTGTATCAATCTCAAATACCATCTTTTTGTTACTGATCTACATTTTGAATGTCACGCAATCCTTTTTCCAGCTGTTAAAATCAAGAACTGTTACCACTCATTACTGCTGAGCTCTCGCAGTCATTTCATGAGGCACAGCTGGAGTAGAGACATAACCATCCCCCCCCCCTCCCCAGAGACCCGTTGTCTGACAGCTTTCCCTGTTCCCTCTTCAAGCAAATATGCCTGTTATGAACCAGTTTAAACACAGAAGAGCAAGGAAAACTAAGTCTCTGTGGATAAAACAGGTTAAACCCAGCAAGGTTCGACATACACCCAAAAAACATTATTAAAACCAAACAAGGTATGTTAATTTGACACAGCCTGATTTTTGTCAGCAGGGGAGGGCCACGGGGGTGGCTTCTTTGAGAAGCTGCTAGAAGCTCCCACCATGTCTGACAAAGCCAATCTCTGATGTCTCTGAAGATGGACATACTGCTGTCCCAATTAGAGAGGTTGGTAACGCCTCTGTGATGACATATTTAAGAAGAAAATCAAAACAGCACATGCTCAGTTTTTCCCCAGGGGTGGGGAGGCGCTGCAGCTATCGCTGCAGCCGCTGCCATGCCAGCACGGCCCGCAGCGATACGCCAGCATGGCCACTGCCATCTCGGTGTGGCCCACGGCAAGCCTTTCCTGCCTGACCACCCTTAGCCGACCACACGGCAGGAGAAAGGGCAGGGGCAGCGGTGATGGTTTCCCCTTCCTGGCACCCCGCATGAAGAGAGGTCTTAAATAGCACCAGTGCCGTGGTGGCTGCCACTGCCCATGTGATGGTGGTGGGGCTGCATGGCCAGGAGCCAAAGCATGACAAATGAATCCCTGACGCAGAACCTAGACAAAATCAACTTCTCGACGCTGCGAGATCTTGCATGAATCTTTGAATTAGTAGAACTTGTTGACAATGGTACCTACAAACAGCAGTTTTTCTTCTAGTCAGAAAAGAGGAGGAAGTGAAGACGTGAGGGAAAACAACATGGTGACACCAAGATCAGTGGAAAAAAAGGAAGGGGAAGAAGTGCTTCAAGCGTTGGAGCCAAGGTTCTTTTGCAAGTTGCGATGAGGACTATAATGAAACAAACTGTCCCCTTGTAATGCATGAAGTCCATGGCGGGTGCAGAGATCTACTCACAGCCCATGAGGAAAATGCTCACGCCGGAGTGAGTGGATACCAGAGAAAGCTGTGATCTAGTGAGAGACCCGAATAGAGAGGGCCCCTGCTTCCAGAGACAGAAAGAGAGGGCCCTTGCTTTCAAACTAGAGCAGCCTAGTCTTAAAAGACTGCACTCCGTGGACAAGGGACCCACGCCACAACAGTTTTAGGAAGACTGTTTGCCCATGGGCAAGGGACCCCACAGCATAGCAGGGAAAAGATTGCTCTCCCTGAGTGAACAGAAGAAGATCTCAAGTGACGAACTGACCAAAACCCTGTCTCCCTGTGCTGTCAGTGGGAGGGACAGAGGGGCTGGGGGGGAAAAAGGTATTTTAAAGGCTTATTTTACTTCTCATCATCCTCCTCTGACTTTATTAATAATAAATTTACTTTATACCTTTAAATTCGAACTCTGTTTTGCCCTTAAAGTGTTTTTCTCCCAGTCCTTATCTCAGTTCATGAACCCTTCATTAATTCTTTCTTTTTCCTCTCCTCTGCCTAACTGTAGCAGAAGAGGGTAAGCAAATGGCTCACATAGGTGCCTGGCGTTTGACCAATGTCAAACCACGACACGAGGTTAGATGTTGGTGCCAAAGAAAATGGATAAATTTTATTTAATAGTAAAAGAGGACGAAGAAAACAAAAAGGAAAGAAAGAAGTAGAAAAAGAGGTGTGCGTGGGTGGGGGAACAGGGAGAGAGTGACAGGGGTTAAGTAGAAACGTGTCATCCTTCTGAGGGTCCCAATGACTTCTCGTTGCTCCCCTGTGTCTGGTCTTCTTGGTGGTGAGGGTCCCCTGCTGCCCCGCTCCAAAAAGTACAGAATCCAATAGATTAATATACGTTTGGGCCAGATGGGAATGCCCATATGCCTCCCTGGGGAGAGCAGGTTTGGCGCTGTCCCTTGCAACACTGTGTATCTGTTGCATCATGTTGCAGTGCTCTGGTGCAGGGTCTGGGGACCCTTTTGAGGGGCCTTTGATGGGCCATGACACCCCCTCTTCTGTCCTTCACGTGAATGTGGCTTTTCCCAGGGTGAAGGAGCCCCTGCAGCTGGGCCGGTCTGCACAGTGGATGATGGGCGTTCACTGCCTCGGACCAGAGGCTTTTACACTACACACCCAAAACCTCTCTTCCTCCCACCCTTTGGTGTGAGGGTCTGTGGGAACATTGGTAGCTGTTAGCACCGGGGCTGTTGTCTCCACCTGGGAGGTGCTAAGGTTGATCCCTCTGTGAATGTATTCTTCTCCCCCAGCCCAGACTTGAGTTACTTTGTCTTATCTCCATCAACAAGTAGTCCAGGGCCCCATTCAGGGTTTTGGTGGTTTTCTCTGCAGCTTTTGTACAGTTTTGCTATTATAGGCAAAAGTACTTAATGAAGATGTTTAAGCCATAAATTATAACATTTCAGCATCCGACAATGCTTTTCCTTGAAAGTTCTTTTGCACTTCTCTAAAGACATGAAAAGCAGCAGCTACGTATGGCAGAGTGTGTCAGAGACCGAAGCTGTGTCTAAGGCCTACCATATTTGGTCCGCTGTTGTGCATGTCAACTAGATAATGTAGAAGAAGGCCTTATTTTTAAACACGATAATGTGGAAGAAGACCTTATTGTTAGTTGATAGGACTTCAACCTTCAGAAATGAAACTGCGTATTGGTCACCTGGTGGGATTCAACCTGTGAAAGGAAAATAATACACAATAAAGCCCTTGTTGACATGGAGATGTTATCATAGGCTGTTATGACCTCATCTCACACGCTGGCCCGGCATGAGATGATGTTGAAACTGGCCACTCTTGAGGAAGAGATGTAAGGTGTGATCCTGGGGTGGAGGGGAGAGGAAGACAAGATGCATGCCATTTTCATCCAGGGGGCTCCCTGAAGGTGCACTGCCTTACTACCCCTCCTGCTCAGAAGCTGTGCTCCATCTCCTTCTCCTGTTCAGTGACTTCTCCAGAATTCAGGGGTCAGTATGTGTTAATTGCTAATGCAACTAAGAAAATTAATTTGCTTTGCAATTCTGAGTGCATCTTGAGTTCTTTGTGCATGGGCATCCTCCCAAACCCGTAACATTATTGGCAATGAGAATGGGATGCGCAGAGCGCAAAAACTGACGCTGTCTTGTGTGTATGTGTGGCAAACTAACACTGGTTTGAGTGCACGTTAACACAGATGGGGCTTGGGCAGTGGGGTGCATAGTTGCACAAGGGGAGCGGGAGTGCAACTTCTCCAAAAGATGCTGTTTGTGTGTAAAAAACAGGGCTTGAGCAGTAAGACGTGTAGCTGCACCAGAAGACAGTGTTTGCGTGTGTGGCTGCTAAAAATTGTGACACTTTAGTTTATGTGAGAGAGCCTGGTCAATGGAGCATGTAGCTGAACCAGGAGAAGCTGTTCTGCGGTCAATGCGTCGTGTGGTTGCACCAGGGGAGTGGAACACACCACTGTTCTCTGTGTGTACGGGGCTTAGTCAGTGAAGCACGGGGCTGCACCAGGAGAGTGAAGCGCCTCGCTGCACTTAAAGATGCTATGTGTGTTCTGTGTGTGTGTGCAGTATATGAGAAGCCAAGATTTAGTCCAGGTACCCAGTCATGTGTGAGAACTTAGTAGTGTTTATCTGTGTCCGAGGTGTAATTGGTGTCATACAGTTGTTGTGGCACGGTGTAGACTTCGTAGACATGACTGGAATTCTTTTAAACTTGAGTTAAAAGAACCCCTTAGTCCTTTGTGTTTGGGGTGTCACCAGACAATACCAATAGTACAGAGTTATTGCCCTTACTATTTTTGTTGTCATTATCATAATCTTGTGCATGTGCAGTGATAATAATGTTTTCGAAGAAGGAGCCTCAGGCTGTGGCTCCCCCAGTGGAGCAACAAGCATAGACTCAGGAGACGTGGAATACATTATGACATAAGCTAGAAACTTGTACAAATATTGGACCGGAACCATGGGATGCTAAGAACCCCATGGAGGTGTTAAAATACTGGGGAGAGTTTGTGCAAGCTTCTTGGACATGGTTTAAAGAGCAACTGATTCCTGCTAGCCAAATGACAGGCTGCCTGTTCTTTGCATGCAAAATTGCAATGGAAAAAAATTAAGAACTAGAACAACAGTTAATTGAAAATGACAAGGACATAGAGCAGCTGACAGCTAATATAATGTTACAAAGGCAAGCATTTGTAGCAGCTATTGAACAGGGTGAGCGATTGGGGAAAAAATGTGCAGTTTTAGAAGAACAGTTTGCAGTTCGGGTTACTAAGAAATGAGGGGAAAAGAAAGACAGAAAGGCGGCTCGCCCACGAATCCATGCAATCATTGCAAACCCAGATTAGGACCCAGAAATCTGGGATAGAAATATTTGGAACTCTGATTCCTCTACTGAGGAAAAGTCTGACGCAAAAAAGAAAAGTGGTCATGCTGCTCCTGTGTTTAAAAAAAAAAAACTAATAACTGGAAAAAATAAACAGGCTGTTCAAACAGATTAACTTACTAATTATAGCTCCGAAAAAGTAAAAAAATTACTGGAAAACTATAAACAGAGGCCCCGGTTAAAACCCCAAAACTGACTAGTACATCTTTTAGAGGAAGGAGGTGATATTGGATAGCAGAAATACTAAAATGTTCATGGGACTTACCTCTGACAAATATGTGCATTCGGCATTACACCGTATTGAGGACAGTAGTGTCACTCTGGCTAGAGTGCTGGCTGCACGCACACGCCC
>VZTG01010441.1:0-10617 GCA_013397845.1 Melanocharis versteri
TCCAGTACAGACAGAGTCACCTCTAGCACTCACAGAGTCACCTTCAGCGCACAGTCACCTCCAGTAAGACAGAGTCACCTCCAGCACAGAGTCACCTCCAGCACACACAGAGTCACCTCCAGCACACACAGAGTCACCTCCAACACTCACAGGAGACACCTCCAGCACACGCAGGAGGCACCTCCAGCACACACAGGAGTCACCTCTGAGAGGGGAACCAGGCTGGGAAGGGCCTCTGGGAGCAAAACCTGCTGCTGCAACGTGCCATGAGCTCTGCATCAACACACCTTCCATCGTGCCCAGGACCCCACTGTTTGCTGTTTGCCGAGGCCCAGACTGAGTTTGTTAGAACTTAGCACAGATTGTGATTGTCTAACCCAGCAAAGGGAGCCAGGCTTTAGACGGGAACACTCAGCACATTCTGATAAATGAAGACATTTAATAGAGCAGAATCACAGAGTCACGGAGGTTGGAAAATCCCTGAGCCCACCAAGTCCAACTGTTCCCAGCAGTGCCAAGGCCAGCGCTGACCATGTCCCCAGGTGCCACATCCACATTGATATTAAATCTCCCCCAGGGATGAGGACTTCACCACTGCCCTGGGCAGTCTGTGCCAGGGCTCGACAGCCCTTTCCATTAAGAAATTTTACTTAATGTTCAACTTAAACTTGCCCCGGCACAGGCCAAGGCCATTTCCTCTTGTCCTGTTCCTCGTTCTCTGGGAGCAGCCTGACCCCCATCGGGCTGCCTGCTCCTGTCAGGGAGTTGTAAAACCAATCAAAATGAGTTACACCCCCTCAGGATCTTTCCAGGATCCTTCTCTCTGTTCCATTTCCCACCCTGTTCCTCGGGCTGGTCTGTGCTTTATGGGAATCCTCACACTGGAAAATATTCCAATGGCAGAGCCAGAGTGGGAAGCTTTTCTTACAACTTCTTCACTATGGAACTGCTCTGGGTTGAAGCTCAGGCAGGCACAGGTCCCACCTGGGAACAGGTGGTTCATGGAGCTCACAACAGGTCTGTGAGTTCCCCTGTGATTCCTTGTGTCCCAGACTGCTCTGGGATTGCTGTGGGCAGGATTCGGCCCTGCTCCAGCCCAGCACTCACCTCTGGCACAGGGTAATAGTTGATATCAATGATTTTGTTGAGGTTTCGGACGATGACCTTGGTGACCTCAGCCAGCTTCTTGAAGTCGTAGGTGTGCTCGGGGGTCACGTACATGTTCAGGGCGATGGAGGCCAGGTTACACACAGCCACCTGCAGGCCGAGACAGGGAATCATCAGGACAGGCCAAGAACACACAGCTCTGCTCCAGAGCAGCTCCCCGTCCAAACTGCATGGAAACAACCCACCAGGGAACCTGCCAGGCTGGGAAAATGCACCCCTCCATCCTGTGGCACCCCAGAAGTTGTGCAAAAGGCAACAACAACTCAGGAATGTTCAGTAGAAACTGGTATGACCAGAAAAATCCTGCCCTGGTCAGTCCTACTGCCTGGAAACCATCCTCACACAGAACCCCAGAAGGGTCTGGGTTGGAGGGAACTTCCAAGCCCGTCTTGTTCCTCGTCGCTTTCCCTTTGAAGGGTGTCTTGTGTCATCCCAAATCCTCCACAGGAGGGGGAAGGGAACCCACAGTCAGTGGAAGAGCTGTGAGTACTCAGGTCAGAGGTTTCTCAGCTGCCTGCTCCCTCCCTCAAGGGACAGCCAGACATATCCCAGAGAGCTGCCACAGGAGCACTCCCAGCCTCCCACAACGCTCCGAGCTCCCGTTCCGCACCCACCTCCTCCTTGCTGGTGTACTCCACGATCTCGGTGCACAGGTTGCTGCACTTGATGGTGCCCAGGTTCTGCTGGTTGCTCTTCCTGTTGCAGGAGTCCTTGTAGAGCATGTAGGGGGTGCCAGTCTCGGTCTGGGACTCGATGATGGCGTACCAGAGCTGCTGGGCCTTCACCACCCTGCGCACGCGGCCCTGCCGCTCGTAGCTGCAACACACACGGAGCCCTGTCAGCCCCAGAGCCCCCAAAAAGCAGGGAAAGAGCCCTTTTAACCCCTCAGTGTCTGGGGCAGCCAAGGCCCTCCTCACTGCTGAGCTCTGCATGGGGAGCCCTCACAGCAGGGCAGCAGCACTGCCCTTGCTTAAGGGAAACAAACCTTTCACCACAGCAGCCACACAGCAATTCCACACAAAGCCATGGAGTGCCCTGAGAGGGGATCGCTCCAGGATGTCCCTCTAACAGGGACACTGTCCCTCTAACAGGCTAAAATGGTCATTCACACACAGCTCCACCCTGACAGGTCACAGCATGAAGCTCACATCCCCACGCTCACACTTTTATCAATCTGACAATGAGCCCAGTGGCCACCTCTGAGCTCCCCCCACAATCCTGTGCCACAGCTCTGGGAGAGGATGGCACCACTTACAGGTCTGCTCACTCTTCTCACCTCTCATAGAGCTTCTCAAATTCCTCTCCCCAGACATCATCCAGGCCAGGACACTCATTTGGGCACATTAAGGACCAGTCCTGTAAGGAGGAAAAATATTCAGAAGAAATCTTTAGGCAGTCTGTTAATTGAAGCTGAGGCTGCCCCTGGATCCCTGGCAGTGCCCAAGGCCATGTTGGACACAGGAGTTTGGAGCACCCTGGGACAGTGGAAGGCATCCCTGCCCATGGCAGGGGTGGGACTGGATGAGTTTTAAGGTCCCTCCCAAGCCAAACCAGTCTGGGATTCTGTGAAATACAAGCAGGCATAGGAAGAACAATTTACTGAGAAAATGTTGATGCTTTAAGGAAACCCCAGAGTCAAAATAGCCCAACAGTCCAAGAACATGTCATGGGCTGTAAGATTAAGCCCTGAAGCAAAACACCAAGCTGGAGTCGTCCAGCTCCATTCTCCACCTGCACAGCCAAGCTCTCAAACAAGGTGCAGCAGCTCTGCAGCCCTTCCTGAGCTCCTTCCAGGGCTGCTCACCTGCTCCTCCACTACCAGACCTTTTCTGAGCCAGCCAAGTTCTCACCTGGTTGGTTTCCACTCGCTTCATGAAGAGATCAGGGATCCAGAGTGCAAAGAACAGGTCCCTGGCTCGCTGCTCTTCTTTCCCAGTGTTCTTCTTCAAGTCCAGGAACTCAAAGATGTCCAGGTGCCACGGCTCCAGGTAAATGGCAAAAGCCCCAGGCCTCTGAGACACGGAACACAATCCAGATCAGAACAAACTGTCCTTGAAAAGAAACCTCCTGCCCTGCTCCGGAGTGCACACAACCCCTCAAACTAGCTGGGAACTGAGGGGCAACACCAGATACCAACATAAGGGGAAAAAAGCCCTTTTTTGATTATGTCTCACCCACAACCACTCCATCAGCTCCCTGATGTTCACGGGACAACCCTTCCCAGTGTGGGAGCTCTCTCATTACCCGAGGTTCCCTTCTGGACCCTCATCAGAGGTACCTTGTTTCCACCTTGATCCACGTAGCGGGCGGTGTTGTTGTAGACCCTCAGCATGGGAACGAGCCCGTTGGAATTCCCGTTTGTCTGCAGAGGCACAGGAAAACCATCAGTCCTGAAAAGCAACTCCCTGCAGGGGCTGGCCTGCATTTCCTGTGCGTCTTTCCTCACTCTGCAGAGCCCTTATATTGATCACCACCAATTATTTCTAGTCCCTTCCCCACACTTTTTCTGGCAAAAATGTATACAACAGCTACGTGTCCCAGAGTTAATAAAATGTCCCTCCTAACTTCTTTCCCGTGTCACCTAAAGGCTTGCAGGGTTTACACAGTGTGACAAGAAACCCCAAACACACATCCACGGACGGTCTGGGGCAGTTAGAGACACAGAAAAGCAGAGGGCTAGTGCACAAGTCTCTGAGCATATTCCTAGGCTGCTAATAGATAAACACTGGAATTGTCTGACCAAACAGCGGAATAAGATCCTCTTTTTGGAAAGATTTCTATTAGGAAGCCAAAACATCGAGGAAAACCAACCTTCCTGCCTTAGGCCAAGGGACTACTGCGGGAGGCTCAGTGCTGAGTGAGCTGAGTGAGCAGCACTGGTTTGGCAGGCAGAGTGAAGCATTTCCTGGGAGCAGCAGGAGTGTGCCTGTGCTGGACACTCACCCCAGCAATGTAGCTGCCCGTGGCACGGATGCAGCTCACAGCAAGGCCAATGCCCCCAGCAGACTTGGAGATGAGGGCACACTGCTTCAGGGTGTCGTAGATGCCCTCGATGCTGTCGTCCTTCATGCACAGCAGGAAGCAGCTGAAGGAAACAAATGTTTTCAGCAGATGAAGATGGGAAGGAAAAGTCACAAGTGTTTCACCAGGCTGCAAAAACCAGGGCAAACACGGCACCTTTAATGTGCTCCACAAAGCAACCCCACAGGAGTGTAATAAAGGACAGCTTCAGAAAACATCATGAGCAATACTTGTACTGACATCTCTGCTATCAAACATTTTTAATCACAGAATCACAGAATAGCCTGAGTTGGAAGGGACCCACAAGGATCAGAGTCCAGTTTCTGGTCCTGCACAATCCCAGCCTGGGCATCCCTGGCAGCGCTGTCCAAACGCTCCTGGAGCTCTGGCAGCCTCGGGGCTGTGCCCATTTTTGGGGAGTTTGGGCAGTGCCCAGCACCTTCTGGGGGAAGAACCTTTTCCCAATACATTGATACAAACCTTTATAAAATATAATCCTTTTCTTGATATATATGATATCAAAAACCTATCAGTTACGCTTGCTGCGTAACAATTCCCAGGATTCATTTGGTAACCTGCAGCAGACCATGCACATCAGGAACTTTCCAATATAATACAGCCATGCAACGGTTTCCATTATCTCTAGAGTTTACAGAAACCTGGGTATTTTTCCCCAAAGACAGCTAAAACTTGACAGCAGCTGCTCAAAACTTCATAAAACATGCAGAGAAACTCAGCTGCTCATTTCAGAGGCTGTGCCAGCGCCTCACTCGAGCAGATGTGATCCCTAAGCTGTTCCCTGTGCGCAGGAAGGCAGGAAGGAGAGGGAGAGCACCTGGAGAGCTGGGGCCGGTTGGTGCCCGCGTTGAAGAGCGTGGGCGAGGCGTGGGTGAACCAGCGCTCCGAGAGCAGGTTGTAGGTCTCGATGGCAGCGTCGATGTCGGCCTTGTGGATGCCCACGGACACCCTCATCAGCATGTGCTGGGGACGCTCCGCAACTGCAACGGGACCACGGAACTCCATGGCTTGGGCTGGCAGGGACCTCACAGCCCATCCAGGGACAGCCCTGCCATGGGCAGGGACACCTTCCACTGTCCCAGGCTGCTCCAAGCCCCAGTGTCCAGCCTGGCCTGGGACACTGCCAGGGATCCAGGGGCAGCCACAGCTTCTCTGGGCACCCTGTGCCAGGGCCCGCCCACACTCCCAGGGAACAATTCCTGCCCAATATCCCATCTAATCCTGCCTTCCTTCAGCATAAAGCCATTCCCTGTGTCCTGTCCCTCCATTCCTTGGAAATTGTCTCTCTCCATGTTTCCTGGGGCTCCTTCAGGCCCTGCAAGCCACAATGAGGTCACCCCAAAGCNCTTTGAAAAACTCAAGGAACAACCTGATCCAACGCTCAACTGCTCTCATGGAGGAGGGAAAATCCTCACCTGTATTAACAGTTAAATCCAATCAAATATCCAGTCCAGAATCCAATCATGTTTCAGCTTTAGGATATTATAATTAATATCTCTGACCCTTCTGGTGTCGAAGGATATCCAAGCCAAGGGCCTGCATCACTGACAGCACAGTACCTAAACTTAGCTTTAATTTAATTTAAATTAACTCAAATTTCTTAAGAAGTGCTTGGCACTAGGAACAGCTCTTACCTTTGGAGTTGATTTTCAGCAAGTAGGAGCGTTCCAGAGTCTTCAAAAGAGAGGATGGATTTTAGCAGACAGGCAGATTTGAATTTTTTTAAAAACTCTGTTAACTCCAAACTCAGTCATCTCCACACCCCTCATCCCAGGCTTCACCACCCCTGCACTCTGCTCCTCCTCTCTTTATTAGCTTAATTAGGTGATTAGTGACTGAAAATACACAAGTCCACTGGAAGATTCCAACACTGCTTTGGATTACAGAGTGTGGAGCACAGGCAGGAGGTTCCACCCTGTCCTGAACCCACAGGACCTCTCGGGATTCCCTGAGCTCTGGAATAGTGGAGCTCAAAACTCGAGTCAGACCCAAACCAAAGCAGCACAGCTGGGATGGGTGTGAGGGCAGCAGAGCAGCCCCTGGGGTGGCGTGGGGAGATGTTCCAGCAGCACTGGAGAGGATAAATGTGTGGGGTGGCACACTGAGAGAACTGCTCCACTAAACAATGGGAAAAGCAAAAATCCCTTCTTTGGCTTATTAAGGATTAGATTATTTCCTTCAGGAATGTCATCCAACAACATTGTGTGATCTGCTGTGAAACTGAGCCCAACAGCTAAAATATTCCAGCAGCAAGAAAACTCCACGATTTATCCCACTGGGCAGCTGCCTTGTGCAGGTCCCCTTCATCTCCACAGCCCCACTGATGTCCCACCTCCTCCTGTGCCCCCTTTGTCCCAGTCCAGACAATCTCACAAGCATTCCCATCCTTCCCAACAGACCCAGGAGCAACGTGCTCTTTACCTTAAAGCCAAAGTAGTTGTAGGAGAAGTCTCTGTCGTAGATGATGGCAGAGTTCAGGCGCTGCCAGGAAACAACAAAACTGACCTTTACAAGGTGTAGCAATGCTATCCCTGCTGGCATTCCCGGCCTCAAAGCTCTGGTGTGTGGAGGGCACCAGAGCACAGGAATGAAGCAGGAACAGCACTTCCCTCAAAACAACAAAAGCACAGCTTCGACAACCTTTTTTCACTCAGTTTTTGGCTGAGTTTACTGAAATCTAATTGGACAAGAAGAAACAAAACACAGAACCAAAGGACAAACGGAACTTCTCAGCAGGAACACAGACCTGGAATGACTTGGAACCTGAACCCAAATCTCTTCTCTCCCTCCTACAATGCCTCACTTTGCGCCAGCACAAGGTACTTTTTCTCAAATTAATTACTTGTGCTGATCATGGCAACAGGAACATCCAAGAAAACAAATTCTACTACAAAAACATCCTTACAGGAAGAAAACGCCTCCATCCCCTCTTACCCTCTCCATTCATGCCCTGCACTGGTTTCTGCATTGGCTTTTTACCCTTAAACAAACATGGCTTGCTTAAAAAATAAGAAAAGCAAATTATTTAAGTTTTCAAAATTCAGTGCAATAGTTCAGAAGCGAAAAAACCCCACTACTTACATCTTTGTTGGCCAGAACTATGTCTAGAGTTTCTTTGGAGATCATTGGGGAGTGCTTCCCGTTGTGGGGGTTGATGTAGGTGTAGAGATCCTCCATCACATCTGCGAGGGAAAGGGACGTGAGCAGGACATGTCCAGGCCTGTCCCTGCAGCACCTGGCACTGGGATTCAGGGATGGAGGAGCAGGAATGCCCATCCTCAGGAATAACCCCCTCCAGCCCCTCAAACACACTTCTACTGCTCAGCACTGTCAACCTCAACAACGCACTTCTCTTATAAATTCTGTCTGTAAGAAGTAATGGACGGGGAGGAAAGTGGGTACAACCTGATCTCAATCCATCACATTTTTCACCACTCCATTTCTACAACTGCTTGTCACAAACCAGGCAATTTCCCATTTGCCTTGGGAAACTCGAGGGTTTCATCTCCATGGCATTTTCAGCCAGCCTGAGTCCTCAGGAACTCTCACTTGAGAGATCTCCATACTTCTGTGCCCCAAACCTCCCACTGTGTCTCTCCCCCCAGCAGCTGGAGGCGTCCACCCACCACTGAAGACTTTCTTGGTCTCCTTGTGCAGGTTGGACACGGCGATGCGGGCGGCCAGGATGGCGTAGTCGGGGTGCTTGGTGGTCAGCGTGGCCGCGGTCTCTGCGGCCAGAGTGTCCAGCTCCACCGTGGTGACCCCGCTGTAGAGCCCCTGAATCACCTTCATGGTGATCTGTGCCTGCAAGAGGGAAATGCCCGAGGTCAGGGACCCCAGTCCTCCCGGGTCAGGCGGATCTCAGTGCCCGCAGCACCGCTCGCTGCGCGGGAAGGGGAAAGCAAACTGCAACACCAGACTGGGAGAGCTGGGAATGCTCCTGGAGAGGCACTGGGGACAAGGACTGGAGGGACAGGACACAGGGAAGGGCTTCCCACTGCCAGAGGGATACTGGGAAGGAATTGTTCCCTGGGAGGGTGGGCAGGCCCTGGCACAGGGTGCCCAGAGAAGCTGTGGCTGCCCCTGGATCCCTGGCAGTGCCCAAGGCCAGGCTGGACACTGGGGCTGGGAGCAGCCTGGGACAGTGGAAGGTGTCCCTGCCCATGGCAGGGGCAGCACTGGGTGGGCCTGAAAGCTTCCAAGCCCAAACCCTTCTGGGATTCTGTGTAAGGATGGTTTCCAGGCAATAGGATTGACCAATCTCTACTGAACCTTTGTGAACTGTTGCTACTTTTGCACAACTCGTGAGATTTGCCTCCCTGGGAATGTCAGCACAGGGTTTGGGAGCGTTACTGCTGGCCCAAGAAGCTTCTGGCACAAGCAGATCCAAGTCCCAAAGGAGAAACGGAGCTCCAGGAAAAGAGGTCACACACGACTGCAGAATAAATAAGAATTCAGGGGCACGAGGAGGCAGAAGGACTTGGAATTTCACTTCTGCCATCAGCATCAACTCTCAGTCACTGGGGGCAAGTCAGGACACTTCAAGCTGTGGTCACCAAGTCACCAGTGTCCTCCTCCTGCTCTCCATCCCAAAGACTTTTGGGTACAGGACCAATGGCAACTGTTTGACGGGTGGAATTTCAGACAGGAGAATGGATCATGAGAACTAGGGAGATGGGAAGAGCCTTAATTGGTGACTCCAAATGGCCAGACTGGGTCTGAGACCCACATAAAAATCTCACAGACATCAGTGGATCCAACGGGGAGTCATCCTGGACACAGGCTTTGGAAGGAGAAGCTTCCATGAGTGGGATCAATGCCCACCCCATATCAGCTCAGAAAACCAAGCAGGGATGTGGCAGTGGCAGGGAATTCTGTCCTGGTGTTTGACCGGGAGGGGATCCAGAGCTACTTCCATGTGGCATTGCTCCAGCTCTGCAGACTGACACTGGGAGCAACCTACCAAATCCAAAATATGGGAATTGGAGCAACAAAACTTTTTTTAAGTACCAGGGGCTCAACAGCTTCACCAAGGTTTGAGGGGAAAGGGATCTACCACAGGGAAAGCGGATTTTCCCCTCCACAGTCTCTGCACCTGGGAAGCAAAATCCCTCAGAACACAAACAACTGCAACAAACACATTCTGGATGCGTCTGCCAGGAGTTCACGGAATCACAGGACATCCCGAGCGGGAAGGGACCCACAGGGATCCTCAGATCCAACACAGGACACCCCGGGAATTCCTGCCTGGGTTTCCACTCGGCTCTTGCTCCGGGGCCAGGGCAAGAAGATGGAAGAGTGGGACTCACGGGATCCACGAAGTCGGCGTTGAGGCCATAGCAGAGCTTCTGGATGCGCGACGTGATCTTGTCGAACATGACCCGCTCCTGGCGCCCATCTGGGGACAGATCACACCAGTGCGCACCAGTAAGAACCAGTTCAGCGCAGAACGCCCCCGGCCAGTCACACCAGTGCGCACCAGTAAGAACCAGTTCAGCGCAGAACGCCCCCAGCCAGCCCCTCCCACGCCCACGGGGCAATTTGGCATGGGAATCACCAGGGACAGCCTGCTCTGGTGGAGTACAAGGAAAGGGGAGGCTCCCCCTCCACCCCAAGAATTCCCAGCTAAACCTGCACGAACCCAATTCCCAGGGTGGGGACCCAGCTGAGGGTCACCCCCCACCTCGGGCTGGGACCCCTCCCCTGGCCCAGCACCCCTGGGAGCAAAGGGGTGGGGACCAAGCCCAAAGCTGCTGCCACGGGACCCAAAACCAACGGAGGGGCCTCGTCCCTCACTCCTGGTGTCCTGGGGGGAGCTCTCTCACTCCGGGCTCCCCCCAGAGCTGAGGGGAGCCCATCTCCTCCCCCCAGGTGCCACCAGAGCTGAGGGGATCCCATCCTCCCACGCAGGACTCTCCTAAGAGACAGGGGGGCACCTTACCTGCTCTCTATGAGGGGGACCCCCAAAGCCAAAGGGCGTCTCATCCCCTCACATCGTGTGCCATAAGGTCCCCCCAAAGCTGAGGAGGTCCCACCCCTCGCGTGCCATGAGGGACCCTTCCTAAACGAGGGGATTCCCATCTGCTTACCTTGGGTGCCATGCAAGGGACCCCCAAAGCAGAGGGAACCCCATCCTTCCAGCGCCACGAGGGAACCCCAGAACGGGGGAGGGATTCCCCTTCAGGGGCCACGAGGGACCTCGAAAGCCGAGGGGTCCCATGGCCACACCCTGGGCGCCCTGAGCAGGACAGTGCCCCCCACCCCCAACACTCGGTACCGTGCGGGACCCCCCGAGGAGCGGGGGCACCCCCCCGGAGCAGCGGGGCGCCCCCGGGGCGGGGGGAGCGCTCACCCCGCTTCACGACGTGCATGGCGGCGGCGGGTTCCCCTCAGTTCCCCTCAGTTCCCCTC
>VZTG01010441.1:17947-41790 GCA_013397845.1 Melanocharis versteri
GGAGAACAGAACAATCCGGATGGTGAGAAATCCCCGGCTATCCTGAGTGAGCAGCCAGGAGAACAGAACAATCCGGATGGTGAGAAATCCCCGGCTATCCTGAGTGAGCAGCTGGAGCCTCTCCGGGGGAGACAATGCCATCGGTCACACATGTGGAGCCACCGAGCTCCCAAGGCCACCAGCGGGTACTGCGGAAGGTCACTGTCACGGCTGGTGGCCCGTGGCTGTCACTGGGATAACTAACTGGGATAACAACTGGGATAACTGGGCCTTGGGAACAGCAGCAGCCATGGANGAGACAATGCCATCGGTCACACATGTGGAGCCACTGAGCTCCCAAGGCCACCAGCAGTACTGCGCAAGGTCACCGTCACGGCTGGTGGCCTGTGGCTGTCACTGGGATAACAACTGGGATAACTAACTGGGATAACAACTGGGATAACTGGGATAACTGGGCCTTGGGAACAGCAGCAGCCATGGAACGCAGTGGGGCTGAACACGGGGTGTTGGAGCCGACTCCCAGAACATGGACACACCACACACCCGGGCTGGGAGAGCTCGGGGTGCTGCCAGTGCCTGCAAATGGAATGTCACCGCAATCACAACCTCCAACTCCTTTAAGGAATACAGGAGTCTCCTGCTCTTCCCGAATGTTTCTGGCTCATGGCTTACCACACCTGCAAAGGGGGAATTTCTCCTGGGAATTCCTGCCTGGACACTCCTCTCCCAGAGAAGGTGGCAGAAGCCACCACCTGCACATGCTGAGCCCTTGTTGAGATGCTGCCATGGTTGAACACCCACTTCCAGAGGTTTATTTCCTCCACGAATCCCTGGAAAGTGCCCCCTTCCAGGAAAACAAAGCAGCCTTTGGCTGCAGGGGTTGGCACCAGCCCGACACCGAGTGGCCAGTGCTGGGTCCCAGCGGAACCGGGAGAAGGAGCGAGGCTGTGGGGCAGAACCTTGGCACAGGAATGGTGCTGGTCAGAGCCAGGATCAGGGACAGGCAGGATCGGATCCTGGCAGGAATGCAGTGCTTACTCCAGACCCAGGTCATGGAGGAGGTGGGAGAGCCCCGAGGGATCCAGCGTGCCCTGCCTGGGGATGGAGGTACAGCAACACCCGCTCCCTCAGTCTGTGTCCCAGCTTCACTAAAGAATCTTCTTTTCCAGGAAATCCAACCCAACCCTTCTGGCTGCCAAAATCCCACAGGGATCCAGGTGAGGGTCGGTGAAATAAATCCTTTAAAACAGCAGGGGAGCAGCAAATACAGGAAAAAATTGATTTTTTTCAACTGAGGAGACGTCGAGGATGTGTGTGGAGGGTGAGGGCTCCTTGCTGGGCTCCGGAGAGCCATTCCCTCTCCCGTAAGTCCTGCAGGTTTCAATCCAGAAGGGACCAAAGCAATCCTGCAGCGCTGGCAGCGTGTGGGGAGAATGACGACAGCAGATGGAGAGCCATCCTCTGCTCCAGGAGGATTTTCTTCCCGGAGAGCAGACGCCGGGAACCCGATCCCAGGACAGCTGGTCCCGCGCCGTGGGAGGTGGGACAGCAGCGGCCCAGGCACGGCCTCGGTGACACCACGGCCACTGTGTCACCTCCTGGGACCGCTGTCCCTGCAGCACAGGGTCCGGGGCCATCTGGGGGTCAGGGGGTCCATGTCCCCATTCCTGGTGTGGCTGCTCCCTGGGATCCTCTGCCCTGGAGCGGATGCTGGCACCGCATGGGTCCCACCTCGCTGGAGCCTCAGTTCCTCCCTCTGCGCTCATCCGGGGGGACTGAAGGAGCCGATGCCCAAGAGCCCACAATTCCCAAATATTCCAATGGTCTAAGCTAACCCAGCTGTAACTCAGGAATATATTCCCAAAGGATACAGGGAACACCTGGTGACACCAGCACCCACCAGAGCAGCAGCAGTGCCCACCCTGCTGTGCCAGGCTCCGGGGACATCGTGGCACACAGGACACACTCACCACGCCAGGGACAATCCAAGGGACCCCTGACAGACCAGGACACCTGGCACAGGCACAGGGACCTCCTGCATTCCTACTATGGCACCCACAGGCTGATTCTGGGAGCGGATACCAATGGCTGGGAACTTCTGCTGGGATTCTCTTGAGCCTTTTCCTGGGGTTTCCACAAGGCAGTGCACGACAAGAGGGGCAGGATTCCCGGGATCACACTGGCTGGGCCAGGGACAGCGAGAGGAGTGCACACTCCTGAGTCCATGCCAAGACAAGAGGGAGGAAAGAGCATTCCCAGGATACTGCCATCATCCCGGATGAGGCTCAGCCAAGGCCTCGCCTATGTCCCACTGATTTCCACGAGGATTATGCTCCTGAACTGTTACGGCACATTTTTGATAGGAAAAGCTATTCCAGGACATGGCTGACCTTGATGGGATCCCGGGAAGGGATCAGAGGAAGTTTTTCTGTGGAGCAGCAGGAGCCTCTGGCAGCTCATCCCTCCTGGAAACCACGGAGCAGCAACTGGACAGGGAAATTCCTGGGAGCCTGAGCCTTCCTCCATCCCAGCAGTGCTCCCTGCTCTTTTCCATGGATCCAGGCACACCAACCACCTCCAGACTGACCCCACTGGCACTCCCCCGCCTAAGGCAGGATGGATCTGCTTCCACCTGTGCTTCCTCCCACCCCACCGAGCCATGAGGGAGGGAGGGTGAGGAGATGGGGATGGCAAACAAAAGAAGCAGAGAGCAAAGCATGGAATAAGGAAAGCCTGGAGTACAGGAAGCCTGGGAGTGGAGGAGGAGCAGGGGAGGAGCAGGAGGAGGATGGAGAACAAACACCTGTTTTTCCCCAGCCCTGCAGCCCATGAGGCATTTCTCCGGGTGCTCCCGCTCGGGTACAGCCCAGCAGGGCCAGGAGCTGCCCTGGGTGTGCTGCAGCAGCCACAGAGCCCTCGCTGCCTCATCCCCCCGTGCCTGGCTCTCGGAGCGCCCTTGGCTCCTGGGCTCTGTGCACGTGGCACCAGGGACCAAGGCTTTTCTTAAGGCAAATTCCCAAATTTGCTGTGGGGCTGGGCTTGGCACAGCCTCAGTGCAAACCCAACAGCAGCTTCCTCCCTTCCACCCTGCAAGAGCTGTGAATTACTCATTTCCCTGGATTCCTGACTCTCTCCCTTCCCTGTGCTTTGGCTGCCGCCTCCCTTCCTGGTTGGAGAAGGGCCTGGGCATGGGGATTTGGTCCTACACTCCCATCTCCATCAGTTTTATCCACCTGAGGCAGGCACTGGCAGCAGAAACCTCTGTGCACACACAGCCCCTCCAGCCCCTCTCCCCCCGGGGACCCCCCGATCCCGCAGCCGCCTCCGGCCCGGAACCGCTCTGACCTTATTGGCGCCGGATCCTCTGAAGCCAATTGCAAAAGAGAAGCAAAGAGTGAGGAGTTGAGGAAGCGGCTCCCTGCCGGGATAACCCCAGCAGGATTCCGGAGACAGCGATCCCCAGCCTTGCTTGGGGGGCAGCTCCTTGGAGATGTTTCTCCTGTGAGCTCTGCCCAGCCTTGGCATCTGCTGGATGTGGGACAGGCTAAAGAGCTCCAGCAGCCCCCACAACCAGGGCGGCACATTCCTTCTACCAAGGAAGCCGGGAATCTTTGGGGTTCTGCTCTGGTCCTTGGAGTGACTCCCTGGAAGGCCTTTCAGAGCCTCCCCAGCTGTCCTGCCTGCCTCCCCAGGAGGCTGTGGAGCTTGAGGGATGTATGGAAAGGCCTCCAGGACCGGGGCTATCAAGGAGGAGCAGCAATCCATCAGCTCGGCAGCGGCGCTTTTAGGGATGCATCAAAGCAGGATCTGCTAATGATGCAGTTGGATAAAACAATTAACAGCGACAAAACCCCATCTTTGGGCACCCAACTCTTCGTTTCCACTGCCTGGGATGAGCAGGCATGGATGAGGTGGGGGGGAGCCACCTGCTGTGCTGCAGCTGGAGCAAATCCCGGGCAGGAGGTTCTGACTCCCATCGCTTCTCCTGCATCCCGGGCTTGGCCACGGGAGCAGGGAGAGGACAGTCCTGCTGCACCCAGTGGTGACCAACTGGGCTCTGACCAAGGGGAGCCACCCCTTATTCCCTCCTAACAGCCTCTGGCACCATCCCCTCCCTCCCTGGGGTCCCCACGCCAGATCCCGTTTCTCTCTGCTACTCTCAGGGGGTCTGCAAGGACTCAGGCTTTGTCCTGGGCAGGAATTCCGTGTGTCACGGGCCTCAGGTGGAAATAAATCACATTTAAACAGCTATTTTGGACACAGGACGTGAGCCCCAAGCTGCCAGGATGAGCCCTCCCTCCTGCAGAGTCAGGGAGGCAATGGAAGCAGGGACCAGCAGCATTCCCAGCTTCTACCAGTCAAACTGGGACAGCTGCAATTGAGCTCCCACTGGTAGGAGTTAATTAATTATGCTGCTTCTCATCATCCCCAATCAACCATTACTGAATTAACTGAGATGCTGCTCTGTAATTCTCCATTGTGGAGCAGGTGCAGGAATTTTCCCCTTGATATTCCAGACTCCAGAATGCACCTGGGGCTCTTCAGCTTTGAGACACATGGGGCAGGGAGGGGGTGGAACATCCAAACCAGAGACTGTGAACAAGGCCAGGAGAGATCCCAACACCTGAGGGCAGAGGGACCCACAGGTAAGGGGATAATGGGACAGCGTGCTGGGATGGGTGAAGATGTGGTGACTGGGAATGTCTCCCTGCCTGGAGAAATAATGGTGGAAGGACATTTCCCCTGTCCTCTGCCTCACCCAGAGACTCCCAGCCTTCTCCCAGCAGTCTGCTCCCCAATACCGAGGATTAGGAGACTGTTTTTAATCTGGCCACGGAGAAAGCATGGAACAGAGATGGAATGACCTGTGCAGGGCCACAGGCAGCACCTGGCAGGGACAGGATTCCTGAATCTATCACAGCCTCCCACTGCCTCCATCGAGTGCCTGGGACACCTGAGGCCACGAGCACACATCCCACGGCCCCGATCCCGGGGGATCCCACACCCACAGGGACACAACGCCTTGGGCCTGGCTGCATCCACCACCCCGTGGGACGAGGACGTCCGGGATCTCGCGTGGGGAAAGGCACCTGAGGAACCTGATCCTGTGCTGGGGACACACAGCGTTCCTGTCAGGGCTGTCAGGGCCCCCTCGCAGCTCCAGGCAGGATTCCTGCTCCTCCCTATCGCCAGCATGGTGAACTGGGACAGCTCCGGGATCCAGGGATGGAGGGTAACCAGTCCCCAGGATGCGCCAGCTCTCCAAAGAACAACTGAAAGGGACCAAGCTAAAGCCAACAAAAGCAGCTCCAACTCCCTGCTCAGATACTCCTTAGCCAAAACACCCCCATTCCTCATCCCTACCAGACCAGAGGGGGAGTCACCCCGAAACACATTCCTGAACTGCTGCTCCAGCACCTCTGAAAACCATCCCAAATCTCTCCAACTGCTACCTCGTGGTCCCCACCCATCATGTTCCCTTTGCAATTCACTTGTGAGGGCCCCGAGGAAGTCCAGGCTTCAAATCAGGTCAGGTTTGGTGATCAGTTCTGCTACCTCCTCACATCCCCTTGCTCAGGGAATACTGAGCACCCGGGAATTCTCATTTGCTCAGTTACAGTGAAACAACAGCAGAGCACCTTGGGAATGCCCCCGCTGAGCTCGTGGGCGTGGGGATGGCCCATGGAATCCTCCTTAGAGGCTCCAGCGGCACCAGAGAGCAGTGGAAGGAACAAACATGGATAAATCATGGAACAAAGGCCCGAAAGAAAAGGGCAGGAGGAATGTGAGAGAAAGAGCACCCCAGCAAGCGTCAGCTCTGAGGCACAGCAGGCAGGAGGCAGCTAGAAAAGAAACAGCAATATACCCAAAGCTCCCAGTGCGACAGCGAACTCCAGAGGTGACATCAGGAGGGGGCAGGTCGGGGATGGAATCCATCTGGAGGAAATAAGAGGTGGTGTGATGGTAATAGATAGGGTGGACATGGCAAGCAGGAGCAGGTGCGGTGGTGGTGGATGAGGAGCAGGAGGTGGAGGAGGTGGAGGCAGGCGATGGGCTGGAGCCGGGCAGGTCGGAGCTGAAGGACTGTCCGGAGGAGAGGCTGTGCTTTCGGCGCAGGGACACTCGGCCCGCCCGGAACGGGGCGGCGGGGCCCGGCTCGGGCTGCCCCGGCACGAGACTCTCTACCAACCTCTGCGATCCGTGGCCGTGCTGCGGCTCCACCAGGCGCTGCCGGACTGTGCTGGGCAAGGCCGGAGCTGCAACGAGACACAGCGGAGAGTGAGGGCACAGCCCGGCCCACGGAGCTCTGCCAGCGCCAGCACTGGCACCATCCAACCATCCCTCCATCCCTGTCCCACCGGCACCATCCCTGTTCCACCAGCACCACCCCACTGCCCCTGTCCCGCCGGCACCATCCCAGCAGCACCATCCCACCGTCCCTGTGCCACCAGCACTGTCCCACCTCGTGCCAGCAGTTAAGGCCTGTTTAATGCAGAAGCAGCTTTAAGCTGGTGCTGAACATGCTGGATTAATGCCCAGCCCATGGAAAACTCCAACACTGCTGATGTAGGTGCCTCTGAACACCTTATCTGAGCATCTTGCCTGACGCAGAGTGGCTGCGTGATTCATCCCACCCGTGATTCATCCCCCCCGTGATTCGTCCCACCTGGAGCCACCACCTGGCTCCCGGAGAGCCAGGAACTGGGCTCTTCCAGGGCCATTCCACCCTCACAGACATCTCATGGCTCTGGTCCTGCTGCCTGGGTGGGACCTTCACAGCCCAGAGCAGGAGCCCCAGGTGAGCAGGTCAATGTTGGCACCTAAAGCTGCACTGCTGGAGCTCAGCTCTGCTCCATCTCTGGCATCACTGTGCTGGGGCAGCACTGGGAGCAAAGCACTGGCAGCATGGAATCATACAGGGAACTGCGTTGGGAGGGACCTTAAAGATCAGCTCTTCCCACCCCTGCCATGGGCAGGGACACTTCCACTACCCCAGGCTGCTCCAAACCCTGTCCAACCTGGCCTTGACACTGCCAGGGATCCAGGGGCAGTTCTCTGGTTGGTTGAAAATATTTGGGTTGAGGACACTGGGCAGGAATTGTTCCCTGGGAGGGTGGGCAGGCCCTGGCACAGGGTGCCCAGAGCAGCTGTGGCTGCCCCTGGATCCCTGGCAGTGCCCAAGGCCAGGCTGGACACTGGGGCTGGGAGCAGCCTGGGACAGTGGGAGGTGGCCCTGCCCATGGCAGGGGGTGGAACAGGATGAGCTTAAAGGTCCCTCCCAACCCAGACTTTCTGGGATTCACGCCTGATTCTTCCATGCCTGAACTGGTGACTTTGGCCCCAGAGTGGCCTCACCTGCTTCCAGCTTGTTCCATGACCACCGTGACTGATCAGAGAGACCCTCAATCTGAGAAATATTCTCCTCTGGTTGCTAATTCCCCTTGGTTTGGGGAACCATGGGAATGTCCTTTAGAGCCCCAGCACCAGCTCCTGAACTGCCTTCAAAGCTCCTCAGGATCTGTCCAGCCCTGTGGTCACACCTGGCTGGAACTGGAGCTCAGCAATCCCTGAGCAGCTGCCTGTGCCCCACACCTGGTCACCCCCAGAGCCAGGGGAGGCCCCTTGGCCTGCCTGGAGCCTTGGGAATGCTCCCCTCCATCACGGAAAATGGGATCTCAGGGCTGCAGCCCCATCCTGAGCCAACCAGGCTGGCTTTATTCCATCCCCTTGCTGCCATTCCATACAAGATGTTCCTCTTTTGGCAGGAGATAAGGTGTTCAGGATTGTTCAGGATTTCTTATGTGCCTAAGAAATTATTGTACAAATGGGTTAAAAAGATGCAGAGACAGGAAAGCTCAGAAATGGAGGAGGAGAGCTCCTTTGGGAATGGAAGAACCAGCAATCCCTGCTCTGCAAACTCCCAGCTGGACACACACGGCTCCTCTGGAACAACAGCTCAGGACTGAAGGATCCACAGGGACATATTTCCAGTGGAAGAAGGAATAAGAAGGAATAATTCTGGCAACTTGGCTGTTTCCACACCCCCAAGGTGATTCTCAGTCTTTCCCCCTGCTCAGGTTTGCTGCTCCTTGTTTCCTACACTGCCCATCCATGAACCTGGAATTTTACACCATCCACCTTCTATTGCAAGATTCTTTTTTTCAGCTCCAGAGCTGCAATTCCAATTTGGGAATCTCACTGTGAAGGGTTCACAGGGATCTGACTGCAGAGTAACTCACTGAGGTGATGGGTTTCTGCTACAGGTTTCTCTTTCCCTTGGGCCACGCTTTTTTCCCTATGGATTCCTTGTTTTTTTCCTGGTGTTCCACCCCTCATGTACCAGCTCACTACTTCCCACCTCTGCACTCTCCTTCTCTAAGCCTTCCCCTGTGCTGAGCTCTGGAGCACAGGCTGGGACCTCCACCCCTTCCCTCCAGACACATTTACCATGTTTTACCAACATTCCCCAAACTACCTGCCCCGCATCCTGAGGAAAAGCCCTCCCTGCACGAGGCTGCACATCCTCCTCCTCCATCCACGGCAGCCGGCGCTCGGCCGTGCTCCCAAAGGAAGGCTTCCGAGGGCAGCCACGGCCAGGAGGCTGTGTGCCATCCCCACGGCACTGGGGCACCAGGGGACAGCTGTCCCTGAGAGGTGGCACTGCTCGGTTTATTCAGGGATTCTGAGGGAACGCGGCACGGCAGCAGCAGCACCTGCGGGGAGGGATGGGGCAGCAGGGAACGAGGTGGGATGGGACTGGGAATGGGGAATGCTGTCACCTCCTCCTGGCCTCACTGGGGCCTTAACCTCCACCTCAGGGGTAAAATGGAGTGAGTCCCACCCTCCTGATTCCCTAACTGCACCCAGGAGCACGTGGGAGCTGCAGCTGAGATTCTTCTTCATCCCACCAGACTCTTCCCAGGGTTAGTACAGGTGGCGATGGCTCAGTGAGGAGAGATTTATTCATTAGTTCCCGTGCCAGAAAGATGGAAAATTGGTGGATGTATTTTAGTCCAGAAAAAGGCCAGAGGGCAGAATAAAAAAATGAAAGTACAATTGAAGAGAACCAAACCAGGGTATTTCCAGAGGGACTGATCCTCCGAGGACAGCGAGGAGCGGTCGCTGAACCTGCGCCCGAAAAGCCAGGCTGCATCTGGGGGGGACAGCCAGGTGGGAACAGGAGAAAGAGAAATGGGATTTACTGGGAGAAGCACCACGAGCCCTCAGCAACACGTGTGGGCAGGAGAAACTCGGCACTGCTCTACTGAGGCAGGGTTTGTGCACAAAGGAAAAAGATCCTACAGGGAAAGGCTCCCTTGCTCTGGGAATTGGAGTGCCCAGTGCTTGCTACAGGGTGCATCACCTGCAGGAGGTGGGCGGGCAGGAGGGGGGCAGGCAGGTAGGTGGGCAGCCGGGCAGACAGGTGGCAGGAGGGTGGGCAGGCTCTCTGCCCAGCTCTGGGATGATGGAACTGGAAGCGCTCCCTGGAAATGTCTCACTCGAGATGTCTAGAGCGCAAAGAAGCTGAAGCTGAAATTGGGGCTGAGGGCTCACGCCTGGCCCAGCTCAGTCCTCAGGTGTCACCTGGGACTGTCCCAAACACCCCTGCCACCAGTGCCCAGCTGGGGCCGTGCCAGGGCTTTATCAGAGCCGTTCAGCTCGATTCTGATGGTGGCTGGTAATGACAAAGAGCAGGAGGCCTCCATTCCCTGAGGGTTTAATGTCCCCAAGCACACCTGATCCCACAAACCGTGGCTCCAGCCCCCGTCTGCTGAGCCCAGGGAACACGCAGGTACCCCCGTGCCTCCTGCCCATCCCAAAGCCTCCAGCCCTGCCTCCCCTGGCCCCTGCCCTGAGCCCCCTCAGCACCTGCCTCCAGACCTTCCCAGCACCAAAGCCAAGCCCCAGCCCGAGGTGACGTGGCCTGGCACACAGGGCACCTCCTGCAGCACATGGTGCCAGCCCTGAGACCCTTCCTTCTGCTGCTCCCTCTTCCTCCTGCTCCCCCAGACAGCCCTGGCTCGCATCAAATCGTCCAGAGTTGCCCAGAGAAGCTGTGGCTGTCCCATCCCTGGAAGTGTCCAAGGCCAGGGGCTTGGAGCAGCCTGGGATAGTGGAAGGTGTCCCTGCCCATGGTGTGGGACATGGATGGGCTCTGAGCTCCTTCCAACCCAATCCCCTCTGTGATCCCATGAAAGTGCCCGGATCAGGGTGCTGTGCCCTGGGCAGGTGCTGCTCCTGTGCCCCCAGGCCCCTGCCACTGCTCTCCAGCTCTCCCAGTCTCTCATGCAATAGCCAGAGATGGGAAACTTTTTGGAAAATGCCCTTCTGGGAGAAGCAAGGCAGGATCTGGGCCAGCTAAAGGCAGGAACAGCAGCCAGGGCTGACTCCCAGCTGCTGCAGAGAAGGTGACAGTGTGCCCCAGCCCAGGAGCTCAGCAGCTGGGGGGGTCACAGGCACAGGGTGATCCCTGTTCAGCCCTCCCTCCGTGGGATCTGGGCTCGGCGGAGCAGGGACAGCCACCCTGGGAGCTGATGCTCCTTGTCACCGACACAGGGGACGGGAGGTCCCCCTGGGTGACCACAAGCCCTGCACAGAGCTGGGGGTTGAGCCTTTGCTTCAGGAAATGTTTCACAGGTCCCTGAGGCTGGCAGACTGCTGCTCCCACCCGGAATGGTGCAGGATGCAGGTCCAGCTGTGCCTCAGGAGGGGGCAGCTTTGAGTCCTTTAAATCCCAAAAAAAGTGCTCAGGCCAAGGGAACATCGGGATAATCCCTTTTCCTGTCTCATTGCCATGTCTACCCCTGCCTTTGGCTGGGGTTTTTTGGTAAATGTTTAAATCAGTGAGTTGACCAGAACAGCACAGACAGAAAGACATGATGATTAACAATTTCTAAATTACCAGTTCTGCTGGAATTTACAGGCTCCGAGCAAACCCAGCAGTGGGTCCTGGCCCGCAGGGATGTTCCTGACCCTGACGGACCAACTACAGTCTTTGGGCCTGGAAACCCCAGCTTGGATCAATTAATCCCTCCTGATGCAGGTGAACCATGGATCCAGGTCTGATCTGTGTCACAGCCCCCAAGCCCAGCAGGCACAGCCCCCATTCCCAGGGAGCTCCCAGAGCCCCATTCCCAGAGAGCCCCCCATTCCCAGGGAGTCCCTGGAGTCCCCCATTCCCAGGGAGCTCCTGGAGCCCCATTCCCAGGGAGCCTCCCATTCCCAGGGAGCCCCTGGAGTCCCCCATTCCCAGGGAGCCCCCCATTCCCAGGGAGCCCCCCATTCCCAGGGAGCTCCCAGAGCCCCCATTTCCAGGGGGCCCCCCATTCCCAGGGAGCCCCCCATTCCCAGGGAGCTCCCAGACTCTCATTCCCAGGAAGCTCCCGGAGCCCCATTCCCAGGGAGCCCCTGGAGTCCCCCATTCCCAGGGAGCCCCCCCTTCCCAGGGAGCTCCCGGAGCCCCATTCCCAGGGCTCACGTACATTGGATGGACATGGGCGACACGAGCTCCTCGTCCAGGTCATCCACGTCATCAGTCATGATGAAGTGGGAGGGGTTGGGCCGGGGGGTGCCCATCCAGCCGGGGTCGATGTTGAGGGCCGAGGCCAGGGAGTGGATCCCGGGGTTGTTGACGATCTGGAAGCCGCAGAGGAGCTCGATCTGCTGCCAGCGGTGCAGCCGCTCCCGCAGCGCCGCCGTCACCTCGCTCAGCGCTTGTCTGGGGACAGCGACACACAGACAATGGGGACAACGAAGGGAAAACACCCCCTGGATCCCCCGGAACAGAGCCCACGGGGTCAGCTGTGTATCCTGAAACTGGAGACACTTCTCATTCAAATTCCAGGAATACAGGAATTAAAAAACGCAGCGGTAGCTCAAGTGTCCAGGGATAATAACGAGGGGGAATGGCTTCCCACTGCCAGAGGACAGGGATGGATGGGATCTTGGGCAGGAATTGATCCCTGGGAGGGTGGGCAGGCCCTGGCACAGGGTGCCCAGAGAAGCTGTGGCTGCCCCTGGATCCCTGGCAGTGCCCAAGGCCAGGCTGGACACTGGGGCTGGGAGCAGCCTGGGACAGTGGGAGGTGTCCCTGCCCATGGCAGGGGTGGCACTGGATGGGCTTTAAAATCCCTCCCAAGCCAAACCATTCCATGACAATCCCTTAAGCATTCTGCAGCCTCCTGGAACCTCATTTTGACAGGACTTTTAATTGCTCCACATAACTGTGATCCCTTGTTTCTCACAGGTAAAACTAGAAGGTTACTGATGAAGAGGAGGGAGTCCAACCCCAGGTCACTGAGGACAACAGAAGGTCAGCCAAATGAGCCCCACAGCCCCTGCAGAGGTGGGGACACTCCTGCCTGGGACAGGGGAGGGGTGAAGAGGGAGGCAGGGATAATGGAGGTGTTGAGCAGACACTCACTTTGCAGTTAAGATTTTATGATCAACATCGTCCAGAGAGGAACTGTGAGCAACATGGAACGTCCCAAAAAGGGTGTTTCGCTTCTTTTTGATCTTTTCAGCCTGGAATATCAACAGAGAAAGGTCACAGGAAGAAGACAACCTCATGTTTCCTCCAGGCCATGGACATCCTGGATGGGCTGAGACAGGCACAGTCCCTGCAGCTGCCTGCACACACGGGAATAGTGGGAACGGTGTTGTTACTGAGGAATGCTGTTCTCCCTGGCACTGGGGTGAGGAATTCACCAGCAGCAGGTAGCAGGTTGGGGATTTCATGCTTCCTTCTCTGTTTCCCAAAAATCAGAGGGAACTGAACTGAAAAGGCTGAACTTTCTGGGCAGAGTTGGAGTCCCCATCCCTGGAGGGATTTCACAGCCCTGTGGATGTGGCACCTGGGGACACGGGGCAGTGGTGGCCCTGGCACTGTTGAGGAGCAGGTGGACTTGAAGGCCTCTGAGGGTTTCTCCAACCCGAACCATTCCATGATTCCGTGAACCAGGTACCTCACACAGTGAAGGGCTCTCACTTTGGCTCGTCCCTCCCATGAATGACCACCAAACACAGCCCAAGAATGCCCAAGGGATCTTGGGCTGGGGAAGATTTTTGGTTTCAGGTTGGGTTTGTGTCATTGTATCAAAAATTGAAGTCTCCTCCTGCAGCTCTTCCACTCCCAGCTCCAGTGGCATGAACCCAGGACTTAGGAAAGCCAAGGATGTGGATGCAAGAACTCGACACAGCCAAAGGAAAACTGCTGGAATGTTAAAATGCTCCCAATCAAAGCAGATTAAGGCAGACAGAGTTTTCCCTCCTGCCAGTTCTGCTGGCTCTGTACAGCCACAGGAACGAGGTCGTGTCACAACAGCTCCCTGGGCTCATCCCTCAGGGCTGGCACACAAAACCCCAGATTGGGAATGCAGCGGTGATTCACCGCACGGATCTCGGGATTCCACTGCCTGTGTGTGCTCATCACCTGGAGCAGGGATTGTGCTGAGAGCTGCAAAGCCTCCTGCTCACTGAGCACCCTGAGCAGCAATCCCTGTCCCAGATTCCCAGGGCTCCAGGCTCCAACAGTGCCCAGGTCAGGAGCCGCCCGCCCTGAGAGCCCACGGCTCAGGAGCCTCATCCCCACCCTCGTGCTCATCCTCATACCCATCCTCATGCTCATCCTCATCCTTGTGCTCCTCCTCATCCTCATCCTCGTGCTCATCCTCATCCCCATCATCAAGCTCATCCTCATCTCCATCCTCATCCTCATCCCCATCCTCGTGCTCAGCCCCTGCTCACACCTCGCTTGTGCTGCACAGGCAGGGATGGATGGGATATTGGGCAGGAATTGTTCCCTGGGAGGGTGGGCAGGCCCTGGCACAGGGTGCCCAGAGCAGCTGTGGCTGCCCCTGGATCCCTGGCAGTGCCCAAGGCCAGGCTGGACACTGGGGCTTGGAGCAGCCTGGGACAGTGGAAGGTGGCCCTGGCCATGGAGTGAGATGGGCTTTAAGGGCCCTCCCAACCCAACCCCTTCTGGGATTCCATGATTCCACGGAACAAAGAAGATGCAGAGAAACCAGCTCTCCAGGCTTCACTCCCCAAAGCTTCCCCACAGACCCAGCACAAGGCCGCTCCAGCTCTCACCCCTTCCTTGGCCACCAGCAGCTGCTTCTCTGCGTTCTGCTTCTTGATGTTGTAGTACTGCACCTCCACCTCGTGGGTCAGCTGCAGCCACTTCTGCAGGGCCTCGGGGGCGGCCCAGCTGCAGTGGGACTCCAGCTCCTTCTCCGCGTTCTTCAGCGCCATCCGCACCTGGGGAGAAGGGCCCGGGACACCGTGGAGCAGCCGTGGGGACACGGCCCTCCCGCAGCTCATCCCCCCTCTGCTGCCAGCCCCGCTTCCCAGGGAAACAGGAAAAAACTTCCCAGGCAGCTTCATCTTAGTGCAGGCAGCAGGAAAAGTCCTCTGGAGGAGCGGTGGCATCCTGGGGACTGCGGGAGAGGAGCCACCCACACGCCAGGCTGCTGCTCCGAGCACCAGAACCTCCCACAGATGATTCCTGCATCCTACAGCTGAGCTCCTTCCTCGAAAATTCCCAGGCAGCACCATGCTGTGCTCCCTCTCAACCTCTCCACATCAGCTCCTCTGCCACCAGCCACAGGAAAACCCTCTGCAGCTGATGGCATGGTGCACAAGGTTGTTCTCTGCAGCCTCTAGAAAGCTCTGCAGAGCTTCCTGCCTGTCTGTGAATCCCACAGATCCTCCTGCGGAGGCAGAATCCCTGACAGGACCGTGCAGGCGATCCCTGTCTCACCACAGCTCCGAGCCAAGCCCAGGGAGCTCGTCAGGAGACGACTTCCACGCTGGAGCGACTGAGAAAAATATTTAGACACAAAACATGTGCTGCTGGTCAGGAAAAGAAACAGCCTGGCTGGATCAGCCGCTCCTGGGGTCTCTCCTTCCACCCCAGCCCAGGCTCCTGCACACCCCGACATCCCACAGAGATCCAGGATCAGAAGGGACTGAGTGAAAAGCCAGTTAAGAGCACCCCAGCCTCACAGAAAAGCCTTTAGTGGGGGAGACCATCAAGAATGAACTCGTCTCTCGCAGTGCCCACCCCGTGGAGAGGCTCTCACAGCCCTGGAGCCCGACGAGCCCTGCAGGAAGGGAACAGCACAGGGAGGGGAAGCCCAGTCCCGGGACATGCTCCAGGGATGGGGCACTGTGCCCCCACAGCACCCTGAAGCTCGGGGGGCGGCGGTCTCACGCTGCACAGCAGCTGTGCCTCCCACCCCAAGCAGCTCCCGGAGCTTTCCCTGCTCCTGCACATCCCAGCCCACGGACGCAGCCCTTTCCCTCACGGCGGTGGGCGGATGCAGAGAAGCGTTTTTGTGAAGGATTGCTCACGCTTGGAGCTTTTCCCTGGATCTGTTCTTTAACTCGGTCACGTTGCACCGAGCCTGGGGAGGGTTTTAGGGAGCCAAGAGCCCCGGGGTACAGGCAGATACTCTGAAATTCCATATTTTATCCAGAAGGACCGTCCATCCAGGAGCAGCCCTGAGGCCCCACACACAGGAGGTCAAACAGTTCTACCACTTGTGTGTGATTTAGGGTTGTTCAGTATAAAACTGCCTAAATCAGTCCCAGAGTGCCACATTCAGAGTCACAGACCCTGGGTTTTTTCTGGCTTTTCCCACTGGACACCAGCAGCATCAGGTGCTGCTCCCACCTCAGCAGAACTCTCCATCACCCAGGAGCATCTGGGATCTGGGAATACAGAGAAAACGCATGTAGGAAATCTGTCACTGGTGGCTTGGGGTAGAGGAGTGCTCGTAACACTTACAGGAACAATGTTTTAGGGAATGGTGGGAAAGGGGAGTGGTGAGGAACAGGCAGGGACCAGTGCTAAAGTAAGTGTCCACGACCCAAACCCTCATGGTTCTGCAGGGAATCCATGCAAACAGGAGTTATTTAGTGTGTCTCCATTCTCCTGGGAAGATCTCTAAGATCCCATCTGGATCACTAAGAGCAATAATTCATAAGGAAATTTATAAAGAAGATATCTTTTGCCCTGGTGAGACCCCTCAGTGTGCTGGGCTCAGCTCTGGGGCCCAACATCAGGAGGACCTGGAGCTGCTGGAGCCAGTCTAGAGGAGCCACGGAGCTGCTCCAGGGCTGGAGCCAGACTGGGAGAGCTGGGGGTGCTCACCTGGAGAAGAAAAGGCTCCAGGGAGAGCTCAGAGCCCCTGCCAGGGCCTAAAGGGGCTCCAGGAGAGCTGGAGAGGGACTGGGGACAAGGCCTGGAGGGACAGGACCCAGGGAATGGCTTCCCACTGCCAGAGGGCAGGGATGGATGGGATATTGGGCAGGAATTGTTCCCTGGGAGGGTGGGCAGCCCTGGCACAGGGTGCCCAGAGAAGCTGTGGCTGCCCCTGGATCCCTGGCAGTGTCCCAGGCCAGGCTGGACACTGTGGCTGGGAGCAGCCTGGGACAGTGGGAGGTGTCCCTGCCCATGGCAGGGAGTGAAATGAGATGAGATTTGAGGTCTGTTCAACCCAAACCAGTCTGGGATTCTATTCCACAATTCTCTCAGTGCTCTCTGGGCCTGTGGCCCTACCTGGGGTTGTGGTCTGGGGAGGGTGACCCAGTGAGGAGAGAGGGATGGATGAACATCCTGGGAACAGGACACTTCTCCATCCCATACACCCAACTCCAGCAGCACCATCCAAACCCTCCAGTGTGGCTTTGGTGATAAGAATCCACTGGTGCAGGAAGAGGTCTTGGTTAACATTCCCTGGGAGCAGGGAATATGCTGAACTGGGAGGAGCTGTGGGGTCAGAGGGGGTGGCTGGTTAATGTCACGAGTGTCCTGGAGCTGCTGGGACGGTGCTGGGGTTACGGTCACACAGTGGTCAGGTGGGACACTCCAGTACTCACCTCCCGACGGCCTGAGGAACCACAGAGGCCACGCCAGCTCCGGCTTCCCGGGCTCCTTACAAACGGGAATGCAGGGGAAGTGGAAGGGATGAGAGCCGGGAGCCGGCCGGGTGCGAGGGCTGGGCCACCTGAGGCCACCCAGCCCCATCTGGTCCCAAAGCACACTGCCCCAGGGTCTGTCTGTGCCACGAGGGACATCCCAGGGAAACGGAGCTCAGCAGCCCCGTGGAGAGGCTGGATGGCCACAGCAGGGAGGAGGGAGGCTGGATAAGAGCACTCCTGGAAAATGGCACCGTGGGTCTCGGGGCTGCTGCTGCTCCAGGCAGGAAGGGAATTTGCTGTTTGCATCCCTGCACTGCCCCAGGGCTCCCAGGACACTTGGTCCTGCCTTGCCAGGGGAAACCCTGGATTCCTGCCTGGTTTTCTTCCCTGTCCTTCATGGTGGCAAAAAAGACTGGACACAGTTGGGAGGATACACACATGGCCTTGGAATATCCAAGGAACCTGTCTGGCTCATGCAGTTCTTGCTTCCAGTTTCAGTTAAAACAGATCTGTATCTTAGAGTCAGGTGAGAACTGTCCCTCAGGTGACACAGGAAGCAGCTACTGGAATTGTGGGTTTGGACTTTCTTGTAGGTTTGGGGAGGTTAAGGTTGGACACTGGGAAAAATTCCTTATGGAAAGGGTTGTCCAGCCCTGGCCCAGGCTGCCCAGGGCAATGCTGGAGTCACACCCCTGGAGGGATTTAACAGGATGTGGCAACTGGGGACATGGTCAGCAGTGGCCTTGGCAGTGCTGGGGAATGGCTGGACCTGATGTCTCAGAGGGTTTTCCCAGCCCAACCCTTACACACGCCTCTGATCCACGAGAAAACATGGAAAGCATAACTGAACTCACTCTAAATCTATCCTAAAACCATGAACACAAATAAAGAAAGAGTGTATGGCTTGGAGAGGGAGTCAGAAATCCCAGAGGATGCAGCTCCAGGGCGAGTCCAACCCCTCTGCTCCTGCTGGGACCTCACAGGGTGCCAGCACCTGCCCTGTCCAGCACCGCGACAGCGACCGGGACGTGTAATGGACACTGTGGGAAAGACACTGGGGCTTTTCCTCCACAAAGAGGAGTGGGAAAGCAAAGGCAGAAGAGCAGCAGCAGCAGCAGAACCCCACTGGATTCAGGGGTGTCGGAGAGCAGTGAGGACTGGTGTCCCTCGGGAGCCAGGACTGGGACCAGCGCTGTCCTTGCTGGTGACACGGACACTGGGACCCAGGGCAGCCCCAGTGTTTGCCAGTCACACGGAGCTGGGTGCTGTGGTCACACATGGCAGGGAAGGGATGGGGCATCCAGAGGGACCTGGACAGGCTGGAGAGGTGGCACCACGCCAGCCTCATGGAGTTCAGCAGGACCAAGGGCAAGGGCCCGCACCCGGGCCCGGGCNGGGGCTTGGAGCAGCCTGGGACAGTGGAAGGTGTCCCTGCCCATGGCAGGGGTGGGGCTGGATGGGCTTTAAGGTCCCTCCCAGCCCAGGCATTCTGCATTCCGTGATTTCCCAGAGGGATGAAGCAGCACTGCCCTCACTGCCATGTCTCTGTGGAAGTGCATCCCCCAGGGGAGCCCTCACCTGCTCCAGCTCCTGCTCCGCGTATTTCTGCCGGCTGAGCTCGTTCTCGGTGCCCTCGCGCAGCTCCCGCAGCCTGTGTGCCTCCTGCTTGGCGATGCTGATCTCATCCTGCAGCTTCTTCTCCAGGTGCACCTTCTCCACCTCCACGGAGCGATGCTCCTCCTGCGCCTTCTGCAGCCTGGAACACAGGAGAGGCAGAGCCAGTGCTGGGCTGGGCTCTCCGGACACCGCAGGGAGCGCGGGGACCAGGGCTGCCCACCACATCCAGCCCTGCTCTCGTGGATGTCAGGGAGAAAGTGCACCACGGCTGGGAAGAAAGGAAATGGTCAACTGCTCAGTCTCAGCTTCATTCGTTTATCAAATACTCAGGATGCATTTTCTTCATTCCCCAAAGCTCATCTGGATTTCCTCTAATGAGCCTCAAATTAAGCTGAGTTTTTGGTGTCTTCACCAAAGTGAAGACTCTGATAAAACAAAGCAGGGGAAGATCTGCCAGCGCACATCAGACCACCCAGACGGGATGGCTCTGTGTTCCCCCCGCAAAATCCTGCAATTTCAGACATGTCTTAATCTTGCCTGGACATTCTTATCCTTCCTCATGACCGAATGGAATCAGTAGGAATACATGGCAACAACTCAGAAATGGTGGCAGCAATGAAAGCCTGGATCTCCATGGGTCAGTGGGATCTTCCATGAGGAGCTGACCTGCACTGAGGCTCCCAGCAAGGCCGTGAGGTTGGCAGGGATCAGCTGGGCCAGCGACTCTCAGAGAGGATCCGAGTGTCACCTGTCCCAGGGGAGACTCCACCCACCTGGAGCTGTCCCGAGGGGAATTCAACAGAGCCCAAGAGCTGACCCAACGGGCAAGCACCACTGGCCAAGAGCATCACCAAGCGGAGCTCAGCTGAGACACGGAGCTGTCCCAAAGTGAAGACGACAGTGACAAAGAGCTGCTGCAGGAGAACTGAAAACACGTGTCTGACGTGAGCTGGGACAGGCCCTGCACAGGCTGGCACAGCCCTGCAGTCACCAGGACACCCCGCACACCCTGCTGGCACAGCCCTGCAGTCACCAGGACACCCCGCACACCCTGCTGGCACAGCCCTGGCTCCTGTCGTGCCCCACACCCAATGTCCACTCACGCCAGTGACACACTGCTGACGTGTCCCCCTCCCAGCTGGCCATGGGGATGGATGTGGAACTCGGGGACACGGGTGAGGGGTGATTATGGCTGTTTTTAGCTGAGCGGGGCAGGGGCACCGCGCAAGGACGGGGCCATCCACAGGCAGCGGGACGAGCTTGACAAGGGCACCACGAGAGCCTCGTGTGCCTCCACATGAGGGGGAAGCTCAGGGCCGGGTGCTGCACCCGTGTCGGGGCGATGCCCGAGTCAGCGACTCTTGCAGGTGGGAAGAGACCACCCCCAGCACCAGGAACCAGCAGGTGAGACCACCCCTGCCATGGGCAGGGACACCTTCCACTGTCCCAGGCTGCTCCAAGCCCCAGTGTCCAGCCTGGCCTCGGGCACTGCCAGGGATCCAGGGGCAGCCACAGCTTCTCTGGGCAACCCGGGGGCCCACGGTCCAGGAGCTTCCATACAATCAGCTCTTCCATACAGTCCATAGACCTCCAAAACAGACCTGCCCACTCCTTCCAGGCATCAGTAGGATGTGCCAAGACTTGATGATCTTGATGAGTCACCTAATGGACTGCAAAGTGCTGCTGCTGAAGGATGTTCTCCAAGATGCTCTGAAGATGAATAAAGGGTTTGGCATGAACGTTCCCAACTCCTCAGGAGCGTGTCTGAGCTGCACAGCAAAGGCCAGCAGCAGTGGCACTGCTGAGGCATCCTGTGCCTCCCAGAAGTGTGCTCAGCACTGAGCTTCACCCAGCCAGGAGGGTCCTTCAAGGTCTGGAGAAGTCTCTGAGCAGAATTTCAGCTCAACTTCTCCACAAGTCCAGGAGCACTGGGGCTGTCCAGAGTTTTTGCTGTTCCTGTGGCGGCTGAGGACCCCAGCTGAACCCCACTGGGGAAGGATGAGGAAGTGAAGGAATATTTCCCCTCAAGAGGTCTCCCAAGATTCCCAGTTCACCTCCCAGTCCGTGAGCTCCTGCTCGGTGCCTTGTGTGGAGGACGAGCCCTCCCAGGCTGCTCAGGCTTAAGGCTGTGCCGAGTACCAGCGGTTTTGTGTTTCCTCCTGAGGGGCTTTAGAGCATTAGTTGAACTTCCCAGGAACATCCACTTGTTTACGTGGCTCTGCCCTCGGCAGCAGGGCCCAAGGTCGTTCCCCACAGGCACATTCCCAGTGTGGAGCTCAGAGGTGACACCCGGCCGAGCCCTCCTGCCCCGGACACTGCTGCTCCAGGGGATGGACACGGAGAAGGGATTCCTGTCTCCTCCCAGATGCAGAAAAAATAAATCAAACTTCCTCTGGGAATATTCCCAAGCTGTAAGATAAAACTCCACGAGGCTGTGTGGAGCCAGCTGTGGATTGGAGCCGCAGAGGGGAGTGCACTTTGTGCCAGGGGGACGTGGCCAGCGTGGCTCCATCACCCCGGAGCTCCCTCAGGGACACCACCCGGTCCCGTGTCACCGGGACAACAGGAGCCCTTCCAGCAACACTCACGGGCAGGATGAATCCCTGGAGGCTGTAAAGGGCTCGTAGGCAAGAAATGGGGCTGCAGACCTGGGGATACATCGCACAGCTTCCCAAAACCGGGCTGTCTGCAGGCCTCCAGGGCAGCCTGACATCCTCGGGATCCTGGTGCTTGCACAGAACACTCATCACACCCCGTCACTGGCCAGAACGAGTACCTGGGATCGAACTCCGTGTCCAGAGAAGTCACTGGGAGTGCAGCCACCAGCTCACGGGGCAGCCTAGCTAAGGTTTACCCTCCCAAACTCCACTGAAGCCCCACAGAAAATCATTCCAGCCCCAGACTATCCTGCTCAGTTATTTGCTAAATCAGCCATTAAAATATTCCATTGCCAGAGCATCCAACGGGTTTGTCATCACCAGGGCTGAAGGCTCTTCCCTGTCCCAGAAGATCCCTGTGTCCAGAGGGTCTCTTGGAGCACGTTCTCCCACCAGTAGTTTTACTGGAACCACTGCAGTAATTCCTGGTAGTAGAGACCCCATTCCTGAGGCTGCAGGATTTGATCCATATGCCAAAAGCCCAGATATTCCTATTAAATACTCCAAAATGATATATTTTTTTCACTCTCCAAGCAACAGCCTTCAATTCAGGTATTGCTTCCCCACACAGCTCCAAGAATCCAAGAGGGGATGTGTAAAACTCTCCAATTGCTCCCACTGCTCCAACATGGTTCTTCCCCATCAAAAGCCAAGGTGCAACAACCGTGGATGACAAATCCCACGAGCGCTGGACTGCATGGCAGGAGGTGGGCCTGGACGAGCTCCAGGTCCCTCCGAACCCAAAGCATTCCCTGGTTCTGGGACTGTGAAAGAACACCCAGATCTTTACACACAGCCTGCTCCGTGAGTCCCTGCAGGAGCCAGGCCCCAGCCCGGCTCCAGAGGCTGCTGGCAGCTGGGCCAGCTCCCTCAGGAAGGGGCTGACTGCGGGGTGCGGCACCAGGACAGCTAAAAACAAGCGTTTCCTGAAATCTGAAGGAATAAGGACTGTGCAGGAAGAACTGAGTGCCCCGGCTGGATGGACAGTGGGAACCTACCGCTCCTGCAGGTCGTGGAGAGACTGCTCTGCCCTGTGGAGACCCTCCAGGTCCTTCATCATCTTCTTCATGTGCTCCTTGGAGTAGCGGTTCTGGATGTAGGCGAACCAGCAGCCGCCCACCCCGATGACGATGGACACCACCAGCATGAAGTCCTTGAGGTGGTTGTGACGAGTCACTGCAAGAGAGCAGAGACACTGCTGGAGTCACAGGATCGCCGTGATTAACCCCAAAGTGCTTTGCCTGCACCAGAGTGGGACAGGAGAACTCAGGGGAGTCTTACAAGGAACTGTGGCACAGGATTCAACACGGGAAAAGTTGAGCTACGTCGATATTTTAGGGGAAAACCAGAAGCTTGACAATATTTATTCAATTTGGAGACACAACAACAACAACAAAAGATGAAATTCCAAATCTTCCAGCTCCAATTTGCCTGGCAATAAGCAGTACAGGGGAAACTGCACATAGGAACCCCTCCAGAATAGCTGTGATCTCGCAGGGCAGCACAGGTAACTAAGAACAAAATAATTACTTAAAAAAACACTGCTGAGATCACAGAGCTGGGGCGGCTCAAGTGTCCAACTGTCAAGCTGCCAAACTTTCCACCAGAATCACAACTCAATGTGGAAACTCCCTTTTTCAAAACTTAATTCAAAAAAAGGTGTTGATACCTGTGAGAGGATGAAAGTAATTAAGTGGGGGCTCAAGCGCTAAACAAAGCCCAGAAAGATGAGTCAAGCAGAATTTTTTTCCTGTAACTCAACCAAGCGTGTGCTGGAAAAGTCACAAATGAAAGAGCAGCTCAGCCCAGTGAGCTGGGACTCAGCAATCAGTATCCACTGGTCTTGAACCAAACAACGGGAGATTCACACCAGATACAGGGAAAAAATAACTGTACTGAGGGGGGCAGGCCCTGGCACAGGGTGCCCAGAGAAGCTGTGGCTGCCCCTGGATCCCTGGCAGTGCCCAAGGCCAGGCTGGATGGGGCTTGGAGCAGCCTGGAACAGTGGAAAGGTGTCCCTGCCATGGCAGGGGTGGATTAGACAGGATTTAAGGTCTTTCCCAAGCCAAGCTGTTCTCTGACCACAGCTAAACCGTGTCTGTCACACTGGCAGAGCTGGGGGGACACGGGAGGGGACCTGGGAGGGGGAAGCCCGAATTGGAAAGGCAGAGCACAGCACGGAATGGCCTGGCCCAAGGGCTGCCCAGCAGCCCCACACCAGCCGGACAGGAGGGGGACAGTGACGCTGCTCCCCCGCCCACGATGGAGGGGCTTTCCTCCGGAGGGACAGGGACAGGACCCCTCCCCAAAGGCCAGGAGACACCCAAGCACCATCTCCCCGAGCACATGCGATCCATCACTCCCCGAAAACACCCAGTGCAAATTCAACACTCAGAATTAAACAAGGTGAGCGCTGGCCTCGCTTCCCCTCCGGATGGATTATCACAACATCCTCTTCCGAGGGAGCAGATCCTGGCAACTGGCTGCAGATCCCTCAGTCTGAATCCTTCCAGTTCCCATCTGGAGAGCAGCGGGGCTGACGTGTTCAGGTGGTTTGTGTTCCACCCTCCCACAGACACCACAGATTTGTTCTCCTGCCCTGCTGCACCCGCCAGGAACCTGCCCTGCCCACAGCCCGGAGCT
>VZTG01010442.1:0-26502 GCA_013397845.1 Melanocharis versteri
GGACACGGCCCCGCCGCCCTCTGCAAGGTCCGTGCGACACTCGCACCCCGAGTCCCGGCTCCCCGGTGGTGGTGTGGGTGCCCAGCCGAGCCCCTGGTGGTCCCTCCCGTGTCCTGCCCGCCGTGCCCCATGTGAGAGAAAGGACAGGAGGCACAGAGCCCGGCGAGGGGCTGCAGGGCACCGGCACACCGCCGGGACCGGGGCTTTAGTGCCCAGCCAAGGTGTTCTCAACAGCCCTGGTATGTTTTGTTCCAGGGTGTTTCGGAAGCGGAGCGAGCGCGGTGCCGGGAAGCCCTGAGGGACGTCCTGGACCGTGTTTACCAGCCGCTGGCGGTGCAGGAGCTGCTCGTCCTGCAGGGACAGCCCAAGCAGGTACCCGGGGCCATCCCCGGCACGGGGCTATCGGGGGCCGTACCCCCGTGGTTCCCACACCCCGAGGGTGCTGCTCTCCTGGAAGTGTTCTTACACCTTAAAAACCAGTCCCCGAGCGCTGGCGCGGCTGCTGGGTGTGCGTCGTTCCAGCCCTGCTGTGCGGGAGCGGGGTGTGGGTGTGTCAGGGACTGTCATCGCGGCACGTGCCACCTTGGCTTGGCATCCGCACCTGCCGTGCCCGGCCAAGCGCAGCCTCTGCTCCTCCAAGCCTCACCCTTCCCACTGAGGGGATGACACAGGGCACCTGCTGCTCTTTGGGGCTGTTCCAAAGCCTCCTGGGGAGGAGGAGATGGAGAATCTCCTGAGTGCTGTTTTAGGAAAGTCCCTGTGGGATAATGCCTGTAATAGAATCATAGAATCCCATAGAATTCCAGGCTTGGGCTGGGAGGGAACTCAAAGTTCATCTCATTCCACTCCCTGCCATGGGCATAGACACCTTCTGCTATCCCAGGTTGCTCCAAGCCCCGTCCAACCCGGCCTTGGATACTTCCAGAGATGGAGTAGCATGCTAAGCACTTGAGGGCTGACCTCTCTCATTAATTCCTGATTTGCTTTGTGCCGCTGGATGAAGCAGCAATTCAAAGCCTATCTGTGTCCTGTGCTCTCTGCCAGGGCATGGGCTGTTTGCCCAGAGGTGGGGTTGGCACGGGTGTGTGCAAATACACTCCTTACCCTGCTCCTTTGCTCCCTTCCAGAGGTCTCCGAGTGCCGGGGCAGCTCCGGCCTGGCTGCGGCGGCTCTGCGGGCACCTGCTCTCCGAGAGGCTGCTGAGGCCCGGCGGGGTGCAGGCCGTGGTTTGGGGTGTCTTGGAGGGCACAGATGGTGAGTAGGGGGCTCTGGGTCCCAGGATCACAGATTCAGAGGTGTCTTGAGACAGTTCATCCCGTGAAAGGCCCAGAAGAGCAGAGCCACAAGAGCTGGATGTAGGAGCTGGCTTGTGCCGGGCTGAGGTGACATGGTAACACACAGAATTTGCCTCTGACTGTGCTGAGCTCCCAAGCTGCTCTAATTTGGAATGCACATATGTTTGAGGGCCACACTGAAAGGCTCCAAGCCCATTTATCCTGTTTGTACCTCGATGGGGTCACACCTCATGCATGTCCAGAGTGGGATGAGTCCGAGGGAATGCCCTGTCCCAGTGCTAGTGCAGTGGGAGCCATGCTGGGCACTGGGCTGTGAGAGCTGTGGGGACAGTGAGACCCATCCCATCCTCTGCTCTTCATGTCCTGCCAGGGAGGGAAGCTGTTCCTCTCCAGAAGCTGAATCCCACAGTTTTTGGTGCCAAAATCTCATCCAGCCAACTCCAACCATCCAAGCACAACCTCTTCCCACCTTTTGGCTCACCCACCTGGCTGTAGGAGTTGTTTTCCATTATCAGAGCTCTTGCACAGCAATTTTCCCCTTTCTATCGTTAAGTTCAGGTGTCTCCTGAAAGATGCTTGGTTTAACAAGAGCAATAAAAGCTCAAAATCCAATTTTTGGCTAGGAACACCTGGCTTCAGCCAGAGCTGGCCATGGGTCAGAGCTGATCTGGGATTTCTGCTGCTGTTGTAGGTGGTGCTGGCACTGAAGCAGCAGCTCTGGACTGGAGGAAGTGCGATGCAGTTGGGAAGATCCTGGCTGCCTGCCCACAGCAGTGCCTGTCCCTCGAGGACTACTACAAACAGGTGTGCCCCCAGGTAGGTCTCTCATCCTCTCTGCTGGGGAATGTGGAGCCAGCTCCCGGCTTGGAGAGTGCTGGAGCTGTTCCTTTTGCTTGAGTGAGGCCTGGCTCAAGCCAGCGCAACGTGGACATGTTTTTATGGCGGTACAACATTTCCACTCTTGAATTTTCCATGTTTTATTGAAATGCTGGATGATGTTGTCTGATCACACGAGATGCTTGGCACTGTGCTACACAGAGCTCTCTGTGTAGCTCTTGCTTCCAGCCTTTGGCTCTGGGAGTGGTGCAGGCTCCTGGTTTGAGTCCAGAAAGGCATCCTGCATGCGTGGGAAGGACACTGGCTCTTCCACACATGGAATGTCATGCCAGATGCCCAGCAAAGCAGCACATGGGCGCCTCCTTGGTTGCTGCAAGGCACCAGGCTGCCGCCTCTGAGGGGTGCTGATCCTTGTTCTTTTTCCTTGCAGATTCTGGACTTGCTGCACATCCAGGACAAAGTGGCAGCGCGGCAGTTCCAGCGCGTGGCCACCACCACGCTGCTCACCATGGCCAGGGAGCAGCCACAGCTGGCAGAGAGGCACCTGCTCCAGCCCCTGCTGGCACCGCTCCGCCGCTGCTCCGAGGCTGCAGGTGCCCAGATTGGGGAAGGGTCTGGTTTCACTCCTCACTGGTTTCTGTCATTCCACCTGAATTTCCTCAGGCCGGCAGCCAGGCTGTGGAGTGTGGGAGCCCAGCTCTCCGTGCTGGCCATGTCAGTTTGTCTGGCTACACCGTATTTACTCCTTCTTGAGTCCAGTTACTGCAGCGTGGGAGCTGAGCAGTTTGGCTCTGCCCTGTGCTCCTTGGGAACCTCTCCCAGTCTGACACCCTTGTTCTGGGCTTCCAGACGGAAGCCATTGGTTCCCCACGCTGACCAGCAGCTCTCTGGGGAATCATCCGTCATGGAGTTGTGGTCTGCGTTGATTTCCATGTGTCCTTGGGGGTTTACAGCACTGCAGCACAATTAGGATGGCTAATGAGGGCTGGTCTGTTCCCATGGGGAGGGTAGGGAGCTGTGGAAGTGCTTTTGGGTGCAGGGAATGGTGTGGCAGTTCTGCTGCTGGGGGCTCCGGGCTGTTTTGGGGGACTCATGTCTCTGCCCTTTGCTTTCAGAGCTGGCATTGGAGGATTTGGCAGCAGGGGCCGTGCTGGTTCCAGAGGCAGAGCTGGGCAGCTGCGTGGAAGATGTAGTCAAGGTACTGTGTCTGCTTTGAGTGAGAAAAAGAGCTGGTTTGAGACCTGGTGAGCAGTTCAGTGTGTGTTGGGCCACACAAACCCAGTGTCTCCTGCAGTCTTGCTCAGTCGTCTCATCTTCATCTGTAGGAGTACCCCAGCCTCCACCTGGGCTGTGCCAGGGCCTCACCACCCTCACAGGGAAGGATTCCTTCCCAGTATCCCGTTTAACCCACCCTCTGGCAGTTGGAAGTTATTGCCCCCTGTCCTGTCACTCCAGGCCATTGTCCAGAGTCCCTCTCTAGCCCTCTTGGAGCCCCCTTAGGCACTGTAAGGAGCTCTAAGGTTTCTCTGGAGCACAGATCTTGGTTCTGGCATTTGGGGGTTTGGGGGGGTCCACCTCCGTGCTTCCTGTGAAGGATGAGGGCTTTTTGTGGATGTGTCTCCTGTGACACCTCCCTTCATAACTCCGTTTCCTACCATTCCCACCAGTATCCCCAGTGCCACGCTGCAGGCTCCAGCAGCTTCCTGCTGCACGTTCCAACCCAGAAGGACATCTCCAGTCCAGGCATTCAAATTTCAGAAGCTGGTGACTTGCTTCCTGGCATGCCCCGAGGCAGGCTAAGCTCTTAAATGCTGGGATTGTTGTCTATTTTCCCTGTAATGATCTGTTGTAACTGGCTGGCAGGCAGAGACCGGTCTGGAGGGCTGCTCCCTCCCAGAGCTGTGCTGGGGGGGTTGGGGTGGGTCCCTGCTTAATGGCAGAGCGCTGGGGGCCTGACAGCAGCCAGATTAGTGAGGGGACCCCAGGTTTGGGGGGGGGTTTCTTGCCTAGCAAGTGTCATTTGATGCTTAGTGAGAAACCATCCTTGGGGCTTCGTCGGGAGGCTTTGTGTACACAAGGGTCTGGGGAGGAGGAATGGCTCCGTGGGGATTAGCACAGGGAAACAGGTCTGTGTGCATCGATGGAGCAGGGCAGGGCCGTGTGGGGACCATCTCTCAGCCTCTTGGGAGGGTGTTGGTTGAGGTGGAGGAGAGGAGCAGGGTTCTGCAATCACCCCCAAGCCCCTACAGCCCCCTCAGAGCACCAAAAACATCCCCACAGCCCCTGCAGTCCCCCTAGAGCCTGTGCAGCCCAGTGCCTCAGCTCAGCACCCACTAGCCCAGCTGCCTGCTAGTAACTGACCTCTGTTTGAGATCTGCAGTAATTCAATGAAGATTTGCTCGTTCCAGGGGGCCTGTTGCATCTCTGGGTAAGGCAGGGCCTTACCCCTAAGCAGCAGACTTCCCAAATAGCTGGCTGCAGCCTTCTTGTAGCTTGGAGCCCTGCTGTGGTTAAGCAAATTCTTGGAGAAAGATGGTGCTGAAGGCGGGTTTTAATAGGGAATATGGCGTAATCAGGGAAGACAGCCTCCAGACTAAAGGAAGAGGCTGAGAACCCTCCACCCTCCTCCCTGATAACTGCCCTGTGCACAGATGTGTTCCTGAACTCCCCTCTGCCCCATGCAGGTGTTTGACTCCCCTCCCTGTGCCCTTCTCTCCGTAGGTGTATGTGGTTGGGAATGACAGCTCGAGCCTGCTACTGGGATCCTTACAGTCAGTCCTGGGAGTGGTTTTTTCCCTCTATTCCTTCGCCAAGCAGAATGTGTCATACTTACGGTAAGGGAGGGTTTGTACTCGGCTTCTGCTGGGGTTTCATCTGCTGGCCTCTGCCCACCCCCAACAGCCTCGCTCAGGGCGCAGGCAGGAGCAGAGATCCATCTTCTCATCCCAAAGCACTCTCATTCCAAGCAGGCAGTAACCACAGGCAGGGCACACGACCTCACTGGCAGCCCTGTGCCTGGGGAAGCTGTTCTCACATTAGTTTTTGTCTTCCCTGAAGCCAGAATGTTCCGTGTAGAGGTGAGCGTGCCCTCGGGAGCACAGAGTGGCTCTGCCTAGAGCAGGAATTGCGGTTGTCCATGGATGGAGGTAGTGATGCTAGAAACTGGCTGGAGGGATCTACAAATAGCATGAAAACTGGAAAAACAGTTCAAGCACTGCCTCTTGGAAGTACAGGATCGTTCTCCAACCTGGGATCACTCTCCTCTGGTACAATCAGGACCTGCCTCCTGGCAGCTGATCCCCCATACCATGCCCAGCTCCCCATGACTGGTGTACAGTGGGAAGCACCACATGTCCAGTCGTGGCAGGGACAGGGATGACCAGGTGCTGGCTGTCCTCTCTCCTTGCTCCCCCCAGGCTTTCCCTGGAGTTAGGACCAGCCTGGTAAAAGCGTTCCTGGTGGGGGTATGCTGTGCTCTGGTGATCCTCGCGTGTGGGGGCTCTCCCTAAAAGGTGTGTGTAGACACGGCCTCTGCTGTTATTAAAGGCCTCGTTAATCATTTCAAAGAGCAGCGAGTGCCGTGACAAGTTGGTGGAATGTGCCAAGTTTACGCCGCTGCTGGGCCAGCAGTCGCTGCTTCCTTTGCTAAGGAATTTGGCTGGGATGACTGAACCCGCAGCTGCCTGGAAGTGTTCAGGTTTCCAGACCCCTGGCACAGCCCAGCGCGGCTGCTTCACCTCATTAACCTGCTTCTTTCCTTGGCAGGGCTCCCCACGTCACCTCAGTGCTCCCATCTCCTTCCTCCTCTCCCTTGGCACTGCCGCCAGCCCTTGTCACCTCGGCGTGAGGCGCAGGCAGGGCGTGCCAGGGGTGTTCACAGTGCTCCTTTCCTTGCCAGCCTGAAGTGTGGAGGGACCCAAATCCTCCATCTGGGAACGCCAGAAGGGCAGGATGTGCTGCTGATCCCCTTAGAAACAGGCACAAATGCTTTCGGCTGCCGGAGCCAGGAGCCGGAGCATTCCAAGGGGAGCCCGCGGCTGCTCCGGAGCTCTCCCATCATGTCCCTCATCCCAAAACGCGCCGCAGGGAAGGTGCAGTGGGCAGAGCAATGTCACCACTGGCTCCTTTGTCCTTGGCAGCTCCCCATGCCAGGACATCCTGCTGTGGTTCCTGGAGAAGGCAGAGCGGGAGCAGTCCCTGGCTGTGCTGGAAGGCCTGGCCAGGCTGAGCAGCCACGTGCCCACCCTTCACCCGCGGTGCCAGCTCCGTGTGGGCAGCGAGGGCGGTGCTACCATCGTGGTGGAGGAGACCATCAGGTGAGTGCTGTGGAACAGGCCCGTGGGTCACTCGGCCCCCAGGGCTTTCCAGGGAAGCCTGGCAGAGAGAGCCTGGTCAAGCAGGGGGCTGCCAGTGCCATCCCACCAGGGTCTCATCCTCTCGAGCTCAGGCAGGTGATGCTTCTAGACAGCCCACAGAGCCCCCAGGTTCCCTGGACATGGCACAGAGCTCTGACTTCCAGCCCCAAAAAGCATCATGTTCCACCTGAGCGTTGATGTGCACTCCCTGCCTGCTTTTCCTGACTCTTGAGCCCTGCCTGCGCAGTGTCTGGGAATGGGATGTGCATTTCCAATCTCAACACCCCCCAAATTCAACTTCCAGCCTGCAGCCTGAGCCTGTCTGGTGACACAGTGAGCGGAGTCCCTCGGGCACAGGTGGCACAGTCACAGCACAGACTGTGGCAGTGCCAGCGTCACGGAGCAGCCACGGAGCTCCTCTGGCGCGGGCAGATGGTCTCTAAGTAGAGGCAGAGCTGGCCATGCTGGGAATTAACTGCAGCCTTTAGTCTCCAGCCATGCAGCCCGGGACATCCGCTGGGTTTAAAGAGAGGGGCTGTGGGCTGGCAGGAGGGCCCAGGGCAGCACTGTGGGGCAGGCAGGGGCACAGCTGTGCCCAGGAGTGTGCTGGGAGCTGGGAGCACCTGCAGCAAAATCCCCATGAATTCGTTTGGTTTGACTTCTGTTCAAGCTATTCCTGACCTGAGTTAGAGTTACAGGCTGGTTTGGGTTGGGAAGGGCCCTTAGAGCTCATCTTGTTCCACCCCCTGCCATAGGCAGGGACACCTTCCACTATCCCCGGTTGCTCCAAGCCCCGTCCAACTTGGCCTGGGACACTTCCAAGGATGGGGCAGCCACAGCTTCTCTGGGCACCCTGTGCCAGGATCTCACCACCCTCACAGGGAAGAATTCTTTCCCATTATCCCATCTAACCTGCCTTTGGTCAGTGGGAAGCCGTTCTCCCTTGTCCTATTACTCCACGTCCTTGTTCGAAGAGCCTTTTTATAAACTCTATTTAGGTACTGCAAGCTCTGCCTTGCTTTAAGTGGGAATACTTTAAACTTGTTCCGTAATGGCCCTGGCTCTGCCCATGCCCCTGCTGCCACGGCTCTGACCACTGCCTTAGCCAGCACTAAGCCTGTTACTTATGGGATAGATGAAATGTATATTTTGGCCTCGTGGTTTCTGCTAATGAGTGCAGATTTGTTAATAAACAGAGCCCAGATGACCTAGGCAATGTTTGGCTCAGCTGCCTCCAGGCTCTTCTGGGAAGTGCTGGGAAGGAAGGCTTCCAGGGAATTGCAGACTGGGATTTCACCATGTCCTGGAGTCTGGGGGTCAGGGGGTTCTGGGTGTGTTCTTGTTGTGATACATGACCTGTTCCAGCGACGAAGATGAGGCCCTGTACCAGAAGATCTCCTTGGAGCAGTGCCACGTGGAGAGCTTGGTGGAGCTCCTGTCCCACTGCCAGAAGAGTGGTCTGGCCGGAGACTTCTTCATCCACTGCCTGAAGGTGAGGGCAGCCAGCCCCTGGTGAGGGCGTACCTGCAGGGAGGGGTTCCCTGGACAAGCAGAAGGCAAGAGAGGGACCATCCCCCTGCGTGTCCTGGGATACGGCACGTGCTGGAGCAGCCCTGTGTGCTTGGTGGGAAGCCAAGGAGAGGGAGCAGCCCTGTCCCTGAACGGGTTAATCCTCATTCTCCCCCTGGGCTGTTTTAACAACAGGAGCATGTCTGAAGTGTGTTGGAGGCTGGGAATAATCCCTGTTGCTTCCTTGGCTGTAGAAGAGGGGCCCCATACCTCCTTCGTTTGATCCCACTTGGAACCCCCGGAGATCCCTCCAGGCCTGGGTTGGACTGGGATTTTGTGCCTGCAGCCCATAGTCACGGGAGGGGATAGGGATGGCATGCCCAGGAGCTGTGGACAGCTCTCGGAGACCTTAATCTACCAACTGGAAGGTGGTGGTGGTGTGAGGAGTCATCTGGCATTCCTGGCACTGGTCCCGATGTTTAACCGCTGCCTCTCCGTGCCCTGCGCTCCCTTCCCGGCAGGAGCTGACTCAGGTGGCTGCGGAGGACGAGGCAGCTCCAAACCCAGCTGTGGAGCCTGGAGGGAGTTTGCTGGAGCTGGAGCAGTACCAGGCCAGGCAGGGGAGGAAGCTGCTGGTCCTGCAGCTCGTGGCCGCGCTGTGCGAGGGCGTCTCTGACACCGTGTTCACTGACATTGTGCAGGTTGGTCGTGGCAAAGCCCGGGGGGATCGGCTGAACACTTCCAGGAGGAAAGGCTGAAGGAGTTGGGATTGCTCAGCCTGGGGAAGAGAAGGGTCCAGAGTGACCTTTAGAGAAACTTTCAGTGCCTAAAGGAGCTCCGAGAGAGTTGGAAAGGGACTTTGTGCAAGGGCCTGGGGTGACAAGACAAAGGGTTGTGGCTTCCCCCTGACAGAGGGCAGGGTTAGATGGGATATCGTGAAGAAATTCCTCCCTGTGAGGGTGGTAAGGCCCTGGCACAGGTTGCCCAAAGAAGCTGTGGCTGCCCCATCCCTGGAAGTGTCCAAGGCCAGGTTGCATGGGAGCAACCTGGTTGGCATAACTGTGCTCCTACATTCATGAGCTGGAAGTGCCAAATTTATTAAATATTGTAATTTCGAAGGCCACTGGGGCCTCTTGATGCTGGTCCCAAAAAGGATTGTTAAAATCTTGCCCCCTGAGCCCACCCTGGACGGAGTTGGCTGTGCTGGTCAGGAAGGCAGCTGGACACCGAGGGCAGCGTGGCATTCCCTTGTGGATCCCCTGCAGATCTGGTGTCTTTTGACTTCCTCACCGTGTTTTTTATTGCTGTTTTTCCCCCAGTGCCCCAGCCATGCCAGCTCTCCGTGCTGCCGTGGGCAGGGGCGGTCACGGCTCAGGCAAGTTTCCTCACGTTTCCTTTGGGACAAAGGAGCCTTTGTGTGCTTGGCAGCAGAGGGGACACAGCCAGCGGCGCTTTGTCCCCACCTGCCCATCACACCCACCCGCTGGGGCCGGAGAGTCGGGGTGGGAAATGGGGAAGGGTTTTGCCAGGTTTCAGGGTCCAGCCGGGAGTCTGGGATAAAAACCCACGACCAAAGAAATCCAGACAAAAAATCCATTATCCTCCTGCCTGGGGTTGTGTTTCAAGGAGGCCCCGGGCTGGGACAGGGACAGGCTTTGAGCAGGTTCTGCAGTGTGGGGTTCCCTGGGGCTTTTGGGGGGCCCTAATGGGGTGGGAGGAAGTGGGATCCATCCTTCCAAAGCTGGAGCCCAGGAACAGCAGCCACTGTGGCCCCCCCGCAGCTGCACATTTATTTTATTTACATATTCTCCTCCATAACCAAGGTCAACTTGATTTCCTCACTGCACCAAGGATTCTCTCCTCCTGCCTGTGACACAGCTGAGCCCCAGTGTTTTATTTTTCAATTTTTTTCCCTCCCACTTTAAAATGTGTTTTTCTAGATTATTTTTTTAAGTTTTATTTTTTCTCAGTTGCCATCTACTATTATTTATTCACAATTTTCCTTTTTTTTTGCATTAAATATAACTCCAACCCCTCCAGCTTGTGTGTCACTGTGTTGTGACAGCAAATATTCCAAATTTTTTTTACTTACTTGCTGTTTGATGGAATTTCTTCTCTGGAATAATTATCCCAGCAGGTACCTGAGCCTTTTATGCAGCCTTTTCCAAAGCCTTTTTCTACAGCCTCCCTCCTTGCTTAAGGGATGTGCTTGAGGAAGCTGGCAGCTGAGCAGGAAATGCTGCCTGCACCCAGTGCCGTGGGGGTGGAAGTTTGGGATTTGGTGCAATAGGACCTTGTTGCCCTCGTACTTTGTTTTCTGAAATAGGAACACAATAGTTCCTCCTTTTTTGCAACAGACCTGTTAGGTAGGAATGACCCTGATCCAACCCCTTCCCAGGCTTGTCTGGGAGAAGATAAGGCATGGAGAACATAAACTCCCTGATTTCAAGATCTGTTAGGAGGGCAGGAAGCCTGTGGGATCAAAGGTGTTGGTGCCAAGTGTAGAGAAGGCCAATGCCAATGAGGCAGGATCACTACATGTGGAATAAAAATATTGTGGGAAAGATCACAAAGTGAGTGAGAACACAGGAAATGGTCCAGCTGGAGTGTCAGCTGTGCAGGATAAGGGGGAGGCTGGTATGGAGAATTGTGGACAGGGGCTGGAGCTCCTTGGCTCTGGAATTTCTCAGCCTTTACCTAGGGCAATTCCATACAGACCCTTGTTGCCACCACCTTGAGCTTCCTTTTGGGACTATCCCAGTTGCTTTCCCAGCTTCTGTCCCATGGTGGAGCCAGGCAGGAGCTGGGAGGCAGAGGTGGAGCTGGGATCCCTCTGTTCCCCCAGCCCCACAGGGGCTTCTGCTGCTGGGAGACCCCACCAGTTTACCCATCACCTTGTCCCAGTTGTGGACGTGACTTGGCTGAGCCCACAGTGGGACTGGGGTAGTGACAACGGGAGGAGAATGGGAAGGGTTTCACAGAATTACAGGATCACAGAATATTCTGAATTAGAAGGGACCCACAGGGATCATCGTGTCCAACTCCTGGCCCTGTGCATCCCTGAGAGCATTGTCCAAACACTCCATGAATTTGTATGGAATTGTGCTGGATCATCGTGTCCAACTCCTGGCCCTGTGCATCCCTGAGAGCGTTGTCCAGACACTCCATGAATTTGTATGGAATTGTGCTGGAGAACAGCGTGGGGTGGGGAGGCTCAGCTGGGCGCAGAGGCAGCGGGAGCTGCAGAGGAGGTGCCTGGGGGTGTCCCTGCTGCTGACGGCTGTTCCCTTCCAGGTGCAGGAGTTCGTGGCAGCCGTGCTGCGCCGGGCCTGTGTCCAGCCCGCGCGGGGCCCCGGCGCGGCGGCCGAGGCGCAGACCCTCGCCATGGCCATGGGGCTCGTGGCTGCCATGCTCAGCGGGGCCGTCCAGGTGAGGGGCGAAGCCGTGGCCTTGGTGGGCGTGGGGCGGGGGGCCGGACACTGCCACGCACAGCCGAGGGTGCTGGGGCACAGCTGGGTGCCCTGGCTTGGGGTTCTTGCTCGATTGCAGCCTGTAGATATATATATATCTATCTAATTTTTCCTTGGGGCAGTGCCAGTGTGCTGACCAAGGATTCAATCTGAGCAGGGCACCCTCAAGAGTCCAATTAACTAATTTGTAATCTCTTCCAAAAAGGCACTGACAGAGCAGTGCAGTCACATACAGCATCTTTAAAAACCAGCACTGCACCCTCTGCATCCCCACGCGGTGACAGACTCTGGCTCCAGAGCATTGTGAACTTCCTATGTGGGCTGTACCCTTGAAAATCCTCTTAGATTTTTATATTTACATTTTATGCATATTTATATTGTTATTTATATCTCTCAGTTACCTTGTAATACCTATATATATGTATCTGAGCTCTGTGTCACTCGGGTGTCAGTGGAGCTGCCATGGGGAGCGATGGCACATCCATTAATGCACTGCCATCACTGAGCTGCTGGGCTTGCTTCATCCCTGGATTTGCCCTAAGGAAAATCCAGCTGTTAACAGAAAAAGATCATTTATTGTGTCTTATTGCTAAATTTCTAACACTGGGAAAAGAACTGTAGTTGAAGAGAAGTTAAAGCCAGAGTCTTGTGGCTGCAGTGGGCCCCTCCCAGGCAAGCTTCTTCTCCCACTTTTGCGTTAATGGGAGTGACATAATTTGGAAAATGGAATGTCAAAGGTTTTAGAAGAGGCTGCAGAGCTGTTTAGGTTTCAGTAGGCAAGGGGTTTTATGCAATCATCCCAAATCTCTGCTAAAGCACCCTTTCTCAGGCCTCGCATCCCAGATTTTAGCAGTTAAATCCAGGTTAGGGCAGGAGCTTCTCCAGCTCGGGACAGGTCATGGCTGCCATGCTGGGAGCGTCCTTCCAGTCAGGACTGGTGGCAAGTCTGGCACAGTGCTGGTGGGAGGGATGTCCCTGGCTTGGCCCCCATGCACAGACACCGCTGTTCTTCAGGTTCACGCCCCTCCCACCTTCTCCCATGGCTGCTGCCAGAGCTGCCAGGGCTGGGATTGGCGCTGGGCTGAGAGGGGCTCGTGGTGCCCGGAGCCCGGCTCAGGGGCTGGGGATGGGGCTCTGGGGCTCCTCACCCCCGTGCCCACCCGCCCTCCTGGGAGTACCCCAGGGAGTGAACCCTCGTTACATGGGTGCCAGCGCTGCTCTTCTCCCTCCACAGCTCCAATCCAGCGATTTCGTGGTGCTGAAGCGGCTGGTGCCGCTGCTGGAGGAGCTGTCCCGCACCTACCCCGAGCCCCTCACCCAGGAGCTGGCCTCGGACCTGCGCATCGCTATCTGCACCCACGGCGCCTGTTCCCCCGGCACGGTGGGCGCCGCTGCCGGCGGCGTGCTGGGCAGGAAGCCCGGCACGGGAGCACAGAGCCCTGCTGGCATTCCCAGCAAAGCCCCCAGCCCTCCATCGCCGCAGCACGGACACGGCAGCCCCTCAGCTCACCGGGAGAGGAGCGGAGAGCAGAGCACGTGCCGTGAGCCCAGTGCCCCCGGTGCCTCCAGTGCCTCCAGTGCCTCTCCAGCCCCACGTGCCGACAGCCTGGCCCCGGCTGGGCTCCAGGAGCTGCTGGTGTCAGCCTACGACCCCCAGCCCCCCAGCCGGGCCGCTGCCCTGCGCCACCTCGCCAGCCTGGTCACTCAGAGGGACCCGGAGGCACTTCAGCTTCAGGAGAAGCTGCTGCAGGTACCAGGCTCCTGCTGTGCTCCCTGTCCCTTGCCTTGGCCCCTGTCTCCTGCTGTGTCACCTGCCAGCAGAGCTGGCGCTGAACGTGCCATCAGGCTGGAAATGGTAACAATTATTGGAGCCCTCTGGCCTTGCTGGCCCAGCCCAGGGTCACTGCTGATGGCACTTCCCTTCCTTCCAGGTGTTCCTGGAGAATGTGCAGCACGAGGACGCCTTTGTCTACCTCTCAGCCATCCAAGGTGAGCAGTGCCTGTCGGGGCGAGTGCCAGCACTTTGTCAGGGAAGGTTTTGTGCTGTGGGGACTCTGGGCACTTGGAGTGAAGAGCAGCAGAGCCATGGCCAGGCTGAGGACTCGGCATATCCTCCCCTCCCAGATTGTGGCTTCGTGCTGTTCCATCAAGCCTAGGGTCACATGTGGCCTCCATGCCGAGTTCCTGAAGCTGGAGACTTCATCTCCCAGTTATTCATACTCCCTGGAGCCATCACAATCACCATCCCAGTGCCAGGTCTGTGCCACTGGCTGGGGCTGCAGTTCCAGTGCAGCGTGGGCACAGCCCCAGCACCCTGGCCTGGCACCCACTGAGGGGTCTGTTCAGCTGAGGCTGGCAGAGGAGCAGGACCAGGGGGACCCACTGGTGCTCCCTCAGGGCTCTGCCGAGGTGGCAGCTCCTGAGTACTCACACCCCTTCGCAGGAAGCCCTCAGGTCAGTGCTTGCTCCGGCATGCTCGGCACAGCCCCACAGCACCAGGCTGCCCGTGGGATCTGCGGGCAGGTGCTTCGGCGCTGGGGTGACGCGCGTATCCCGTGTGACGACGGACGGTCGCAGTCCCCTGTGTTCTGTGGAAGGGAGGTGCCATTCCCTTGGCCCGCAGCGCTGCTGGCACCGCTGCTGTTGGGTTGGTAACCTTTGGCAGCAGCTGGGAAAGGAGTTTATGCTGTGCTTCCCGCTGCCTGTACGGTCTTGAGAGGGACGGGTCTGTCCTTGCCCGCGGCTGGAGCACAAAGGCTGTAACCATCCCGGTGATTAATGCGCCGCTGCAGCTGCCGCACGTTTGGCAGCGCGGCCGCGGCGGTGATTAACCCTGATGCGGTTCCTTGCAGCCCTGACTCACCCGGCCCGTGGCAGCGGCACCTGTGCCGTGCCGAGCTGTGCCGAGCTGTGCCGTGCCAAGCATGGGGCTGGGGGCCATGCCAGACAGGTCCCCATAGCCCCGCTTGCTCCCTGCCACAGCGGTGATGCTGGGGCTGAGCCAGTGGTTGTGGCACCACTGAGTTTCATGGAGCCAGATTCCAGTGATGTATTCCTGCCGTACTGGACACCACACCTGGAATCCTGGGGTCAGTTTTGGGCCCCTCATGACTAGACGGACAGTGAGGGGCTGGAGTGTGTTCGGGGAAGGGCATTGGAGCTGGAGAAGAGTCTGATCCTTGCACCTGGGATCTGATCTCTAATCAACCCCAGGGTGATGCAGCGGGCATGCGGCACCCACTGGCTCCTGCACCCAGTCTGGGCCAGGCGAATCTGGCAGGGACAGAGACACGCTGGCACCACATGCCAATGGCCAGGAGCTGGGAGCAGTGACCAGACCCTGTGCCCAAGTGTTGGCTGCAGTGCCCAGCTGCCCCCAGTGCACCAAGTCCCCACTGGGTCAAAGGGCATCACCCAGCAACAGTGAGCTAAGCTGCCAACTGCTAAATTACTGATTTTCTGGTTTTTCTCCCCTGCAGGCGTTGCCCTGCTCTCCAGTGAGTACCCGGAGCGGATTCTGCCCGTCCTGCTGGCACGGTACGAGTGCCCGGCACAGGGCACGGAGGATGCCGCGGCCGCTGCCACCAGGATGAAGCTGGGCGAGGTGCTGATGCGTGTCACCCGGGCGCTGGGTGAGTCCATGGCCATGGGCATCATACTGCCCACTGCCAGCAGCCACAGCACTGCTCGGCCTCTCCAATACTGGGGGAAAGCCCACAGGGGATTTTTGTTGTCAGAGGGTGGGAAGGGTCTGTAAGCCAAAGAGAAGCTGGCCGGGGTTTGCCAGCAGCAGGAGCAGGATGACGGGTGCTGCCAGCAGCCCACCATCCCCTCGGTCGGCAGCACCGGGCTTGGAGACTGCCGGGAAGCGCCCGGACACGCAGGGCTGAGGGGTAGAAGCTGGATGAGGCCTTTCCGGCATCTGCTGTTGGGACACGTCCTAAAATGCCTTGTCTGACTCCTGGAGGAGGCCCGGCCAGCAGGAGCGCGCAGCTGGAGCTCTCCATGGCCGGGGAGGTGGCAGCCGGTGTCCACGGTGCTGGGGTAGCGGGCAGGGCTCCCTGGTCACCGGGTGGGTGCTGTGTGCCCTGGCTGCGGGTGCCCCTGAAGCCCTGGGACTGGGACTGTGACTCTCTTGTGGCCTGTGCCATGTCCCCTGGCACCAGTGGCATCTCTGGGCTGTACCAGGTGTGGCATCCCACCAGTGCCAGGCTGTGCCACCATCCATCCTCGCTGCTGGGATGGGGACAGGGCATTCCGCTGTGTCCTGTGGGGCTCCAGCGATCAGCTCAGAGCCCCGCAGTCCCGGACCTCCCCGGGCGATGTCTGTGAGTCTGGCCCGGTGCAGGTTGCCCTTGGCAGCTGCCCTGGGGATGGTGGCACGTTCTCCACCGCGCTCTCCCCGCTCACTGTGGTGCCGCTGCCGCGGGCAGCTGCTCCGGCGCGTCCCGGCTCGCCGGCGTATTTATAGAACAAATTGCACCGAGTTGTTTCTGTTGCAAAGCTTCAGCATCTGAGAGCGAAGATTTACCCAGCACTTCTAGGATCGCTCCATAGCTCTCTGATTCTGAGCTCTCCTGCTCTGCCAAGGGACTGCCATGCCTCCCTCCTGCCCTGTCCCCATCCCCATCCCTGTTTTCTGTCTCACTGGAGCAGCTTTCCCTATCTAGGAGGCAAAAGGAAGGGCTGCATGCCCCTTCTGTAGCCATCTGGCACAGGGGCTGGTGCACTGTTGGCTTTGGAGGGGGTGCATCCCGCTCGGATCACCCTGCACTGCTCATACTGCTGTAATTCCAAGCCCTGGGGTGCAGGCACAGAGCATGATACATTCCCAGCAAGTCCTTGGCATCGCAGCGCTGCCCTGTGCTCCCCCACCCTGTGCCAGTCCCCAGCCCGGAGCCCCCACGTGCAGGGTGATGGGGACCTTCCATTGCCCACAAGGATCATTCCTCTCTCCACACCCTGGGGCATCCCAAGGCATCCATCCCACTGCCTCCATCTGCTGCAGGACACCATTGTCCCAGGAGCTTCCAGAGCTTGAGAGAGCTGGAAAAACATAGAGCTCACAGGGCAGTTGGCCTTCTGGAGCTTTCTTTCCACCCCTCGAGGCCATGCCTGGTAGGAGGTGTGCCCACGCTGTGGGGCACACAGCTGCTCAGCTCCTGTGGGTGACCACACTCCTGGGATGGTTGTGGATGCTGAGCACGGGCCTGAGCTCTCATTAGCAGCTCACACGTCCACAGCACCTCTGTGCTAATTGGGGCAGGGGATTGGGTCTGGGTGATGTGGGAATTTGGGATTCACACTCGGTGTGTTTGCAGGACCGTGAGTGACCCCACAGGAGGACTGGGATGTGTCAAAGGGCTCCAAGGTCTGTGCTGTGGGCTGTGTGCCGAGGGGCACAAGCCACGCTCCAGATGTTGCATCCAGCTGTTCAGGGGTGTTGCGAGGCAGATGCCCAACCCATCTGTTCTCAAAGGAGCCCGGGCTTTGGCAGGAAGGGTGGGCCTTTCCATGCTGGTGACACACAGCCCTGCTCTCTCCTGCAGGGGACATGGTGTTCCAGCACCGGGAGCCGCTGATCCGGGCCTTCCTGCGGGGTGCCCGGGATCCCGACAGTGCCCTGCGGGCCAGCAGCCTCTCCAACCTGGGCGAGCTCTGCCAGCACCTCGGTTTCCAGCTGGGATCCATCATCCAGGAGGTACGGCTCCATCCTGCCCCTGACCCTGCCTGGGGAGCATGGGGCCTCTCCTTAACGAGCGCATTTGTTAGCACATGGCTGGGCTGCTGAGGACATGGAAATGGGACATTTCCATATGGGAACGGGACATTTGCATAAAGGATGTGAGTGATAATTGCTGATATTGTGGAGTATAGAAGTCATGGGGCCTGAAGCAAACACTAAGGAGGTTCTAGCCCTGATTTTTAGATGCCTGCTCCACCCATGGCAGCCACTGCCAGAGGAGACCTGGGGGCACAAGTGTTGCCTGCCAGAGACACCTCCCGCTTAATGGCACCTTGTTACCCTCCCGTTATCTTAATTATCATTATCAGTATTATCAGTATCATCAGTATCACGGAGCTGGGCCTCACCCGCCCCAGCTGCAAGCTGTGGATGAGCCATGGCTGCTGGAGCTGAGATCCCAGTGGGGTGAGCCCAACTCCCAGGGGCGCAGCAGCCCTGGAGCCGATGGGTCTGTGCCCCCTGGGAGCCAGAACTTCACCCCCCGGTGCTCCTGGAGTGAGACATCATGGATTTGGCACTCGGGCTGCTCCCTCAGTTCCCGCTCAGCACTGGTGGATCCTGGCAGTTGATGTGATGCCAGTGAGCCACACGCTGCTATTTCGGGAAGGTGCGAGCTCTGCTAATTCTCCCGGCTGTCAGTGCTGGGATTTAATTAGATTCCTTTGGCTCTGCCTGATTTTTATACAGACTGTTATACAGCTTCCTGAGGTATCCATGTGCTGCCCGGCCCTGGCAGGAGCTGCTCGAAGCCCGCACCCCACAGGACATGGTGGGGGTCTCATCCTCATCCTTGGGACATCACCAGCACCTCAGCGGCTGCTCCAATGGGATCCCCTGCATCTCTCAGTCCTCACTGATGCCCCCCTGCCCTGTCCCCACAGGTAACCTGCTGTGTGACGGCCATAGCCCGGACAGACACCGAGGCTGAAGTGCGAAGAGCCGCTGTGCACGTGGTGGTGGTGCTGCTACGGGGGCTGAGTGAGAAGGTCACTGAGGTGGGTCACCCTCTGCTTGTCCCTGGGGCAGGGACAGCCCCCAAGGGGCTCCTGGGCATCCCCTGGGGAGGGCTCCTGCTCAATAGGGTCTGCAGGGCTCATTCCCAAGCAGCTTCCAGGGAAAGTCCCAGGGGACTGAGATGCCCAGTTTGGGCATCCCCCACTAACAGGTTCCCTCAACAGATCCTGGGGAAGGGGGGCTTTGTGGGGGTGTCACTCTGAGCTGCTGGGCTGTGCCATGGGCAGTGCCATGCCATCCCGGGGGCAGTGCCAGCTCTTGGGAGCCGTGGGAGTTACTCATTGCTGATTTGACTTGGAAATGCCCAGTTTCTCCACCACTGTGGCCTCCCTCCGCAGTTCCCAGTAACAAGCGTGTTGGGACTCAGCTCCTGTGGAGGAAACAGCCAGTTCCCCATGGGAATCCCCGCAGCCAGGATCCCGGCATGCCCTGATGACCCTATGCTGAAGGATCACCACAATGTGCTGCTGGCATGTGGGGAAACTGAGTCACGGGGGGCCGAGGCTGCGGCCGGCAGTGGTGGCGGTGGTGCCGCGGTGTCCTGGCACCGGCAGTGCTGGGGGAAGGGGCAGCCCTGTGCCTGCCGGGACTCGCCGAGGGGAGTGCTGACGCTGCCCCTGCCCGCCGTGCCCAGGTGCTGCAGGACGTGCTGCGGGACCTGTACCGCCTGCTGAAGCACGTGGCGACGGCCGAGCGTGACGGCGCGACGGTGCTGCACGCGCAGCTGGCGCTGGAGGAGCTGGACGCCGCCATGAGGAGGGTCCTGTTCCCCCCGCAGACGCTGGAGAAGAAGATCGTGGTGCTGCCGTAGCGGGGCTGAGCCCGTGGAAATGAACTGTTCCTGCTCTGGCGTCAGGGCCAGCGGCTCCCTGCTGTGCCCTCCGGGATGCTGCTGGCGGTGTCCGACAGGGAGGGAACCTCGCTGGGACGAGGTGTGGGATTAAACAGAGACATACTCAGCCCTGTGTCCGTGATGTCTGTGGGGCCACGCAAAGCTCACGGGTGCCATCATGGCCATGTCCCAGCCCCTGCCTCCTGCGGAAGGGTGGGCATCACCCCCAGGGTGAGCCCTGGCTTGGGCAAGCAGCCAGCAGGGCCAGTGCCTCAGGCTCCCTTTGGCTAACCAGCATCAAGTGTGTGGCTGTCCCTGAGGGGAGTCAGGAGGGAAGGGGGCTCTGCTGTCTGCACCCCCAGAGTGGAATTCCATGGCCCCTCCTTGGCACTGTACTCAGACCAAGAGGATGCTGAAGGGTCCGGGACCTTCCTCACCACGGGATCTGAGGCTGAGCCCCTCTACTGTGGCACCAAGAGTCCCCTCCATGCTGAGGAAGGGCTAAGGGCACCTGGCTGGGACCACCACTCACCACCATGTGCTCAGGGATACCCCAACATCAGAATCGCCTCCTCCCTCCAGACAGGGCAGTCCCCATGAGTGCTGCAGCACCATGGGCCCCATTCCTGCATCGGGAGCTGCTGCACACCTGCAGTGTGGGGGGAGCAGAGTCCTCAGGGACCCAGCTTGGTTGCCCCCAGGCTCCTCTGGCAGCGGGCAGCCCAGCCCCACTGTGCACAGTCCCAGGAGCCCATTTCCCAGCTGCCCTGTGTCCTGCCAAATGGGAGGGGAGTCCAGCACCCCCCTTCCCTGCAAGATTGGGAGTCCTGGCCCTGTCTCCACCCCGTGCCATGTCGTCTGTGAGTGCACAAACAGCAGGAGCACATTCTCCTCACCAGAGAGCAGTGATGGTCAAGCATTCCTCGTCACTCCTGGCACTGGTGTGGGACCACAGGCACACACTGGGATGCTGCCATACCAGCTGTGCCTGTCCAGGGCCTGCTGTGAATGGCAGAGGAGGTATTTGGAATGAAAAGTCTCTTGATTTGGTGCACTGGCTGGGCACTGTCCAGCCATCCTGCCTCCAGGAACAAGAATGTGTCCGACTGTCCTGCTGGTGGGAGCAAAGCAGCAGCTTTGCTGGAGGTGGAAAGAGTTTGATTTCTACCTTGAGCAGCCACAGGCACAGCAAAAAGTGGGAGGTCCCTGATGAGGGCACAGGGAGGGCTGCAGACACGCTGCCCCTGTCCTAGCATCATTGTGGTGGCACAGGCACAACCATGCCAGTCTGGCCCCACCGTGCCAGGCTTCACACTCCTGTGCCCCTGCTGGTGGTGCCGAGGGTCCCGGCATGTCCCTGTCCCATCCATGGACTCACCGGTTCCTCACCACTCACTCCAGGCGCTGGGGAAACTCCCAGCCAACATCACCAGGGTGCCGGGGGTGTCAGCGAGGGGGATCCGCCTGCACGGGGTGCTCCTGCCGGAGGGATCCTCTTTCCCAGCTCCTGGTACTTGGAGTCTCCGGGCTGAATCCCGGAATCATCTCGCACCCAGCTCCCAGCACAGCAGGACACGATTGGGGTGAGAAACCCAAAAGTGCTGAATTTGAGCCCCGAGTCGAGGCTGTGGCTCCTACAGACTCAGAATGGCCCCTCCGGGAGCTGGTCGTCCCCTGCCATCAAGCCGGCACAGGGACAAAGTGCTGCTGTCCCCGGGATGACCCTGGTCCCGCCCCGGCACCCACCGGCCACAGGGACAGGGTGACAAGGGTGGCTTATGCCGCCGGGTGACACAGGAAGGTGACACGTGGGTGTCATGAGAAGGGCCCCAAGAGCGGGGCGGGGGGAGATGGAGGGGCCGGTCCCTGCCCCGTGGCTCTGTGCCGGTGCCCGTGGCGCCCGATGCCGGTGCCGGGTGATGGTGATGCCGGTTCCGGTGCCGCTGCCGGTGCTGCCGGTACAGCAGCTGTGCCGTGCTGCCTGCGATGATGCCAGTGCCGGTGCAGCGCTGGTGCCGCTGATGCCGGTGCCGCCGGTGCTGCCGGTGCCGGTCATCACTCCCGCAGTGCGGGGCTGGGGACGGTGCCAGGTACTGCCGGTGCGGGGCGGGATCCCGGGGGTTGCGGGCGGAGCTGGAGCCGGTGCCGGTGCNGTGCCGCCGGGGGGTCCCTGGGGCCGGCTCTGCGCCCTGCCCGCACCCCCGCACGTGCTCGTGCACCCCCGACCTGCCCGCGCCCCCTGCCCGCGCCCGCGCCCCGGTGCGGCTCCGCAGTCCCGTCCTGCCCGCGCTGCTCGTCCCATCCCGCAGCGGGGTGGGGGTCTGGGTGCTGCCATCCCCGCAGCCGGGGGTCCCGCCGCAGGCGCCAGGGGTGGAGGAGAGCTCTGGGCGGCCGTGATTTCCCCGGGGACACCGTGGTCCCCGACATGCCCGTGCCCTTCCCTGTCCTCCAGCCCAGCCATCGCCTGGGAGCAGCCGTGCTCTTGCTTGGGTGGATGAGGGGTGCTGGCACTGTACGCAGTGGGGTGCTTGGGACCCCTACACCTCACCTGGCGCCACACACAGTGGGGTGGGTGGGACCCCCGCACCTTCTCTGGCCCCGCGGAGGCACTGGGAAGGTGTCACCCCCAAACCAGTGACTGGTGAGGGACAGGGTGGCCGTGGGGCAGCAGAGGAGCAGAGCCACTCTGCTTTTGTGTTCTGGGTGATCTGATGGGGAGGATATCCTTCCATCCGTGCCCTGATGGTGCCCTTTGTCCCCCCAGATGCCAGGGAGCCTCTCCACGGCCCTGCGTGTCGTGGGGACCAGCCTCTTCGCCGTGGCGGTGCTGGGGGGAATCCTGGCCGCCTACGTCACAGGGTACCAGTTCATCCACACGGAGAAGCACTACCTCTCCTTCGGGCTCTACGGGGCCATCCTGGGGCTGCACCTCTTCATCCAGAGCCTCTTTGCCTTCCTGGAGCACCGGCGCATGCGGGGCGAGGGGCAGCCGGTGCGGCCGGGCCGCTCGGTGGCCCTCTGCATCGCCGCCTTCCAGGAGGATCCCGACTACCTGACGAAGTGCCTGCGCTCTGTCAAGCGCATCGCCTTCCCTGACCTCAAAGTGGTGATGGTGGTGGACGGGAACGGCCCTGACGATACCTACATGCTGGACATCTTCCACGACGTGATGGGCTCCGAGCACTCTGGCAGCTACATCTGGAGGAGCAACTTCCACGCGCAGGGCGAGGGGGAGACGGAGGCCGGGCTGCGGGAAGGGCTGGCCCGTGTTCAGGCGCTGGTCCGCAGCAACACCTACTCCTGCATCCTCCAGAAGTGGGGCGGGAAGCGGGAGGTGATGTACACGGCCTTCCGGGCACTTGGAGACTCCGTGGACTATATCCAGGTGCATGCATGGGTGGGGGGGATGTGGGCAGCGAGCGTCCTACCTGCGTGGCTGGGCAGAGGGGCTGTGGGTGGAATGGGAGCAGCCCCGGGAACCCTCAGTGGCACCTGGGTGCCTGGCACTGGACCTGGCCCCATGCACCGGCCATGAGCCACCAGGGCTGGGGGCCACAGGCACTGGGGGGGTTGAGGTGTTGAGCCCTGCCCACACAGCTGCCCGTGGGGGTGTCCCATCACCTCCTCAGCACATGGCCTGCTACGGTGTCATCCCGTGGGACAGGGTGGCACGGGGTGCCAGGTCCCCACGTGTGGTGACTGGGACGGGCCCTCCCTCGGTGCCAGCAGCCAGCGATGGGTGTCCTGGGCAGCGGTGCCCTGGTACCACCGGGTGCTCTGCTCCCTGCCATTGCCTGCCGGTCTCCGGGGCTCTGCCTGGTCTCGCCGTCCGCGGCTCAGGCTTGCCTGGCTGTGGGCTGGGCTGTCTGCCGGGCGCGCGTGGGCGGCGGGAGCGGGGCTCGACATTCCCTCTGCCCCCAGGTGTGTGACTCAGACACGGTGCTGGACCCCGCCTGCACCGCCGAGATGCTCCGCATCCTGGAGGCCGACCCCCATGTCGGTGGCGTCGGCGGCGATGTCCAGGTACCCTGGCGTGAGGGAGGGCACCCCGGGGTGGCGAGGCGAGGGCAGGGCTGGGGGTCCCGGGGGGCTGCAGCACTGCCGGGGCTCACATCCATCCCCTCCCCAGATCCTGAACAAGTACGACTCGTGGCTGTCCTTCCTGAGCAGCGTGCGGTACTGGATGGCCTTCAACGTGGAGCGCGCGTGCCAGTCGTACTTCGGGTGCGTGCAGTGCATCAGCGGCCCCCTGGGCATGTACCGCAACGCGCTGCTGCAGCAGTTCCTCGAGGACTGGTACCACCAGACCTTCCTGGGCAGCAAGTGCAGCTTCGGGGACGACCGGCACCTCACCAACCGCGTGCTCAGCCTGGGCTACCGGACCAAGTACACGGCTCGCTCCAAGTGCCTGACGGAGACGCCCACGCGGTACCTGCGCTGGCTCAACCAGCAGACCCGCTGGAGCAAGTCCTACTTCCGCGAGTGGCTCTACAACGCGCTCTGGTTCCACAAGCATCACCTCTGGATGACCTACGAGTCGGTGGTCACCGGCTTCTTCCCCTTCTTCCTCATTGCCACTGTCATCCAGCTCTTCTACCGCGGCCGGGTCTGGAACATCCTCCTGTTCCTGCTGACAGTGCAGCTGGTGGGGGTCATCAAGGCCACCTACGCCTGCTTCCTGCGTGGCAATGCCGAGATGATCTTCATGTCCCTCTATGCCCTCCTCTACATGTCCAGCCTGCTGCCCGCCAAAATCTTTGCCATTGCCACCATCAACAAGTCGGGCTGGGGCACTTCAGGACGCCGCACCATTGTGGTGAACTTCGTGGGGCTGCTGCCGGTGTCGGTGTGGGTGGCGGTGCTGCTGGGCGGGCTGGCCTACACTGCCTACAGCCAGGACCTCTTCAGCGAGACTGAGGTGGCCTTCCTCATCTCAGGTGCCATCCTCTACGCCTGCTACTGGGTGGCCCTGCTCACCCTCTACCTGGCCATTGTCGCCCGCCGCTGCGGCAAGCGGCAGGAGCAGTGTGGGCTGGTCTTCGCTGAGGTCTGACCGTGGGGCGGTCCCACACCAGGGTCATCCCATGTGCCAAGGCGATCCAACGTGTCAGGGTAACCACTCCCCATCCCCTCTTCCCCATGCCAGAACCACCAGGTGCTGGGGTGATCCCACATGCTGGAGTGAACACCCCCAGTCCCCTTTTTCCCCATCCCGGAGCTGCTGGGCAGCGCTGAGCGCTCCCAACCCTTGGCATTTCCCATCAGATCTTGAAATATTGCTTTTTTTCTTTATTAAGATGTTTACTTTTCCTATATTTTCATTTTTCCATCCCAAGCTGGCCACGGAGAAGCCGAGCCAGGGCTGCCCATCACCCAGCCGGGTGCTGCCGGCCGCATCCCAGCTGTGCCCTGTGGAGCATCCTGGTGTGGAGCGCCGCTGGCCGCGCTCCCCCCACCCCACTCCAGAATCTTCCACCCTTTGGTGCTTTTTACAGGGATTTCAGTCCCACCTCCATGGTGCTACAGCACTTCCCACCCCCAGGACACAGAGTCTCCGTCCAGCACGGTGCCGGCACTGCTGGCTGGTGCTGCCTGTGCCCCACGGCTGCGTGCGGGCACGTACCCACGGGGAGCCCCCCAGGCCTTCCGGGGAGTCCGGCTGCTCCAGGAGGGCAGCAGGTCCCTTCAGCTTTGCCAAAGAGCCAAGGGGGCATCCTGGCATGGAGAAACTGGGAAAACTGGGGGGCTGTGGGTTGGCCAGAGTGTTGCTGGAAACCCTTGGAGCCATGTCATGCTCTGGCCAAGCCACAGCCCCGTCACTCCCACGCCGCTACCTTCCCAGCAGTGGGAAGATGGGGATTTAGGCAAGGTGCTTCCCAACTTTCCCCTCCCCAGGGAATTCACCTGTGGGTCCTTTTTTCAGGACTTGGATAAAAACCCCTTTCTATGACGGAGCTTTTAGCTGGGTTTTGTTTAATTTAATACGAGGTTTTTTAGAAGACTTTTGTAGCTCTTTGGTATTGTCACAGATGGTTTGTAAATCTATTTATTTTTGAACCTGCCAGGGGGATTTTTTTCCATATTTCGGGCGGAAAAAGCTGGTTTTTATATCCTGATGGAGTTGTGGAAATAAAGACTTGAAGTGAGGACACATGGTGTGTTTTGGGGAGGGTCCCTGGTCCCCCTGCCCGACTTGAGGGAGGTTGGTCCTGAGTCCCTGCGTGGCACTGGTGTCCCTACAGCTGCAGGGAGGGGGTGGAAGGAGACATCTCCACACTGGCCCCTCCATGGATCCCTGGGACCTGCTGGACACTGTGAGCAGCCCCTGGGGTGGGACACCCCTGCCCAGGCTCACAGAAGTCCCTGCCTACCAGGAGCTGTGTTCCCTGGGGTGATCCACAGGGTCTGTGGCCAAGAGCTTGGTTGCTCTCTGAAAAGAGTCATTTTGGGGGGGACGAGTGACCCAGGAAGGGCTCTGGGTGCCCAGACACAGGACCCAGCAGCCCCAGAGTCCCCTGTGCAGGACAGGGATGAGGTCCTGCATCTCCCCAGGTCCTTGCTGCTCTTTCCAGCAGCAGATCACAGTTCACAGCCCACATCCTTCCCTTCACACCTTCTTGGGCACGTGGGTGATGATGGGCTTGGGGCGAGTTTTGAAGAGCAGCTTGGTTTTGATGAGGGCGGTGACGGTGTAGTGGCCGTGGGGCCCTGTGGGGCTGGGCTGGGGGGCTCCTCCCTGCTTCACCAGCACGGCAAACGGCTTCTCCAGCTGCACCACCTTCCCGTAGAGGATGTGGTGGCCCACGATGAGCACAGGGACGCCCTGGGGAGAGCGGAGGGTGAGGCTGGGCTGGACTGTCCCCGGCAGGTCCCAGCGGTGTCCGGCCTCACCTCACAGGTGTAGTGCAGGTCTCCCAGCAGGCTCCCGGCCAGGTCCCCACTCTGCCGGGGCTCCACCTCGCCCTGCAGCTCCACCAGCACCCACTGTGCCAGGGCCCCCGTGCCACCGCTGTGGGAGAGATGGGGGGGTCACCCAGGGCCCAGCTGGCACAGGTGCCACTGGGACCAGACCCACGGGGCTCACCTGGAGACGACGATCTGCACCATGCCGGGGCCCTGCCAGGGGCTGCGCAGACACGGTCAGGGCAGGGCGAGCGGGTAGGGCAGCAGGAGCTCCCTGGGGCGCCAGGATGAGCTTCTGTCCCTGGGTGCCACAGACCCCCCATGCACAGACCCTGTTCTGGGCCCTCAGATCCTGAGATCCATCCCCCAGACATCACAGACCCCCAGGCCCTATAGAATCCCCCCAGGCCCTCCAGCCTCCCCTGGGCCCCACAGATCCCCAGACCCAGATCTCCCCCCAACGAGTCCTACTGCCCCCCAACCCCACAGAGAGCCCAGCCCCAGCCCCAGCCCCCCCGGCAGCCCTGCCCAGAACCCAGGC